>OZ010580.1:122290814-122480814 GCA_963932145.1 Acanthosepion lycidas
TAAAAGTATCAGTGTACATTACATAGCAATCTAATTATGAAAGGGTCATTTACATATCTATTTTGTTTTGTTTTATTTTTCTTGAATTGTGTGAAATTTTCAATACTTTGTGTCGACAAATGGAGGAATGTGAAATCGCAAATTCACAGCATGGGAATTGTCTCCTCCATTTTTCAAGCCTTTTGACTGGGAGGAAGTTGTAGTACCTGTTCTCTCCTTATTTTAGATAGAAGAAGGCACCTAGTTCCAGGGATTCCAACCTTGCAGCAGCACCTTCCTTATTGAACCTCGAGAGATTGGGTTGGTGCAATATCAATGACAGTGGTTTTAGAGGCTGGGCAGCTTTTTTTTTCTTTGGTCCATCATATGCATATTAGTGTGCATGGGCACTCCACATTATAAACAACATTGTGTCACATCCTGCTTTAATGTGGAGGTTAGGTGAATAATTACCCCATTTTTCAAGTGGAATAAACTAAAAAACAGTACATAATTCCTACAATAGTTAGGCCATTGTTGTAACATTAATGTTATCAAACATGACAAACCTTGTGTATTCTTTTATTAATTTCTTTAATCAGTTTCAGTGAATTTCTTGTCTTTCAGACAAAAGATGTTCAATTATGTTAATTCCCAAAGAACAAATATTGCTGACATATCAAATAGCTTTTGTAAACAATTGTTATCAACATCTGCTTACTTTGTGTTTTATTATCTATTGTGCTAACTAAGTGTATTTGCAATCTTGCCATTTCAAATAAGAGTTTTTTTTTTAAGCTGAGTAAAAATTTCTGAAAGCGTGTACTTGTGTATAAAACAACTCCTCTACCCTATTTTGCTTTTAATTTCCATTCAAATTTTTTTTTGTATTATACACAGGAAAATGCAGTAATGTTCTACAGGAACTTTATGAAAAAAGACAAAGATCATGCAATTTTGCACTTTATAATATGGGTAATTGGATGACAAAATGAATAAAAACTTTTATGTAACACATCGGATCATGTAAAATGTTCTTATTGATGGTATTATATATAGGTAGCGGGAGTGGAAATATAGATGTAAACATCAGTTATGCACTGAGGGGAAACAGTGAACATGTATAGATGGTAAATTTTAAAATTTCCAGCATCCAACATGTTTAGACACACAACCCACACTGTGACAACGGAAGACTTGTTTAAAAAAAAAAAAAAAAGAAAGAAAAAAAAGTGAAATGTTGTAAGAACCTGGAAGCAAATTTACAGCTGAAGACTCAGAAATCAGTGCACTTTGTATACACTTTGCCTTCATTACTTTCCCTGATAATTAAAGTAGCATTTTATATATATATATATATATATATATACATACACACACACACACACACACACACACACTCAAGAACATTCTTTCCAGCTGCAGTAATGCTCAGGTTTTGGAAATTGCATTAGGTTAATGACTTTTTAACCCCATTTCATATCAAAGGATTCTTTTATTTTTTTTAAACAATTAAAAAGCTTTAAGATGTGACTTAAAAATAATACTCCCATTTTGGGAAGTGAGTCAAGATGGGAACTCTCCAGTGTCAAAGGATTTGAAACTTCCATGAAATTGTAGCTTTTTACCAAGTAGTTTGCATTACAATGGCTTCAATTTCATTTTTGAAATATTAGGACACATCAAGTGACTGATGAAGATAAATTTGCTTTGTCAAACCAAATTTTCTATAAACTGTCATTGTAATTTGAAAACAAAATATGACCAATTTTAGTGATTTTAAAAAAAAAAATAATAATAATAATAATAATTCCAATCAATTTAATTTTGATTTAAAATACAGCAAAGAAATTACAGAAAATACAGCTTATTAGAAATATTAAATTTAATCTATTAGCTTGGAATTAAAACTAAAATAAAAGCTTCAAGAAAGATTTTTCATTTAAAATGCATTTTAAACTTTTTGTTTTTGTTTAGGTACCTATTCAAATGAATATAGAATATCGAACTAGACCAAAGATATCTTTATTGAACTTGCACTAAAATGTTCCTTGTTGACTTGTTTTTAAATTTTTCACTGGTATTTTTTATCTTTTAAATATAATGAAAATTAAATACATAAACTTTACTTTTTCTAGCTTTTGAACCAGGACTTTTGTAAGCATAAATTATTTTTATCAGCTTTATTTTTGGATTCATTACAAATTACTCTACTTTAGTGGCATCTAAGACCCATTTTCCTTAAAAATGTATTCATCTTTAGGACATGAGCGATCATGGCCTTTCACAACTTCCTGTCCTTTGCAACTATTATTTTTTTGTCTTTCTGCTATTTCTTTCAATTCCTGTTCTGCCAACCATCTAAACAAGCTCAATGTGAATTGTTGTAAGAACCTGGAAGCAAATTTACAGCTGAAGACTCAGAAATCAGTGCACTTTGTATACATTTTGCCTTCATTACTTTCACCAATAATTAAAGTAGTATTTTATATATATATATATATATATATATATATACACACACACACTCAAGAACATTCTTTCCAGCTGCAGTAATGCTCAGGTTTTGGAAATTGCATTAGGTTAATGACTTTTTAACCCCATTTCATATCAAAGGATTCTTTTATTTTTTTTAAACAATTAAAAAGCTTTAAGATGTGACTTAAAAATAATACTCCCATTTTGGGAAGTGAGTCAAGATGGGAACTCTCCAGTGTCAAAGGATTATGTAGGCCACTCACTATTTTCCTCTGTCCATCTTGCCTTCAGTATGTCTTGAGGGTCAAATTATCCAAGCCCACCTTATCCATTGTGCCCTAGAAATTTCAAATGTCTATTTCTGATTCTTTTTAGCTATTCCAAAAACACCTTTGGATTTCATTGTAATTATATAGATAGTTTCTCTCTCTCGCTCACACATACAAAAATATTTTGAATTGGACCAAATGGAGACAATGGTTGTAATTCCTGTAGTACTTGTCATTCAACAATATTTTCTTAATATTCCTTGTTGGAAAATATATCTCATCAAGTATGGTCATGCATAAATAACATTTTTTCAAGTTGAGATGTGAACACACTAAAAGCATAATAAATAATAATAAAAAATTTTTTTATTCAAGATAGTAATCTACTGTCAGAAAAATTATTGCTAAAAATAATTTTGATATAACCGTTCTGTTTGGTTGGGAGAAAACTATATCATTAGTTCTATTTAGATTAATAAAAAAATAATAATAATCAATAATAATCGATTTAGATTAATAAAAAGACCTGAATGTTATTCAGTGTAGGTCTGTCTTGATCTGAATTCCATTTTTGTCATTTTTCACTGCAGACATTGATTTTGTGCAGTAAACAAATGAACATGTAATATTTTTCATGGCTGTCACATAGAAAATACCTTAAATGCAATATCTCAAACTGAACTAAAAATGTAACCTTTTCTGATGAGGAAGAAACCACTTAAGAGCTGTAACATATCCTCTAACAGCTCAATGTGAAGAACAAAAAACTGGTTTGTCACATTCAATACCTCTAAAACCAAGCTAGTAATGTTTCATCATTACAGAATAAACCTTGAATTTTCACCTGTCATGATGAATTGTTGTACTCTCAATGAGGCTATTGTCCATTGGGACAAGTTCACCCCAGACCTCAAGTGGAACTCATATACAGGGTGTGATATTTAAATTGTCATTTAAATTATGCAAAAATGAAAATAACATTAACATCTCATTTTAACAGATATATTTACCAAAATTACATAAAAATATCTTCAAATACTAAAGAGTAAATTTATTCAATGAAATCACCATTGGCTTCAACCACAGATTCCAGATGAGTTCAGAATCTCCTGCAACTCTTTTGGACAGTTTCCTTGTTTAAGATGGTGAATGATGCCATAGTCCTTGCCTTGAGTTCATCTTTGGAGTTACAAGGAGTTTTGTTGGTCTCTTGCTCAACTGCACCCCGCACATAAGAATCAAGGAGGTTACACTCTGGGGAGTTAGGTGGCTAGATGTAAGGGGTAATGTGGTTGCAGAAATTGTCTGACAGTCATGACTACATTCTCGTGCTTGTGTGACATGGTGCACAGTGCTGTTGCCAGACATCGGGTCTTCTAGCAGCCACCTTCTTGATCCAGGCAACACTACTTCCTCAAGGCACTTGATGTAGGCCTCTGTGTTGAGCCTGAGACCCTCATTAATAAATTCAGGAGTTCTTTTTGTGAACTGAGTGAGTTTTCCGAGTTGCCGTACCTTCATAATAACCATTATACTCTTGTAACTCTTTCTGAATCTTCTGTAATGTCTTCAGATTGACACCCAAACCCTCTGAAATGCTCATATTAGAGCTTCCAGTGTGAATGCCAAGCAGTACAGCATGCTGTTTCCAAATTTCTAGTAGAGTGAATTGTATCATGGTGCTCTTTTTCTCACAGATGGTGCTCAACTGAACCTACCATACTGTACAGTTGACAAAATTAAAAACAAACAACATACATGTGAAAAATTAAAAATATAAAATGTCGACAATTTACTCATTGCACCCTGTATATACAATATGTTGTTGAAGATGCTGGTAAAATGGTCAGTTCCATGAAAAACTGAAAGTACCCTACTTCTGCCATGCTTTTTTTTTTTTTTTTTTTGCAAGCATCAGCTTAGTCTCAAAATGAGTATTACTACCATATTTGGCATAGAGCTGCCCAGTCATTACTTTCTAGTGTTAAAATTTATGTAGCCTTGTGAGTGATGAATTATTTTCCACTTTACAACCCCTTTCCCACAAACAAAACATTGCAAACCTCACTACTGTATCATTATTTCTATGGCAAATGTTCTGATGACATACATTCCTTACTTACATCAGTTTGGACATTCAAAGCTAAGACCTGCCATATCATGTTCACAAGGATGAGCCATCTGTATTCTATTAGTAAGGAAGTTCATTTTGGACAGTTTCTTTCCAAGTACTTTTACTTCATGGAACAGCTGCATTGTGGAACAGAGTACTTACAATATTAGCCTCTTCAAGTTTATACTTAAGTACTAGCAGCATGGCCCGGCGTTGCCCGTGCTTGATTCAAAAATCGTACGACTCTTACAGCAATAAAGTGCCATGCAGATTTAAATTTTTCCCACTTGTGACGAATGCAGCTATCGATTTTTTTTGCATGCTAGCATGCTAGTTAATATTTGTGTCAGTCAGCTGTTGGCTCTCACACTGGCCAATAGAATCTTCCTGCCTATTCATGGCAGCCAGCTAGAGGCTCTCACTCTGGCCAGTACGAAATGGCTGCAAACTACATGAAAACTACCGTAGAAGCATGAAAAAATCAATTATTTCCACTATCGAAGGGAGTTGGGAAATGCAACGGCGGTCTTGGCCTTCCTGCTAACTTGGAGCATGTGCATGTAAATTTTGGTGCAAATCCGTCGAAAATTGCAGCCATGCATTTGTTACACACACACATCCTGCCTTTTATAGATAGATTATCTTTCCTATATATCCTCATAATTTTCACTTGTTACCACTTCCTCTTTCATCCAACATTAAGTAACCCTCTAACTTGAGTGGTACTTGGGCCTAGTATTGGATGAACAATAGCAAGAAAAAAATAATCATTTAGCTTAATAAGATAAAATGATACTCTTGTAAGATGTCAGCATTCAAAAAATGATGTTTGATGTTATGATCTTTGCCAGTGTTAATGTTTCAAATTATAATTTTATCAGTTGATTAAATAGACACAGTGGGATCATCATCATTGAAAACTCTGCAATACTTTCATTAACTGTATAGAATGTGCTTCACCAGGTCTACATATAGTTTTGAATTTAGAGTTCTCCATCATTTAGACTGGTAGCAATCAAGATTGCCCCTTTTATTTAAACAGGGTTATGAGTTATAAATGCATATTTTTTCTCACTAACATAAGTTTCATATCTAATTTCAGTCTCTTCCCTTATTTTAAAATACATTTTGTAATTATTAAAACCAGAAAATTTCCAGCAACACAAATTTTCATACATCATTAATCCTATATTTTTGTTTTTTTAGATTTTAAAATCTAAAGCCTAAGACACGTGGCTAATGAAGAAAAAATTTATATTATGTAAGTGTGCAAAAGAAATCCACTTACCTTCAAAAAGGCTGAGGGTGGGCATCTGTCAATGACATTGCCTCCATTATATAAAAAAACAAAAAAACGGAGGCACACTTATTCCATTGTTTTTAACAGAAAACTGTTGATGTAATAGCCTGGATGTGCTGACTACAGATTAGTGTACCTACCTTCAAATGCATATAAAGTCAGTGGCAGTGAAATAAAGGGAAGAATGTTGACTAAGTGAAAGAGTGGATTTGTGGCTCTGTGAATTTATTTTCAATATAATTTTTCTTCCATATCAGTACACTGTTTTTCTTTTATCAAGGTTATAAAGTCATTAAAAGAGTTTAATAAGTGTGAAAGAATTTGAGAAAAAAACATTAAGGAGAGAGAATAATAAAAGAACAGGAATTAAGGAAATTAATTCAGTCATCAATTAAATCTATAAAATTGAGTAATGATAATATGTGTGTCAGGTGGTGGAAGACAGTGTGACGTTATTTTTATCATGGAACCAATACAGAAGTAATCAGTTTTTAGTTAAACTTTTTTCTTTTTCATTTAATCATTTCCCTTTGAGCAAGGTGACAAAAGCTACTGAGATTCAAGGGGTTATTGAAAGTGAAAGAAATAGGACAATAAAAGAACAGGTTTTAAGGTGAGGGAGATTACAACGATTGACACTGCATTTAGATTTTTGAAGATCAAAGTTGATTGGAAGGAGAGTTCCACAAGTTAGAAGTGTGAGAGAACAAACTCTTAACATAGAACATATAGTTACATCTAGTAATTTCAGCAGTAAAATGATGTGACCAAGCTGCCAATCTAGTACATGTTTCAGTTTGTAAAGTTGATGTAACAAAGAAAGCAATTTTTATTTTGATATAATACAAAAATATGGCACAAGCCTAAAAAGAGGAATAGGGGAAGGCTGGTCTACAATCTGTCTTGTTTTAAATTTATCTAGCTACAATTACTGATCCAACATACCACAATATTCCTTGCATCAAAACAACCCATTCTTTTTTACCATTTTTACTACAGCCACCATAATACCTCAATGTCTCTTTGAAGTCCTAACTAGTTACCATATGTACAATTTGTCTGTAGCGGGGAGGAATAAAAATAACAACTTTTAAAAATTAAACCCCAATGGTATCAAAGAAAGCTCATCAGAACAATTACCATGAAAATATTTATAGAAAAGGCAAAGGGAAGCTATGTTACATTGCTGGGAAAATGACTGAAGTTGAGATGCCAGGTCAAGACCAATATAATTGCAAATTATTCTTTGTATTTTGTCAAGAATCTGGATACATGGCAGCAATATTCAGTAGTGAATATTTATCATATAGCTCATTAACTGGTGCCTATCAGGTTGTGGACATTAAACCACCCTCATAATGCTTATGCATGCTAATCATGTACTTCAGTCATTAACATATAAAGGACAATGTATTTCTTATAAACTGGCTAAATGTTTTATTGGTATCTGTTCATGCATGTTGGTTTGAATTTTGTATATTATTAAGTTATATAGTTTAAAATTTATTATATATATCTATAAAAGAGAAGAGTTTTTAATATCTGATAAAACATTTATAGACGTAAAATCAGCACTGCATGGAGACTGTTTCATAGCTTAAGCAAGCATTGTTTAAGGCATGAAACTGACAGTCACTTTGCATTGTGGATTGGAGGCTTATTCTTTATTTCCAATCCTCACATCTTACTCACAACCATAGAATGACAGTCTGAGAGTGTCAATAAAAAGCAACTGAAATTAAGATGTTAAAAAGATGTTTCTCAGAATCAGTCTTTGAGAAAGTGGTTTTGAACAGCCACTCTTCTAGATTTTTTGCATTAATGCAGTTGTCCCCCAGCGTTCTATGCTTGGACCCATGTTATTCCTAATTTTCATCAATGTCCTTCCTGATGGTATAATTTCTCAACTCGGTATCTATATGGATGATACAACTATTTATCCCTGTCTTAATAGTAAGTATGAGCAACTTGATAAGGTCAATTTGGCAGCTGGTCTAAAAAAATGATCTATTAGGTTGGTGCAAAAATAATATTGTTTTTTGACGTAGCTTTTAACGTCAAAAACGATATTATTTTTGCACCAACCTAATACTTTCTGTTGTTAAATGTTAACACTTCCAAAACAAAATTGCTCTCTTAGTTATCTGAGAGAAGCTTTTTATTTTCCACCAGCATGGCTCATGCTAACTTCCAGGAATGTGATTACATTGCATATTCTCAGACTAACGTTTTCTGCTGTCATAAAGTGGAAAGATTATATTGAATCAATTGCTAGGTCTGCTGCTAGGAAAGTTGGTTCTCTGTGTCATGTTAGACAATTTTCTCACCATAATCTATCTTGCATATTTATAAACCTACCATTCATCCATGCTTTGAATATTGTCACATCTGGTTTTTTGCTCCTGCTATATATTTAGAGATTCTTGATAAAATTCAAAGAGGAATCTGCAATGATATTGGTCCTGACCTGGAATCTTGCCATCAGTCACTTTCCTACCACTGTAACATATCTTCCTTGTGCATTTTCTATAAATACTTTCATGGTAATTTTGTTCTGATTATCTTTCCTCTATGGTTACTAGATTGGCATTTTACACTTGAAATGGCTAGATGTAACCGTAAGTTCTATGCTGACAGTTTCTTTTATCGTACTTCTCGCTTGTTGAACTATCTTCTGGCTTCTTGCTTCCCAGTCAACTTTGATCTTCAAAAATTTAAATGCAATGTCAATCATTATTTACCGTCTTCTTAATTCTTGTTCTTTTAATGTTCTCTCCCCTTAATATTGTTCTTTTTTTTTTCTCGTATTCACTAATACTCAGTAACTTCCTTGTGTCTTAGTGGTTTTATTGCCTTGCTTGGGTGAAATGATTAAAAATAAGATCTAGGATGGTTGTTTTTCTCTTTTTCCTCTTTCCCCTCTTTCCAGACAAGTTTTCTTTTTCTTTCATTTTTAGTCTGCAAATTTTTCCATAGAATGATTGACTTTTTATTATATCATCTTTATTTGTAAAAAAAAAAAAAAAAAATTATTCACTGACTGGCCAGCATATTGTTTTTGATACTACGCTGGAATATTTAACAAAAAGCAGCTGAATTGGCTTGGCTTTTCTTCACCTGTTCCAAGTCATGTGATTTTGGATGTTGTTACTGTTGCTGCTGTTGTCAATGAAAAAAAATAACAAAATTCAATAACCTGAGGTATAGTTCAGAGCTTTCCTAACATTTTGCATTTGTGATTAACTTTTTTTTTATTCTATTTATTTAGTTTTGTGAAACCATACATAAATTTTGCTATTCAAGCCAAATATATACAAAGGGGTGCTGAAAAATTCTCAACCAAATAAACATGAAAATTATTTTTAATCCTTTATTGGTTGGGTAAAGAACTTTTCACATCCTCTTAATTCCATATATATATATATATATATATATATATATATATATATATTAAAAAGAATAGAAATTTTATATATATATATATATATATATATATTAAAAAGAATAGAAATTTTATATATATATATATATATATATATATATTAAAAAGAATAGAAATTTTATATATATATATATAATATATATTAAATTTATTGATTTTGTTCTTAGTATTCAAATAACATTTCACAAATATGTCTCATGTTGATGAATAAAATAATGAAAATAGTGAATTATTTATTTTTATATCACATATTTACAGTGAAAATTTGCTGTTAAAATATGCTGAATATATATATATATATATATATATATATAAAGAATTATAGTTTTAAGGTGTGCTATATTTATTGGATAAAGTGATCAATATATTATATATATCCTTATGATTATAAACATTGTTTTTGCGGATATATGTATTTTAGTTGCTAGATATGTTTATTTTATTTATTTTCTTAAACTGGGAAATTAATACCAACCAGCTTAGATTGAGACATCCTACCAAAGAAAGATTGTATGTCCGACAGGAATAAAGCCTGTACCCCTTTTCCCATTAGAGAAACCATTTCTATGGTCAAGACGTACCTTCATCTATTTGACTGCAGAGGCTGTAGCAAGATTTGAATTACCTATTTAAGGGAAGCATAATTTTTCTTTTTGAGACTTCTATGAAGCTATATCTGCTACCTTCACTTTTGTACCTGAAAGGTAAACAACAGTAATGTTTGAATGAAAAAAAAAAAAAGCCATATATATTTGGACAGCAATCTCTCTTTAGTACATGTTTTGTTAAACAAGACTGACAAGGATTTTTTTTACATTTTTTTATTGGATTTTTCTTGTATTCCAAAAGTGTTTTCTTTTCTGGACTTAATGAATGTAAATACTGTTTAAATGTTTTTCAATTATGATCACTTTTGGCTAATATTAGCTTGGTGCAAAAATAATGTCGTTTTCTCGCATATGTTACTATGTGAGAAAACGACATTATTTTTGCACCAACCTAATATCTTAACCATTTTAAAAGATTTTAGCTATACTATTATAAGTGTTGTTTAAGTGTGATTATAGGCAGTCTAAACATTACTGAAATTTGACATTCTTGAAAAGAACATTGATGTTAGCAAGGTTTTAGACCTTTCATTATAGTTAAATGCTTTTGTAGTTGGATGTGCGTATCACATTTGTGTTCTCAACAAGTATCTGCATTTGGATAATTCCATGCTGGTTTAAATTTGTCCATATAGAGTTCAGGTCAGAGAAATGTAGAGTCAGTTGTCTTGACAGCCAAGTAGTGGTGTGTCAGCATCATTATTTCATTATTAATTTTGTTGTTATTGGAAATGCATTTAAATTCTTAAATATTATGGGTCTCATATAGTTTTGATTTTGCTTGTGAGCCATTGATGTGTGTGTGTATATAATTCAGTAAGAATTTCAGTTATTATTTAAAGAAGGAACGAATAATTACACTATAAACTACTGCAATGTGGAAATCTGGGATATTTAGCAAGAATAGAGCTCTGCGACACACATATTAATGTGAAAAGATCTAGAAGAGTGGCAATTCAAGATAACATTCATTATGCAATTTGATAAGATTGAATCAAATAAAAAAATCAAAAAAAATCAGCCAGAAACATCATAACCCTTCAACATGTGAGGAGTACAAGCATTCCAAACCTTGTTTGATCTCTAATAATGTTCTGAAACTTGTTTATTTTGTTCCAACAATATTTAACAAAATCTTTTTTAGATTCTGTTAAATATTGTTGGAGTGAACTCGCAAAAGAAACCCCAAACTTGTTTTGATATTTTCAAAGAGTTTGAAGACATTCTGTTTTCCTTTTTCACTTACAAAGGAAAAAGTCCTTAACCTAAGGTCATACTTCCCATGGAGTCATTGTCATCATCAAAAAAAACTTGACTGTCATAAGCTAAGGTTTAGGGGATACTCTTGAAGCATCTGCAAAATGTTTACAAGGTAACTGTTAAACCAGTTGCAGCTCTGTCAATTGTTTCTAGAGAGAATAAAAATATTTAAAATTGAATTCCTTAGAACATAATCTTCACATGAACTTGTACTTAATTCTTGAAATAAGATTGCTGACTACAATAAAAACTGCTTATTTTGACAACCCTTACTTGAAGCAAAATCAAATATTGAATATTGAAACTAATTTTTATTGCATTTGGCTGGGAGTTGCTGTCAGGTTTCTTTCTCAAGATTTTCAAGGCAGTTTTAACAATTTTCTTTAATCAAGCACAAATCACTGTGGTAAGAAATTAAGGTTCATTATTATCAAGAGAACTAGAAGACATACAAGAGTTTATTATTAACATGAGATGTATAGATAACACTGTGTTGCTGATAAGCTCAGGAAGAAAACTAAAAGAACTATTAAACAAGGTAATAGAGGAAAGCAAGAGTAAAGGGCTAATTATAAGAAGACAAAATGCACGGTTGTCAGCAAAAGAGACAGCTCAATCTGTGAGCTACATATTGAGGATGTCAAAATCCAGCAGGTTCAAAAATTTAACAATGTGAGTTGTATGGTAACAAATAATGGAAAGTGTGACACAGAAATCTGAAGGTGCACAGGACTGAAAATATTTGTCTTTGAGAAACTAACAATGTCTGTGAATGTCTTCTGAAATGCATTTCTTGCATTCTCATCATTAAATTTTTTCCTACAACGCTAGTACTGTAAATGTAGATAGAATTTGAGATATCAACGTTGGTTTAATCCAGACATGATGGGTAACTAATAATGTTGGTTCTTAATTCTTCTATGTGCCATGACTCTTCTGGACGTGGGTGATCATGGCTCTCTTTTGTAGTCCTTAGTAAAGATTGTCTTTCTGCTATATCTCCTAATCACTGTTCTGTCAGCCATTTTCACAAAGTTAGGCATGTTATGTGCTGCTTTCCTCTGTTACTTTTGCCATCAATACGTCCTGTGAATGTTGAATTTTCCAAGCCCTTTTTTCTCATTATGTTCTCTAGAAATTTCAGCTATCTCTAGCTCAATACACAATTTCAATATCAAGTATCACAGACATTTCTGAAGATACCAGTTGTATTTTATATTTATTCAGTTATTTTACATCATCTAAAATTTCCTTGAATATAAATGTACTACTTAGTAATATCATTTACTTAAAACTTAGTACAGTGTAACCCGGATATAAGAGAGTTGTCGGGACCGGAGAAGAAGTATCTTATATCAGGGTTTGGTCTATTTTGTTTAGGTAAGTATGGGTCTAATTTGGGACAAGAGAAAATCTCTCTTATATCCGGATTACACTGTAATATCATTTACTTTGAACATAAGTATAATATATATAGTATACAATACTAGTTAGTTAGTTTCTCTCATTCCCTATGGAACATTGGACTCTTTAACACCACATCTGAGGATATTCTAATGTCAGGAGTTTCAGTGAGAATTTGGATTCACAAGCGGTCCTAGCTGCATATATTCATGTTTTAAAATAGTGTGATTCGATTTGAATTCAGAGTTTCGTTCTCTTAGTCTGGTTGCCATACAAGACTATAGGACCCAGTTTTTCCTGCTATTTTACCCATAACTGGGGACAGAAGCGATGGATTCATACCTTGTAATGTCATGTAATAAACTCTATTTGAATTCAATTTCAGCTCTCTGATTTCTCAATCCAAACTTGCTGACCATCACTCCACTATGCCTCTATAGTATACAGTACTAATAAATGATTAGTATAATGTTTACCTTGAACATATATAGGTCATGTCATCATAATCAGTCCCTTGACTGCTTCAATCTTCTCCAGGCTGATTTGACATGGTGTTGCTTTGATTCTTCTTACTCCTGATCCTTTCAGTGTGCTTTCAGATAGCTTGGTGGCACTTATCTCCTCTCCAAGCTCTTGACCAACAGCTGAAGACCATGGAATATGGTGTGGGTTGTCTATTGTCTGTATCCTAAACAACACTCCTCGGGTTTTGAATCCAGATTTTTCCAGGATCCTGTTTGTCCTGCTATTTACTTGTAGCTGGGGAAGAGAAGAGATGCATTTATATCCCTTTCCCAAGGGTATTAGCATGTAAGTGAATGTAACAAACTTGACTGGAATTGGAACTTTGGTCCCCTGATTCCTTAATCTTAGCCAATATCCATTACTTACTGTGCCTCCTAATTCTATGTGTATATCTCAAAAACCTGATATGCCATGACAATTCTAAGCCTAGATTTGGAACCAGTAAACTTAATTTAATTGAGTAGAATATAAATAATTGGATTGCTTGTTTAGCTTTTATAATATCAGTTCTTGTTTTTTATTTATTTATTTTTTTTGAAACACCAATAAGCATTAGACGGAGACACAGTGGAGTAATGGATAACAACTCAGATTGAGGAATTGGAGAGCCGAGTTCAAATTCCAGTCGAATCTATTACATTCACTTACATGCTAATACTGTTGGGAAAGTTATGAATCCTCTTCTTCTCACCCCAGCTGTGGGTAAATAACAGGACAGGCCAGGTTCTATAGCCTTTGATAGCAACTAGTCTACTGCAGAAAGAAATGGCAACCTACTTTTAAAATCTTCCTCGTCAATCATATATTGAAAGTTACATGATTGCCTAAGCACGTATCACACAGGGCCAATAACTGACTGAGATGGAAAAGAAACTTGTTTTATAAATGTCTTGAAAGTAAAACTATTTAAAATATAAAAACAAGTTTAACATGAATATTTTTCTCTGTGGTTTTATTTCCCCACCTGAACTCTAAATCTCATCATGAGGTATTGTTTAAAGAGTTTGCAGTTTTATTTATTAGTTTGCTACCTGTCACTTTGCTGACAGCAAGATGAATGAACAAACTTCAAATCTAAGTAATTTGTCCAATTAAAATATGACAATCATTAGAAAATATATTCAGTTTAATTTCAAAAGAAGTTGTAAAAATAATTTCAATAGCCTGCACATTTTGGTTAATACTCTTTTTCCTGTTATCCAGGTGTTGTTGCCAGATACAGATGTCTGTTTTAGTTTCATTCAAATTTCATGTGTATATTTGTGTGTGCACATGCATATTTTAATTCAATGAGAGACTTAAAAATATGTCTACAAAATTTTATATAGAAACTTTAAAAAAAAATATTTATTACTGAATAATTTCTCAAGTTCAATAAAATCTTATAAATTACCTGATTTTTAGAATTAAAGAAATTTTTTTTTCTTAAACTTTGATTTTATTACATTTGTCTACCCTAGGGTAGAAGTTGTCCAGATTGAGTGGGAAGGAAAAGCATTATTCTAATGTCTTATTATAAACTTAGTGATATTATATATATGTGGTTATGTATACATTAAGTGGCATGATCATATGTAAGCCACACATGCACACACAGACACAACACAAACGTATATATATATATATATATATATATATATATACATTGCGTATGTGTATGCATAGTCACATGCAGATAGTGCGTGATGGATAGAAATCAGCTCTTCTTTTATCTTACAAATTCTTATCTGAATTTCATTGTGATCTGTATTATAAATTCTACTTATTGCTTGTGCAAATTATAAAACTGTCTGTTTAGAATAATTATGGTATTTAATGATGTATTTTAATTAGACTTGAGTTCTTATTTCAATTGAGAATTATTTGTGTTTTATCATCATAACTAAAATTTTAGCCTTCATTATTAGTGGCTACAATCTCAACAATATAAGATATACAGATGACACAGAGTTGATAGCAGATACAGAAAGAAAACTACAGGATCTCCTACAGAAGGTAGTAAAGAAAAGAGAGAAGAAAAGACTAAACATCAATTGTAATAAGATAATGTATGGTTGCCAGTAAAAAAGTAGAGCCCAACATGTGAATTACAAATTGGAGATGTCAAAATCAAGCAAGTACAGAAATTTACATATCTAGGAAGTGTTTTAACAGAGGATAGAAAGCTCAGCACCAAAATCTGAATCCATATTGGTTTAGTGAAAGATGTCTTCCAAAAGCCAAGAAATGGGAAAATCTTGTGAGAAACAAAGAAAAGAGTATTTAACTCTTATGATACATGGTCCACCTATATGGCAGTGAATGCTGGACAATTTCCTCACAGATGAAGAAAAGACTTCACGAAACAGAATTGTTATTCTACAAAAGGATGTGGAGAATATTATGGACTGAAAATGTGAGCAATGACAAAGTTTTAAATGGAAGCAAAAAATGGCACTCATACTTAGCATGAAATTTCTAGGGCACATAATGAGGAAAGATGGCTTAGAAAATTAGATACCCACAGGATATATTGCAGGCAAGAGTGGTATAGGAAAATAATGCATAACCTATGTATTTGCACTATTTATATTCAGACTGTTGTCCTCATCTTTGTTGTTGATAACACCAACAAAGATTATGACAATAGTCTGAATATAAATTGTGTAAATAATGATAACTCCTCATCCTAGAAATTCAAACAGAAAATAACCTATGTAATGTGCTTGTGTAAATGGTTGGCTGAGCAAGGTTTAGGAAAGAGAGTGAAAAGACAAAATATATTAAGTTACAAAGGACAGGAAATTGTGGGGAGCCATGATCACCCATGTTCTGAAGGGGCACAGCACGTAGTAGTAGTAGTAGTAGTATGGTCAATGAAATGTTCTGCTCTTTGTGTCCTTTCATTTCAGTGATCTTGTTTTACATCATCATCCTGTCTTTTGTTGCTCTCAGAAACATTTATGACTCCTCTTTTTCTCTATCATAATTGTTCCTCTATTATTGGCTTGAAATTGTTAAGTAGGTTTCCCTGCTGTATTACTGTACTTCACTTGTTCTGTGAGTGTTAAATTTTCCTAGCATTCTTCTCACATTTACATTCCAAAATTTTCAGCTGTCTCTTTTTGATTATTTGCAACATAAAATGTGTCCTATTAACTGTTTCAAAAGATTTGATTAATTATAATCTCCTCAGGTTACAAAACAATAGTATCTAACATAAATGGATGCATATGCTATTATCAGAATCATATTTAGAAATATGTAGTGCCAGATAGGTGAGACTTGGCATCAAATTATTTCCAAGAAGGAAAATTTATTTTCAACCAGAACAAGAAGCCAAACACAAAGTTTTTTTTATCCCTCAAGGAATATAAAAATATTGCAGAGCTCTTTTTTTTTTCTTTTCTTTTTTCCCTTTTTTTCTTTTCTTTTTTTCCCTTTTTTTCTTTTCTTTTTTTCCCCCTTTTCTTTTCTTTTTTCCCCTTTTCTTTTCTTTTTTTTCTTAAAAAAAAAAAAAAAAAGGGACAAATCCTGCTTATCTTAGTGAAATACAGAAGCAACCAATTACTCTGTTACAGAAATTCATATGTACAAAAAAATTTGATATCAAACTTTTAAACATCAATGTCATGTAACAGTTATTTGGATGTGCAGGTAGCACAATGGTTATCAGCATGGACAGTGGACTCAGTTAAGTTTAAATTCCATCTTAGACTATTGCATTCACTTTCTCACTAATGCCTTTGGAACGGCATTAATGACTAATAATTTTTGGGAAATAAAAAAAAATACTAATTTACTGATACTTTATATATAACAATAATACAAGTGGTATTTCACAAATATTCATTTAATATTTTATCATTATTCTTACTGGTATTTCTAGCATAGAAATTCTATAGTTTAACTGTTTTTAATTGAAATTAATAGTTTTGAGGTCCCCTAACTCTATGGAATGTAAAAATTTTAAATAAGTGCTTTATGGCATAATTACAAATATATTCTTTCGTTGTTATATCTCTTTGATTTTTTGACTACATGATCAATAATTCAATAGTAATAGCAATGCATAACCATCATCTGAACTAAAGAACTAGCTAAGAAAGGAAGGGCAAGGTTTTCCGATTTGAATTTTCTAATGAATCTTAATTCTTAAGTTTATGATTGAATAAACTCATGGTGAGTTCTACGACAATAAAATATCCGCAGAAACTCCCCTATTGCATTGTTAATAATTTGAGCTTAACAACTTTAATAAAATATTTCAACAACAATCATGAAAAGATTTGAAATTGACAACTTTTTTCATTTCATTGAAACGGATTTTAAATACTTCTATCTTCCCTTTTTTCTTTCTTTCTGAAACTAAGTAGCATTTTGATGTCTTTTCACACAATTAAGATGGGATAGTCCATTATGAGATATTGGCAGGGGACATCAAATTCTTCTAACTTTCCTTTCTTCCTTTCATTTTCTCACTGAAACCAAGTAATATTTTTGATATATCATTTCCATCTTTTCACACAGTCAAAACATGATAGTCCATTATTTATGGAGTGTTAGCAGGGCATAAGAGTTATGCAAACTATTAGTTATTATTATTATTAGCAATTCAGTTCATTTATTTTAAGGTAAAGATATGCAAGTGGTACAACAATTAAAATGTAGTAAAATTGCTGATCTGAGTTCAAATTCCAGTTAATTCTGTTTTGTTCACTTTGCATTAATACCCTTGGGAAAGGCATGAATCCATCTTCCCCAATTATAAAATAAACAGCAAAGCAGATTGGGCTTTCTTGCCTTTGTGGAGCAGCCACTCTAGAAGGAAAACTCTGAATTCAAACCCTTGCAAATAACAGAACAGACTAGGCTCTTGGTAAGGCAACCATTCTTGTAGAAGGACTTGAATTCCAAACGAGCCTGGTGAGAGAAGGGCTTTGCCAGATTATCTTTCCCTATACTCACCTAATTCAGTTGCAGCATCAGTATGTGTGTAATCCCTGTAAATTTAATGGGTTATAGAATGTGAATATCATTTTAAATTGAAATATGTTTGTTATTTTGAACACATGCTGATTCCCTCTGTTGTTTTGGCATATTTTAATCCAAGCTTTTTAAAATGTCTCCACAATCCCGAACGATGCTTTGCTTAAAGTTTACTTGAGATTCATACAGGAATCATTAAGAAAAAGTTTTGATATGCAGAAATTATCTACATAAAATATCTTCAGACACTTGTCACTTATCTGATAATTTTGAATAAAAAAAGCACACACACACACACACACACACACACATACATACATACATATATATATATATATATATATATATATATATATATATATGTATATGTAAAAGTAATTTTCATCGCTTCCCAAACTTGAGCTCAAGCTATATTTATCTCATTTTGAGAATTTCCTTCCTTCCCTTTTTCATTGTGTTTGTTTTGATGAAACCCAATCCAAGAACCATATTTTAGTCAATGTGACATTTGACCTTTTATTTCTCACATTTAACTCCTCTGCAGCTTAGATTATTCAAGTAGGAAGGAAAGTGCATTGTTAAATTTTAGAGATGAGACTGATTTATATCTTTAGTGTTGTAAAGGAGATACACTTGGCATCGACATGTAACTTGAAAGTGTGATGATGAGTAGGTGTCTGAACGTCTATTATTCTGACCATTTGACTTGTGTTCAAATCTCACCCTGGCTGATTATCAATGAAGGTGACTTCTTGATTATATTGACCTTGGGTGATGATCCCAGCATATGACACCAATGGGAAATGCTTGAAATCTATAACATGGGTTGACTCAAAACTTAAGTACTTTTTTGTACTAAAGCAGTCACTTGTGGAACAAACTCCTGGAAGGATGCTTCTCTGACCACTGCAATCTTGGCCTCCTCACAATCTGGAATCAGCCAATATGTTGGTTCCAATCTAGTTCAAATGACTGCACCCACCAATTTATAGACAAACTGTACAGATGCATGCTAGGATTTATTCTTAGCAAAAAAGATAAACTATTTATCAGTCTCATCTGCCATATTCTTGTTCTTTCTTGTCTTGAAGTCAGAGCACCATGATCACTTCTCTATATCCCTTTTGTTTGTTAACACCATTCTTAGTGAACTTATTGCCTCATTACTTTTTTTTATCTTACATACACACACACACACACACACACACACACACATATATATATATATATATATATATATATAGTTTGCTTTGTATTATTTTTGCCTTGTTCTGTTCTTTCTTTGTTTATTGGAAATCAATTTTGTTTGGACATTTCTGGCAATTACATTCAACCATGGGCAATTACTCTGCACTATATCTATCCTACATATCCTCATAATATGCACCTTTTTAATCCTCCTTTGTGTTTTTACAACAATCTCATTCAGTAACACTCTCTCTTGAATGGCTCTTGGGCCTTGTATTGGGTGAACAATAATCATGCCAATGAGAAATTTTTACTTATAAAATAAGCATCCAGATTCAACTTAAATGAAAATGCATGTTTCCTGGAATAAAATAATCCTACCATGGTGAAAATTGTTTGGGGGTGAGGGGAAGCATGCTGTATCAAATAGGCATTGCGCCAGGGGTAAAATTGAAAGAATAGTCATGCCAGCACTTTTATTTAGCATACAAGCATAGACCAAGCTGTTTGAAAGCTGTTGATGGTTATGCTAACATGAAGTCGCAAGTCCTCACCTAATGGGCAGAGAGAAGCTCTTTAGCATGTTTTTTTAGTATATCTAGGTTACTTCTTTGTTACTAATTCTTTGACAATTTTTGGCTATTTGTGTTAACAAATCAGATGCTTAGTGAACAAAAGAATATTCAACTCAAGTTCTGTAGAACTAAATCAAGCCTATAACCTCAACCAGTTATTAATTTATATATTAATAGTTGTCTTGTTTCTGAAGCATACCATTCTCTCTGAGTATTAGTTACTTTAAGTAGGTATTATACTACGCACTTTCACTAATCTCTACCAACTCATAAAAAAACAGTGTATATAACTTTGATTCTTTTACAAATCTCCATACTTATTTTCTAATTTCTTCCTAAAGTATTCACTGTCATATCTGGTCTGGTGTTCTGGCTAGAGATCTCAAGATTTTCAACAAAATCCAAAGAAGGGTCTGCAATGTTATTAGCCCTAACCTGGTATCTTGATTTTAGTCCATTTCCCACCACCGTGATGTGACTTCCTTGTATTTTTTCTATAAATACTTTCTTGGCAATTGTTCTAATGAGCTTTTTTACTTGGTATCTCAACTGCATTAAATTAAGTGTACTCCTAGAATGGCAACTTGGTCTCATCTTTGTTTTTACTGTTGGACTAGCTCAATGTAAATGTTCTATTCTAATAGTTCCACAGGCGAGAAAAGAAATTATCTTCCAGCTTTTTTAACTTTCCTGCCACCTACAATCTAAATGCAACATAATTACTGTTAAGGTAATTTACCCACGCACGCATGGACTCTCCCAGCTATAAATAGAAGCAGGTACTGCCTTTTGGAGAGGGAAGTTTCCAGCGGTCAGCTCTGACAGTCGGACCAAACATTCTTGCTGTAACACTCTCGTTTGTATATGTTTGTATTACTGTTTCTGTTAATATATTTGTTTAACTCAATTCCTCTCTTGTGTCTTTATTTTTGGCCCTAACAAGGCCACAACATTTACCATGTTGTCTTCCTGAATCGTGTTCTTTTATTGTCTGTCTCCTCACTAATATCTTCTCATTTTCTTTCACTTGCAACAATCCCTAACATCTTAGTGGCATTATTGCCTTGCTTGAGGTGAAACAATTTTTTTTAAAATGTGCTGAACTGCCATGTAGTCAGTTCTCTTATATGGCAATGAAAGTTAGACAATTTTCTCACAGATAAATAGGAGACTTCAAGACAACAGATGTGTTTCTACAGAAGATTTCTGACAATACCATAGGCAGAACATGTCAGCAACAAGGAAATTTTAAGGAAAATAGGAATGAAAAGGATACTTGTACTTAGAATCAGAAAGCGACAATTGAAATTTCCTGGGCACATAAGAAAAGAGAGCTTGAAGAATTTGACTCTCACAGGGTTTATTGAAGATGAGAAGGACAGAAGGGAAACAGCAAGTAACCTAGCTAATGAGATTTTGTAAGTGAATGGCAGAATAGGGGCTTGGGTGGGGATAGTAAGAAGACAAAGATTGCTTTCAGTGACAAAGGATAGGAACTATGACTGTCCATGTTCTAATAGTACACAGCACATAATGAAGTGGTTTTTCTTTTATTCATACAAAATCTTGTTGAAATCTATATGTGGAACTCTTCATAGGAGTTTGGAGTATAACAACTAATTAACTTTTTATGAATATAGCAGATTTTCCTCCTAACCTTGTTTTTACAAAATTTTATCTCTTAATTAGGATGGAGTTTGTTCCCTCACCCAAATCAGTATCTCTAACTTGTTAAACTAGTGTTTCTATTTTACACTAAGCCTAATATAATATTTTCTGTTTCCCATCTCTTTAGAAATTCTCCGTTTAATTTTACCTTTTATTCTCTCTCAATTCAACTCAATTTTTTAAATCCAAAGGTGCATCAGAATAATGAAAGTGTTTGTCCAGTATGAGCAATAGCTAATCAGTATGAGATAAGCATAAGAAGAGATGTTCCTAGACATGGATAGCATAACAAGAATGATTGACCTCATAAAGGGTTCATTTCTCTGAAGGTTACCTGGTTCTAAAGACACCTGAAGAAAGCCAGATGGGTCCAACAGCAGAAACTTTCTCATAATTATTTTTCTTTTTTAAAAATAAAAATCCAGTATTATAGATTTATTAAAAAAAATCAAGTATTATAGTTTTCTAAAAACAAAAAAGAAAATCCAGTATTTATTTATAGGTTTATATAAAAAAATGTCATATTAATTATATATATATATATATATATATATATATATATATATATATATATATGAATAAAAAGAAGAAAAACTAGTCTTAGCCAACAAGTTTCATCCTCTGAGGGACTTTATCAAGGCAATGTATGATTTATTTTGTTGCATGTTTATATACAAAAGTGAAGATGTCATTGGTTTATCAAGGCTTTTAATGAGATATATATAATTTTTTTTTTAAATATAAAAAAAGCCGGTACTATAGGTTCTATCTATAACTATTAATGCCCCTTCCTCATCCTGTTTTTGGGAATTTTTTTTTTTTTACAGTGAGGTTCACTCTCTACAAGGCCTGGGAGCCACTTGAGGTAGTGTTGTTACAGTATCAGGGTCATGTGGAGAAGGTGGACATTAATGGGTTAATTTTGGAATGCTTGGAAATACTGAATTTTCAGACGTCTGAATGAATTGATCATGGCATTTTTTCAAATTTACTTTGTTTTTAATAATCTAATGAAAATCATTGCATTTATTCTAATATTTTTAGATGCTAATTATTATTGTCAATTTTTCAGCATTTTTTGGAGAAAAAACATAATCACATGAAACTAAATTTAAAACAAGAATAATTAGGTTTAACAATATCATTGAAGTGATAGAAATGGTAACTTATGTTTATAGAAATATAACTTGCATTTTGATATCTTTGTAAGCTGTAGTATTGAAGTACATTTATAAGTCTATAGCCTATTTTACATTATTTTTTCAACATAATCTCCTTTCTTGATAAGGCACTAAACCCATTGCTTCTCCATTAACCACATTACTTATTATTATTTTATTATTATTTAATTACTTATAATTAATTCTCCATTACGCACATTAATTATTATATAACAATATAATTATTATTATTATCATTTTATTATTATTATTTAATTACTTATAATTAATTCTCTATTACCCACATTAATTATTATATACCAATACAATTATTATTATTTTATTAGTTATGATTAATTAATTTTCCATTAACCACATTAATTAAACATTATCCACTGAAAGTTTCAGATCAGTCAGTTAATAACTGTCAGGCTATAGACTTATTGATACATCCTCATAAAACAATGACTATTCTAATTTTGATTCAGTTTTAAATATGATTTATTTTCTTGAATTTTTATTTGTACTTATTTTATGTTTAGTTTGTGTGGCACATATATATGTGCTGACTGCGTTTGGAAAATAAAAAATGAATTCCCATTGCTATATATACAAATAAATAAAAATCTATATATTCAATTAAAAAAAAAATCCTTGATAATGGCTGATAGAATAGCCCAAACGCTTGGATATATAGAACATTTGAACAGTTTTTACACACTTTATGTCCAGAAAAGAAAACAAATACAAGAAAAATTGAATAAAAATCTTAACTGCAGTACCTTGTCAGCTTTCTTTAATGAAACTTGTATAAAATTGACACATATATATATATATATATATATATATATATATATATATATATATATATATATATATAGTCAATTTTTTGGCGTTTAGTCATATATCATCTGTTCATTCACAATCCCAAGAGGCTCTTACCTTGTTTAACAATGGTGAATGGCAATGAAGAGACATTCCTGTTCATAAACATTAGGCTCATAACTAGATTTTAATCTTTTCCCAGATGTGACAAATGATGAAACGTCCTGGGTATGACGGTAAACTACATCCGCGTCCTGGGTATGACGGTAAACTACATCCGCATCCTGGGTATGACGGTAAACTGCATCCAACAGCAAGGTCTCAGATAATGTTTTCAGAAAAATAATGTTGCCAGCTCTAAGTTTTTGAAACAATAATGTTGCCAGCTCTAAGTTTTTTTTGTAAAAGAAAATAATGTTGCCAGCTATGCGTTTTTTGTAAAAAAAAAAAAAAAAAAAAAAAAAAAGAAAAAAAATAATGTTGCCAGCTGTACGTTTTTTATTGTAAAGGTATAATGTTGCCAGCTATACATTTTTTATTCCATACAAAATAGGCATTTAAAATTCATATAAACTGGATTTGGCATTAAATAACCCACAGTGGTTGATATGCCATAAAACCCAAACAAACAAACAAACAAATGATGAAAAAAAAAAAATATATATTAAACAGGAGTGATGTGAGACTGCCTAAATATACTTTTGAAGTAAAATAGAGAAAATAGACAGGGACAAAAAACCAGCACTATCTTTCTAATCTAACAACAAATATATATATATATATATATATATATAAATAACTTATCTGAAGACCTATGACATATGGTTTATCTGTACATAAATAATTTATCACATTATACATAAATGATGTTGAATTTTATTTTCTTATATAATAAAAAAGTAAAATTCAACATCATTTACTCACTTTTGTTTATTAGGCATTAAATTACATCACTTAGTGTCCTCCATAGTTTACCTTTTCTTACATAGTTAACCTTAAGAATATTTTAAAGCATTCTTGAATTTTAAAATTTTGTAAACCTGATATTTTTTACTTCTGTTTATAAATACATGCTGCAAAATAACAGCCTTGCATTTAACTTAATAAAGTCTCATAGTGGATGATATGACTGGGCAAAGAAAAGGTTACCTTTTGCCTTTATTCTTACTGTTTTTTTTTGTTTTGTTTTTTTTGTTTTTTTTTACTGATACATTTTATTTATATCTGAATTCTTACATATATGATAAAACTATAGTTTTAAGGTATGCTATATTTATGAGTAAAAGTGCTCAATATCAGAGAGCATTTTTAAATATAAAAATGGACACTGGGTTCAACATGGAGTGGTGGCAGTCTGTTTCATGCTTGAATGCAAACTTCAGGTCATGTGTGTTGGCTTGAATATTTATATTGACCAACATATTAAGAAGTCCTACTACAGAAAAATTGTACCTCCGACAGGAATTGAACTTTCATCTCTTTTTCCATCTAACCATTCCCTGACAAGCTGGCTCCATGGCTGAACTGGTAGAGGAACACTTCAGCTTTTCCCTGATGGAAGAAGTGATGCAAGTTCAATTCCTGTTTGAGGCACAATTTTTCTTCAGTAGCACTTCTCAGTTTAAGCCGTTTTCTATTAATTTTACCTTTTTAATGAAATAAAAAAACAAGGATAGCAACTCAAACATGTGTACCCACTAAAAATAATGTTTATAGTAAAGAAATAATGTTGGATGAAAAAAAATGTTTTAATATATATATATATACACATACATGCACACAGGTCCTGTAGACTACCCAACAGAGAATTGGGTCACAACCTCAACATACTAGACATTGTGATTTCTTTTAGCAAGTTTTTTATGAGTAGGAGTTCAATTGGTTTTAAATTCAGAGTTGTCCTTCTCCAAGACTAGTTGCCATTCTAGGATCAAGTGGCAACTAGTCTGGGAGAACGAAAATTCTGAATTCAAACCATTTTCTTTCTTTATTTATTTTTTCTTAAATAGTGTTCACCCAATACAAGGCTCAAGAGCCACTCAAGGTAAAGAGTTCTGAATGAAATGTGTGATATAAATGTAAAAGTAGGAAGTGAGGATTATGCAGATATCTAGGATAGGTGATGACTGACTCTTGGCTTGAAAATTATATTATAATGGGAAGCTTCCATCCAGTAGTCTCTTCCACAAAGTAGCAATTGTTGGGGAAAAAGGTGTCTGAGAGGAATTTTCTCCTTACAAGTGGAATACAGTAAGGATGGTTCAAGTCTGTGGATGCTGCATAGCAGGTTTTAACTGTAAAGGTCTGAATTAGAAGAACTGAAGTATGGAGCTTGTTCAAACATTTGCCATGGAAAAAGCAATAGGCTTGTGATGTTGCCTTTTGGGAAAGATGCAGCAGAGTGGAAATGTGGAAAATATGTCTTCACCTTATAAAGTCTTATAAACAACTTTGAACTCTATTTAGGCTGGAAAGGGAGAATTCATTGCCCTAAATGCATATCCAGTATAGAAATATTATTGGTTAAAAAAGTTTATTTCCTTCTTTATGCACAGTACAAAATATCCGTTGAGTTACAGTTAAATGTTATGACTAATAGTTTCTCTTCTTGGAAGTTTTCATTGTAGGCTAAAGTCTATTCAGCCACTTCTTCTTTTATGTGCCATGTCCTTTCAGAACATAGGTGATCATGGTCCTCCACATCTTCCTATCCCTTGTAGCTTCTAATTTGGTCATTTTGTTATTTACAACAAACCCTGTTCTACCATCCATTTACTCAAGCTCATCAAGTAGGTTTTGTGCTGCTTGCCTGTCCCTCTTTCCCTCAGTCTGTCATGTGAGTATCATATTTTCCAAACTCTCCTTCTTAACTATATGCCCCAGAAATTTCAACTGCCTCTTCCTGATGTTAAGTATAAGTTTCCTATTTGTTTCCATTTTCTACAAAACCTTGTTGCTCACATGTTTGGTCCATGGTATCCTCAACATCACAGCATCTTTCTGTACTGAACAGATATTTATCAAATTACCAAAGCTTCTCAAACTTTTTACTAGACAGACTCCTTGTCACAAAATCTAATTTTCATTCACCCCTAAACAAATTAATCAAATATAAAATTACAGAACCTAACTAATTTACAAGTAAATTAAGTAATAATTTACAAATTAATAGGAATAGATAATTTCACCAGTTGTCTGGTCTTTTGAACAAGAGTAAAGATTTATCCTTTGTTTCCTGTTTAGGGTTGGGTTTCTGTTTCCTTCTCTTAAAAACTCATTGTCTTTCACTCCTAGTAACCATTTGTGTCTTAATTGCATTATTGCCTTGCCTGGGGTGAAATGATTAAAAAAAGTGTTTGTATGCAAAAAGAGTTGGTAAACTATTAATGCAATAATAATAGGTTAACATAGTTGTGGTAATAGGTTGGTGCAAAAATAATGTCGTTTTTCTTTTCAAGTTGAACATAAAAAAAAACGACATTATTTTTGCACCAACCTAATAATAGGTTTATTGAACATCAGTTCTTGTATGATCACCAAAGTCAAGCCTGGTCAGTACCTAGATTGGTGATTGCTTAAGAATACCAGGTGCTGTAAGCTAGGATTTGTAGGGTGGTGTTATGGGTAATGACTCAGAATTGAAAGTTAACTGAGTTCCAACTCCAGTCAGTTTCATTATATTCACTTATGTACAAATACCATTGGGAAAGGTATGAATCTTCTCCTCTAAGCTATAGGTTAAATAGTAGGACCTGTATCTGTAAATCATTATTATTAGTGATGGGACAATACCAATATTGTTACCGATTCCAATACTGTTCTAAATTTACAATGATTAAAATTTATTATTTTCAGGCCCCTACAGTAGGTTTGGGAAACTTATTAAACAAAGTACATTTATTAATAAAATATTTAGTAGAAAAATGAATACAAAAGCTTATGAAATAAAGTTAGATATCCTTTTTATTTTTAAAAAAAAAATGTGTAAGTGTTAATAAAGAAAACAATTTCCTTAAGTACCTAGCTACTCATATTTAAGTCCTAAAATTCTCGAATTATAATGTAAGAACATTATCATTGATCCTGTTTTGCCTTTCAGACGATTTCTTTTTGGTAGGTAAATGTTAAATGTTACCTCCAATACTAAATAACTGTTTACTTTCAACAGAAGAGGGAGGTGCTGATAGATTTCCTGGCTAAAAGCACCATGATAGGAAATTCTTTATTATTTCGAATTCCACCACTAAAAAACATCATCTCTTTTCATATTTTTTAATGCAATATATTTTGCCATTTCAAGTTTTAATAAGTATATTTCTTTGCTTGTTTCACTGACTGCTTTATCCTGTATTCTCGTACACATTGGCTCCCCTTTTCCTTCATCACTTTTTTTCTTTAATTCAGTGGGTCACTTCATAAAACTGAAATTAAAGTCTGTCATTATTATTTTCTCTTCAGATGTCAGACAAGTCATTCTTTGTGATACTTTGGGTGAGGTGTTGGTTTTTCCTTCGGTTATAGACTAGATATCTTGAGGGAACCATTCTGTAATAGCCTTGTAGGTCACTGTAGTTATTTTCAAGGAAACTAGTCTTGAACCTGGGATCAAGATATGTTGGTAGAATAAGGTTTTTGACTTTCAAATAGCTGCTAAATCTAGCATTTCATATATTCATTTGAATTTATGAAATTTCCACCAAAGGAAACTTAGATGCCTACCATCACCTTTATATAATTCTTTGGATTAAGTACTGATCAAAACTCCTTATATGGAATTTTATTTTTAATTTCTACTTAAGAATAATTGAAAATTTGAATTTTAAAATAAAATTTTATATAAGATTCTAAATTTTTTTCTAGGTTTTTATATGCAGACAATGCTTTTTTTTCTTTTTTATAAATTAAAAAAATGATAAAAATTGCCTTAAAATAGAGCCTGGCAGGACAAGAACATGAATTCATTTTGTGTTCATATTACATAATTTTGATTATAATTATTAAATTAACAATTTATAATATTAAATGGGGGAATTAACAATGTTTAAAAAGAATGTAAAAAATTTTATTTTGAACTGGAACAGACTTTAAACTTGCAAACTTTATGGAAAGTTTGAGAACTGAGTAGAAACTTGCATATTTCTTTTTTTTTTCTTTTGTTATACAAGTAAAATAAATTTAAATTATAATTAGGTGTTATTATGATCTATAGATTTTAGTTTTACTGATAGTTTAAAATCAACAAATGTTTATATCTTTTTATCATCAGTACCAAGAATGGAAAATTAAGTTTTAAACAAAAAAATCAAAGAATCATTTTGGGAATTGGAAATTAAGTTAAAAATTCTCTGATTCCAATACCCCAAAAAGTTCCAATATTTTGGATTCTCAATTCCAATTAATCATCCCATCAGTAATTGTTATCAAGCAAAAAACCTCTTACAATCTAAAAATATTTTTGGGCCTTAAATAACCTAAAAATGTTTAATAAACCATAAAAATATATAGTCATTGTGAAGTCCATGATCTTGTTGATGGCTGTTTAGTTTTGAATTCAGAGTTGTATTCCTAGACTAGTTACCAACCATGACTAGAGAACCCAGTCTGCTATGCTATTTAACCCAGAACTGGTGGGGAGGAGAGATAAATATGAATTTTTCTTTCCAAAGAGTATTTGTGCAAAAGTGAATTAGGTTGGTGCAGAAATAATGTTGTTTTCTCACATACGTTACTATGTGAGAAAACGACATTATTTTTGCACCAACCTAATAACTTGGTTGGAATTTGAACTTGACTTGCCAGTTTCTTGTTTTGAACCATTAAACAATTTCACCACCTGTACATCATCTATAAATACAAATGAACCATTAATGCTTGAATTATGTTTTTAATGGGAAGGATGGGGTTTTAAATGACCTGTTTGTTTTGAATGAGTTGTTCATGAATGACACATTGCTAGTGGCCATCAGAACCATTCAAGCATACTGTAAGGTTTATGATTTGTGGCTGTTAGTCAATATGATTGTGGGTGAATAGCAATAGAGAGAGTGGTTCAGATTCCAAATCAGAAATCTGGGAGTTGTAATTCTAAAAGACATAAATCAATTTTGTAAATCCAAATCCAAACAATTGGGGTGGGGGTAAATCAAAAGGGGTCATAAGTTTGTATTCAGAACCCACAATATACAACTGCTTTATTCACACACAAGGAAAAAGCTTCCAGTCATTCAAAATAGAGTTCTTTTATTGGGATAACAAAAGGTTGTGACTTGTCAAGTCTGGTAGGCAAGGGCAAAAATTACCATATTTCCAGGCCAACTAAAGTAGATCTAATCTTGACTTAATTTTCTTTTTCCATTAACAACACAGAGAACATAAATTCTTTTTTGTCACCATAATGATGCAGCAAATTTTTTTGATGTTAAAAATGTCAAAAAACGACATTATTACGTCATTATTTTTGCACCAACCTAATATTAATAAATTCAAACAGATAATTTCAACCATAAGCTTTTATTCATCCCTGGTAAAATTTTCTTCACACTCTCAAATTTCAATAGGGACTAGTTTAAGAAATCCTGATTTATATAATGCATAAAGTTATAGTAAAGTGCTTTGCTGTATCTTCTATAATCCTTCTGTAATGAAGTTTATAGGCCCTCAGTAAACATTTACATGTAATGAATGTATGGTCAAAAAGTTTGCCAAAGAAATGTCATTAGTGGAAAAGCTGAATTATCTATATACATAAAATTTGGCACATGTTTATGCACTGACGGCATATTTTCTTAACTCTTCTAATGACTGACTGTTTTTCAGCCAGTAGTCTCTACTCAAACAAGTTGGTTATATAAATATTAGGTTGGTGCAAAAATAATGACGTAATAATGTCGTTTTTTGACGTTAAAAAATACGTCAAAAAACGACATTATTACGTCATTATTTTTGCACCAACCTAATAACACCACAACTGCATCATTCACACGGGAGACATTTTTTTAATAGCTTTGGATCTCCCATTTGTCAAAATGGAATTAGACAAGCTAATTTCCTATTCATAAAGGTTAAGGGCACAAGACGAAGTTTGCAGCAGTCTGTTTATATTGGACCAGTTGACTGAACTTTTCCTTTTCAAAGGAAGTAATAATTTGTAAAAAGAAGTCATTACATTCAGTTTGTTGCCAATCATATTGATAAAATAAAGGAAAACTCTGCAGTGTATACATACACATATACACACTTCTATGCACATACCATCTCACGCTCTCATTCTTTTACTTACTGTTTTCTCACTCTTTACTGCCCCCTATCTTTCTCTCACATGCACACTTCTCTTTTACGTGCATGCACGCACACACTCTCTCTCATATTCTCTTTTACTCTCTCACTTATATTACTTCTCTCTCAATTTTCCAACTTCTCTCTCACTTTCTCACCTTCTCTCACTTGCGCAGTCTCTCTCGTGTTCTTTCCCTACCCCTTCTCTCTCTCCTGTGTTCTTTCCTTTCCCTTTCACTCTCTCTCCCGTATTCTTTCCCTTCCCCTTCACTCTCTCTCTCTCATGTTCTTTCCCTTCCCCTTCACTCTCTCTCTCTTGTGTTTTTTCCCATTCACTTCACTCTCTCTCTTTTGTTCTTTCCGGTTCCCTTCACTCTCTCTCTCGTGTTCTTTTTCTTTCCCCTTCTCTCTCGTGTTCTTTTTCTTTCCCCTTCTCTCTCGTGTTCTTTTTCTTTCCCCTTCTCTCTCGTGTTCTTTTTCTTTCCCCTTCTCTCTCGTGTTCTTTTTCTTTCCCCTTCTCTCTCGTGTTCTTTCCCTTCCCCTTCTCTCTCGTGTTCTTTCCCTTCCCCTTCTCTCTCGTGTTCTTTCCCTTCCCCTTCTCTCTCGTGTTCTTTCCCTTCCCCTTCTCTCTCGTGTTCTTTCCCTTCCCCTTCTCTCTCGTGTTCTTTCCCTTCCCCTTCTCTCTCGTGTTCTTTCCCTTCCCCTTCTCTCTCGTGTTCTTTCCCTTCCCCTTCTCTCTCGTGTTCTTTCCCTTCCCCTTCTCTCTCGTGTTCTTTCCCTTCCCCTTCTCTCTCGTGTTCTTTCCCTTCCCCTTCTCTCTCGTGTTCTTTCCCTTCCCCTTCTCTCTCGTGTTCTTTCCCTTCCCCTTCTCTCTCGTGTTCTTTCCCTTCCCCTTCTCTCTCGTGTTCTTTCCCTTCCCCTTCTCTCTCGTGTTCTTTCCCTTCCCCTTCTCTCTCGTGTTCTTTCCCTTCCCCTTCTCTCTCGTGTTCTTTCCCTTCCCCTTCTCTCTCGTGTTCTTTCCCTTCCCCTTCTCTCTCTTTCTCTCGTGTTCTTCCCCTTCACCCGCTCTTGTTCTCTTTCCCTTTCACTCTCTCTCTCTTTCCCTTTCTCCTACATTCTCTTCCACTCTCTTTTTCTCCCACATTCTCTTCCACTCTCTTTTTCTCTCACATTCTCTTTCCCCTCTTCCTTAGTCATTTTATCCTTCTCATTCTCACTTTTTCTCTCTCTCTCTCACACACATTCTGTTTTCTTTCTTGTCTTTATTTTGTCTTATTTTCTGATTCATTTCATTCTGACTCATTTAGTGCCTGGACGTTGAGTAATGTCTATTGAGACTAGTCTTGTTGATGATTAGTATTGAGTTTGCTCCTCACTGGTTGCCCCATTCAATCCAAAATAATCTAACAACGGTTGACATGACATAAAATCAACCAACCATCAAGTATATTAAATGATTTTCTTTTTCACTATGTTTCTATATATACTCATAGCCACTTTCATCTTTTTCTCTTAGCTACTCTTCATCTTTCTCACACATCTTTCTGATTGTTCATTGATTTCTACAATATATTTTGCTTTACCTTCCTCTTTATTTCTTTCTTAAAATCTTCAAAGTACACTTCACTCTAAGTGAATACTCAATGTCACTCTTACATCCAGGGTAAATTTGCTCTCCTGTCTAATGCTTCCTGACGAATTGGAGAAAAAGACAGTTTTGTAGTTATATTACAGCATTCCTTTTCTCTTTATTAATTTTTGGTTTATAAATAACATGATAAATATACGACACATATATATAGCTGTGTTTTGTTTGTTTTTTTTTCCTTTTTTTTTTTTCCTTTTTTTTTCTTTTTTTTTTCTTTTTTTTTTCCTTTTTTTTTCCTTTTTTTTTTCTTTTTTTTTTCTTTTTTTTTTCTTTTTTTTTCCTTTTTTTTTCTTTTTTTTTCTTTTTTTTTCTTTTTTTTTCTTTCTTTTTTTGAGGCAAGAATGTGATTAATCTTGCACAAAGCAAGATGAGTTCTGCATGAGAAAGGCTTTGTCAAAGATTTGAGATAATGTTTTACAAAGCTGGATACTCTTTGAGATATCCAACTCAGACACTCATGGAAGTTCAAGTATACAAAATGTCTTTATTGATACACCATCTCTAGAAAGGTTGCCATTCAAGGCTTGAGACTTCAGCCTAGTCTTTTTATATATATATATATATATTTCAATAAAGGTGCAATCAATTTACAAATTCATGAATTATTCATACATAAAACAAATACAAAGGTTAATGATTAAATGGCGAGAAATCAATCTTCGCGAACAATTCAATAATATACAAAAACCCCGAATCTGTTTATGAATGAAAAGATCCTGTTTTATAAATTTCCGTCGTATTAGATCTTTTTATTTTACAAGCTTTCGTCTGTTCCTACAGACATACTCAGGTATGAAATATTGTGTTCTTGTTTATACTTTCAGTAATAAGTGGACAAACGAAAACAAGGTTGTAATCCGAAAAATGCTATGAGAAATGTGTGTTATAGTTTTGGAGCGTGCAAAAACAGGATCTTTTCATATTATAATTCTGCTTGTTCCTTAGCCACATATGTTGCACCCTGCCAATACCTCATAAATAATGGACTATCCTATTTTGATTGTGAAGAAAGACAAAAGATATATCAGAGATGCTGTTTGGTTTCAGTAAGAAAAAGAAAGAATGAAGGAGTAGATAGAGAAGGTGTTTTGCCTCTACTTATAAATATGAAAAAAAAAAAATTAAAATATCATGATACTGCTTGTTCCATAGAACATATGTGACACTCTGCCAATACCTCATAAATAAAGGCTTATTCAATTTGGAATGTGAGGAAAGACAAAAAAATCCTCAAAGATGCCGTTTGGTTTCAGTGAGAAAAAGAGAAAGAGAGAGGTAATGACTGAATGATTGATTTGTTTTTTACTGTAACATTAATTGTTTGGTCAATGAATGCTGATTGCTTGTTTTTTTTTTTGGGGGGGGTTATGGTTTATCATAAGAATAATTCTTTTTTTGTTTTTTACTATTTACTTTTGCTTGGTGGAAGAAACTGTAGAAAACTTAACTTAGTTTAAACTTTACTCTTCAAGACAAGATAATCCATGAAGGGAAAAAAAAACTAATGACAAATATAAAAATGGATCAATTATGCCTGGCAGTTACTAACTGAAGTTTGTTCTGAAATTTTCGCTATATTCACAAGGAAGAAGATTGATGAAAAATATTTTTTGTATAAAATAAAAACTTTTTTGTCACTAGGTGAAAGACTTACTGATATACCTAAGTCTTATATTAGTCGAGTTATAAGTACTATTTCCTTTTTTTATAATTTGTAGAGATACACACAGAAATCAGTTGACTCCAAGCAGCTTTTTAACTATCAGATGTTTGTGGGATAACTTTTAATATATTGTTTTTCTTGGCCATTGGCTGTGATTTCTATCTCTCCCCAACCATTACCATCAAGGAGAAAACCATGTCAGTTGTAATTTACTTTCTTTTTATTTCTTTCCACTCTACTGCTCTGTTCAACTGCTTTAGCTCTTACTATTGACTACAAAAAGTGCTTCTCTTTTTCTTTACGCAGTCATAGTTTTGACACTAAAGATCTAGTGCCTTCATATCTTGGGAGCATCTTGTTCTCTGAATCATTCCTCTGTTCCTCATATTAATAATTACGCGTGAGAGATTTTTTTTTTGTTAATCATTTCACCCTAATGCACTAGGATGCAAAGGGTTTGTTGAGAATGAAAGAAACAGTGAAAGAACAGGATAGAAGGAGGCATAAAATAACGATTGACATTGCATTTAAATTTTCAAATATCTTATTTGACAGGAAAGCAGGAAGACTGAAGAGTTCCACAATTGAGATTGATTAATTTTTTTTTTTATTTGCTTTTTATGGCTTATCACTCCTAGTAGATTATTTAAAGCCAAAACATATTATGGAGTGTAAGAATTTTTTTTTCTGTAAGTGACCATTGTAGTAATAATTTTTTGAGAACAACTATAATTTTTCCAGATGCAAGTTTTACTATTTAACCCATAGCTGGGGGAGGAGATGGATTCATACCTTTCCCAAGCGTATTTTTGCATAAGTGAATTTAAAAAATCCAATGGTAAATTCAGACTCTGATTTTTCATTTTGAACTGCTATCCTTTACACCACCCACACATCCTCCAGAAGAAGAAACTATTAGCATAGAACCTATGTCTACATCTAGCAATTTCAATACTGAAATTATGAGAACTAGATAGCGAATTTAAGAAACTATAGTCCAGTACTGAAATACAACTTCTCAGTTTTACCAGTTGGTATTTAGCTATAATTTGATTTTTATTAGCAAAAACCTGGATGATCTTTATTACATTATTAACTTACTCTCTCCAGACCAGATTTTTTTTATAAATATCCAACTTAATCATTTTTAAGTTTCTCTTAAAATCTGTCATTTTCTATATTAAATTGTGGAAAGGTATGTTTTAATAGCTATAATTCAGATGCTTCTTTTCTTTTTGTTTCTGGAGCTAAATGCAAAAGTACTTTATCTAATTTTCAAAAATTAAAACTTCAAATGGAATAGGTATAGAATTGCTTGCTGAAAGTTTGTCATACAGTTTTGTGAAATATTTAAGTCTGGAAATAAATTGTTCTTTTTAAGATAATTTTTGTGAGATATCAACATTATTGTCTCATTTTCTAGGGAATATTTGAATTCAAATTTACAGAAGGATGATGAGAATACCATGGACTGGACATGTGAGCAAAGTATCAGAAAAAAATAGAAACAAAAAGGACACATACTTAGAATCAGAAAGTGATAGGGGCACATAATGAAGAAGGAGGGCTTGGAAAATTTGACACTCACAGGACATATTGCAGGCAAGATGGACAGAGGAAAGCAGCATATAACCTTCCTAACAAGCATGTGCAAATGGATGGCAGAACAGGGATTTGGAGAGATAGCAAGAAAACAAACTTTGCAAATGACAGGAAAATGTGGAGAGCCATAATCGCACTTTTCCTGAATGGAAATGGCACATATAATAATAATACACTTAGAGTAGTTATTGTAAGTTTTTCTTTTAAGATTTGAATAAAAACAGTCTTCTCTTTTCATTTGAAAAAATTTTTCATTTTTTTTTTTTTTTTTTTTCATATCTATTTTTGGTATAGGTTACATTAAACCAAAATTTTTATAGGTTTCTTCTTTGCACTTCTTTTTCCTATGCAACTCTTTTCTGGCTTCTTTTCTTTCCTGTCAATCACAATCTTCAAAAGTTTAAATGCAGTGTCAATCACCATCTGTTTTTTTTTGTATTCTGTTCTTTTATTGTCCTTTTTACTCAGTAATATTTTCTTAGTTTCTTTCACTCTCTTGCATGTTTGTGACTTTATCACCTTACTTTGGATGAAATTATTTTTTAAAAATTCTTATACTTGAATTCTCAAAGTTGGTTTGAAGAATACCCACACAATATTATTTCTATTGTTCATAAACAATTTGATATTAATCTGGCTATATTAATGTGAACCTAACAAATATTGTTAACTTTACATTGTTCACATTTATATAAAAGAAAAGAAAAATATACATGAATATTTCTAATGTCTCTGCCTAAATTCTATAATTTTATTTATTATTTTATTTTTTTGCTCACTAGGAAGAGATAGGTTTATCTATTGTTCAGTTCATGCCTCCCTACCCAGTCTTTTGAACAGGAGTAAAATTTTATCCCTTGTTTCATGTTTAGGATTGTGTTTCCAGTTCCTTCCAATGTCTTTTCATTCTCTTTCATTCCCAGTAGCTCCTTGCATTATCACCTTGCTTGGGATGAATTGATTAAAAAAATATTAGTTTTGTTTTTAGATACATAATAATTTATAATTATGAAAGAAGTGTTTAAATAATTCTCTATATTTGCAATATGTATTATTAAAGTCTTCACAAAGCATTTATTATATGATTTTAGTTATAGAAATGTGATTTTTATTTTTTCCTCTTCCACACCTAGCATTGTTTAATGAATTAGCGCCGTTTTATTTATCAGTACTAGTTTGGTACCTGTCACTTCACTAAAAGTAAGATGAACAAATTTCGAATCTAAATTGTTTGTTCATTAAAATTACTACATTTATTAGAAAATATTCAGTTTAAATTCTGAAAGAATCATAAAAATGACTTCAAATGACTGGCTTATATGCTTTTCCTGTTACCCAGGGTTTGTTGCCAGACAGGGAAATTAGCCCTCCTGACACAAATTTCAATTTCAGTTTAATTCAAATTATGTGTGTATTTATATTGTGTGTGCACTTGTATATTTCAATTCAATGATGGACCAAAATAATGTTTCTTCAAGATTAAAAAGAAAAAAGTTTTAGTTCTATTTATTACGGATAATTTCCGAAAAGTTCAATAAACCCTATAATTATCTGATTTAAAAGGTTTAAGAAATTCTTTTTTCTTTTTTTTTCTTGTCTCCAATTTTATGATTTTATCATTCAGCCTTGGGTTAATGCTTGTTCAGAATGAGTGGGAGGAGAATATATTATTACAATGTCTTATTTCAAACTCAAATTGTGTGTGTGTGTATGTGTGCTTATGTGTACATTAAATGGTACAAACATATGTAAGTTACTCATACACAGCATAGATATGTGTATATACATTACATACATGCATACAAGGTCACATACAAAAAGTGTGTGATGGACATAGAATCAGCTCATTTATAATATAGATGTTATCTATATCAGTTTCTTACCATTAAAATGTTTTCAGAATTCATAAATGAAAGAACAGTTTAAAATGACTGAATAAATGAAAATCTATCTTATTAGATAATTTATTTTGACTGTGTTTAGTTTATTATTTCCATGAGTAATTCTTAGTATTTTTGACTTGTAACCAGTTGAGCGATCTGTATTTTTGGCCTGAAAACTTGGTCTAGCCCTCAGTATTTTTTATCTGAAAAGCTGAGTTATTCTTCAGTATTTTTTTTTTTTTTTTTTACCTGAAAAGCCAATTGATCCCTTAGTAGTTTTTTATTTGAAAAAGCTGGCTGAGCCCCCAGTATTTTTGACCTGAAGCTGGTCTAGCCCTCAGTATTTTGACTAATAAACTGATGCTGGTACAAAGCTAGTATATAAGTCACTATTGCTATTGACTACTAAACTAATTAGGTTGCTTGTCTGTTTGCACTGAATAACTGTAACATAAGGAAATAGGAATGACTAATGAGTTTTCTTCTATACTAAATTGGTTTCTGTTGTTCAAGTATGCTATTCCTTTGCTCTGGCATCCATTTTGACCTTTTTAAACTCTTTTGAAATCCTTTTAGTTTCCTTATCATAAACTACATATGCTTACACGCACCCACACATTTTAAAAAGATTGGGGCCAAGATGATTCTGGAATGGTGCCAAATTCAAAAAACAGTGGAGATCAAATTCACCAGTGATGAAAAACTATTAGGTTGGTGCAAAAATAATGACATAATAATGTCGTTTTTTGACGTTAAAAAATACGTCAAAAAACGACATTATTACGTCATTATTTTTGCACCAACCTAATAGTATTTAAGTTAGTTAAATTTGTTTAAAATTGTATAGGTATGTCTTGTTTAGACCCACCCAAAGAGAAATGTACTGTGTGAAGATTGTGTTGAACTGATCCTCCAAGTAGGAGGGCCTTGCTTACCTTGAAAATTGGAATTTTAATTCTTAGCTTTTACCACCCTAATGCAAAAAATAAACCACTAGCTCAACTAGCAAATAGAAAAATTGTATAAGATATATATATATATAATAGTGTGTATATTAAATTTAAAAAAAAATAAATCAATGTTTGATTTTTATAAATCCTAGTACAATAATTCACCTGTAATTGTTGAAGTTTTCAGTTTTGAGTTCATTCTTTACTTTAGTCGGATGCATTGGGTCATTGGCAAACAACATCAGTGCACAATAACTGCTTTGTGATTGAAAAAGTAAAGATGAAATATTAGCAGTGAAATTATTCTGGATTGTAAAGATTAAACAACAAGCTTTTAATAGTTTTTCCTTTGTTTTTATTTAAGGATTGAGGCTTACTTTAGACTTCTTTGAGAAGGCACAAAACAAATTAGAAATCTTGGATTTCTCTTATTTGGGAAATTGATACCTTCATCTATTTGGCTCATACACAGAAACTTATAAGACAGTAAATAACTATAATGAATAAAATACCTACCTATATATATATATATATATATATATATATATATATATATATATATATATTATATATATATATTATATATATATATTATATATATATATTATATATATATATTATATATATATATATAATATATATATAATATATATATATATATATATATATATATATATAATATATATATATATATATATAATATATATATATATATATAATATATATATATATATATATATATATATATATATATATGATGTCAAAGAGACAGATTTCGATCCCAGCTTGAAGCAATCAGATGTCTAGCCACACTGAGGAGCTGTGAAACAGTCTCTGTGGATGACTATATATATATATATATATATATATATATATATATATAAGAATGATATTAATCCTGTATATGACCTGAGAGCCACTCAAAGTAGAGGATTACAGAATAAGAGGCACAGTTTATACAGATATGTGGAGAAGATAATGATTAATCCTACACTCAAACAGGTTAAGATTCTTATGAGTTGGTTCCCAAAGCAGCAGGTCATGAGAACAAGCTGCTCAAGTGGAACATCCATTTCATAAATGAAATATAAAGGGTGGTTCACTACAATGTGCATAGCATGGTGGGTCTTAACCATGATGGTTAAAACTGGTGGAACTAATGAATGTAATCTGTTTGAACATTTTTCATAGAAATAGCGATAGATCAGCAAGAGACTTGCAATATTTTGTCTGTGAGAAAGAGGTTATAGGGTGGAAAATAATTTATCACTCACAAAGATGCAAAAACACTTTTCGGGACAGGAAAGTGAAGACTGGGCAGCTCCTGCTCATATATGGCAACAGTGCTTCATTTTTGACCTGATCTGTCACTTGTAAAGGTAGAGGGTAGCATGAGGAGTCAAGTACTTATTGGAGTGGTACAGGGAGCTGACATTTTTTCTAGTATTTTTAGTGATGGATTGTATGTACAAGTTCCACTTGAGGTCTGAGTTGAGGTTAAGTCCCAACAGATGCTGAAGTCATGGGCTTCTCTGATGGAACAGATGTTCATCATGATTGGAGATAGTACAGGGTCTGATTGGTGATGATGTAATGTAACTAGTTTGATTTCTGAGGCATTGAATGTAACCAGCCAGTTTTTTCCCCCACTGCGATGTTAAAGCTAGGTCAGATCTTACTTGTTGTTATTACAATGTTTTGGCCATTGTGCCCTTTCGTCCTCATTAGGTGTAACATGTAGGGAAGTTTAAACTAAACATTTTATTTAATCTACAGAAGTAAACTGTTCTTGTTCCACTGCCCATGTCTAGGAATATCTAGTTCTTTTTTTTTTTTTTTTTTTTTACAAACACAAACCAAAGGAAATTTCATTAAAACATTCTTCCTCCTCTTATATTAAGTTAGTTACCAGGATTCATTATCAGTGGCCACAATCTTAACAAATAAGATATGCAGATAACTCACTGCTGATAGCAGATACAGAAAGGAAACTACAAGAACAACTGCAAGAAGATAGAATGTATGGTTGTGAGAAAAAGAACCGCCCAATGGGCTAATTATAAATTGGAGATACCAAAATAAAACCAGCACGATAATTTAAATATTTAGGAAGTGTTGACAGAAGATGGAAACTGCGACACTGAAATCTGAAGATGCATTGGATGCATTGTCATAGCAAAAGAAGCCTTCCAAAAGCTAAGCAAAGTATTAAGAAGAAACAGGAAAATTTCATTAGAAACAAAGAAAACTGTTATGTAATATCAGTCTTCCTATAGGGCAGTGAAAGCTGGACAATCTTCTCATAGATGAAGAAGAGACATGAAGCAACAGAAATTGAATTAGGATGGTAAGGATAACGTGTTATTGCTTGTCCTATTTCCACTATATCCAAATACACACTGCCTGACCCAGGTTTTGAACTCACAATTACTCTACAGATTAATTTTCTATTCTAAACTCTTTCATAACCATAGAATAAAAAATATACTTAGTTTGAATATATAACCTAGAAAAAATGTTTTCCTGACATTTTTTTCTTTTCTGCTTTTGCCAAAATTTCAAAAAATTTTGTTTGCTTTTATTTGTCTGGCCTATCAGTTTAAAACTTTTTTGATTATCCAAATAATTTTTTTCTTCTTGTTTATTCATTCTTCCTCCTTATATACACAGCAACATGAATTTTGTCCAGATTATGAATCTTAATTCCATGGAGGCAAGTACTGCAGCATTGAGCTCAAGCAATAAGTGAATTGGATTAATCGAAAATGAATTATTTCTAAAGAAGTTAATTCTTCATGTGACTAATGTCTGGCTACTATTAAGAATATCGATTTGATGATTGATTCACCAATCATTACATAGATGCAACATAACAATTTTGTTTGGTCTTTGTAACTACAACTATTGGTTCTGATAAAAAAAAAAAAAAAAGACAAGCTCAATTTTTTTTTCTCTCTCACTCTCTCTGTCTCATTACAGTTTTTTTTTTTTTTTTTTTCATCTATTTCTTCTTCCATGTGACCTGTTGTTTCTGGACATTAGTGATTATGGCTCTCCACAATTTCTTAATAAATTTTGTCTTTTTGTTATCTCTCCTAATACCTGTTCCACCATCCATTTACTCAAGCTTGCTAGGTAGGTTTATACATTGTTTTCCTCTATCACTCTTGCCTTCAATCTGTTCTGTGGGTATCAAATTTTACAAGCCTTCTTTCCTCATTATGTACTTTTGAAATTTCAATTATCTCTTGCTGATGTTAAGTATAAATGTTCTTTTTCTTTCCATTTTCTCTACAACTTCTTCATTGCTCACATGTTCAGTCCATGTTATTCTCAGCAACCTTCTGTACAACTACATTTCTGTTGCTTCAACTCTCTTCATCTATGTCTATGAGTAGATTGTCCAGCTTTCACTGCTATATAGAAGACTGATATTACATTGCAATTCAGTACTCTTTTCTTTGTTTCTAATGAAATTTTCCTGTTTCTTAATACTTTGCTTATCTTTTGGAAGGCATCTTTCACTATCCCAATGCACGTTTATATTTCAGTGTTGCAGTTTCTGTTAACACATCCTAGACATTTAAATTGTGCTTTTTTGATTTTGGTACCTCCAATTTATAATTTGCATATGGGTCTGTTTCTATTGCTGAAAGACATATAGTCTGTCTGCTTGCAATTGATGGTTAGTTCTTTCTTCTGGCTTTCTTTCACTACATTCTGTAGGAATTCTTGTAGTTTTCTTTGTGTCATCTGTATATCTTATGTTATTAAGATTGTGGCCACTAATAATAATGAATCCTGTTAACCAACTTAATATAAAAGGAGGAACAATGTTTTAATGAAACTGTTTTCCTTTGGTTTGTTCAGTTTGTATGCATATATTGGGCTTAGGGACTACTTAAATATACAGGTCCCTTTTGAAAAATAGAGAAAATTTTTTTTTTTTTTTTTTTTATCAATATTTGCAGATTAGCAATCATTAGATCCCAAATCATGGCATTTGTCAGAATAAAAAAAATATTGACATTTTACCATTTTCAAAGGCAGGGGTCCTGTTCATACTATACATACAGTGTCAAATCAATCAGATACCAGGGTGGTGACTTCTTGATGTTATCATCCTGGGGGTGGTGATCTCAGTGTGTGGTACTATTGGAAACACTGAAATACGAAGGTGCTCCTTTATATTCATACTTGCTTATTCATGCTGTCAAAATTAATGGAAGTTTTAAGTAATTTTATTATTAATAATTGGCAAAAAACAGTACTTATATTATAGTTACTCTTTTGTGCTAAATACAAGTGCCAATCTTAGTCTCAAATAGTCATGCAGGTGGGAATTTTTCAACTTCTATAATAGGTGTGTAAGTTTAAAAAGGATGCTTCCCTGATCATTACAATCTTCACCTTTTCAAGTCTCAGGTCAATAATTATCCTACATATCCTTATAGTCTGCACTTATGTTCATACAACAACCTCACTCAGTAACACTCTACTTTGAGTGGCTCTTGGGCGTTGTATTGGAGGGGGCAATTAGTAAAAAAAAATAGTAATTGTGTCATGGAGAGGATTATCTGAAAAATAATAAATGTGCCATATGAAATAAATTCCATAAAAAAATTGGGTGTAAAATTGAAGGAAATTATTTAATCATGGCAGCCACTTAGTACACAAGAGTATAATTACAGTAATTAAAATATTTCATTCTAGCATAATACTCTTTTGTTACAAAAATCATGTTATATTTATATTCATATTTGTTTACTCATGCTGTCAAAAATAATGGCATTTTTATATAACTTTATTATTAATAATTGGCAAAAACAGTAGTCACAGTTTAGTTACTATTTGCTACCAAATACAAGTGTCATCTGGGATAGACATGCTGGTAAGGGAATTGTTCAACTTTTATAATATAAGTTTAATAAGCTGGAACAAAATAATTGTACTGCGGTAAAAATTATTTGAGAAATCAGTGTGCCATACAAAATACACACCATGACGGGTGGAGATTGAAGGAAATATTCGTGCTGGCACTTGTATTTGGTACACAAGACTACAGTGGAAACTGAACTTGTTTCATCAAGTTTTGTAAAGAGGAAATTAATTCATTTCATTTCTTCATTTGTATTAATCTGATAAGTTGTATCAAGACAAGCATGATAGCTCTTCAACTATATTTTTAATGTTGAACATTTGAAAATTGTTCTCTATGGCAAACATGTAAGGTGAGCAGATTACTAAAATATTTGTCAGTTCATTTCTATCTATATATCTATCCGAGCCTGTTTCTCTCTATCTGTCTATGTGAGCCTGTTTCTCTCTATCTGTCTATGTGAGCCTCTCTCTCTCTCTCTCTCTCTGAGCCTCACTCTCTCTCTCTCTCTCTCTCTGAGCCTCTCTCTCTCTGAGCCTGTTTCTCTCTCTCTGAGCCTGTTTCTCTCTCTCTCTCTCTGAGCCTGTTTCTCTCTCTCTCTCTCTGAGCCTGTTTCTCTCTCTCTCTCTCTCTGAGCCTGTTTCTCTCTCTCTCTCTCTGAGCCTGTTTCTCTCTCTCTCTCTGAGCCTGTTTCTCTCTCTCTCTCTGAGCCTGTTTCTCTCTCTCTCTCTGAGCCTGTTTCTCTCTCTCTCTCTCTGAGCCTGTTTCTCTCTCTCTCTGAGCCTGTTTCTCTCTCTCTCTCTCTCTCTGAGCCTGTTTCTCTCTCTCTCTCTCTGAGCCTGTTTCTCTCTCTCTCTCTCTCTCTGAGCCTGTTTCTCTCTCTCTCTCTGAGCCTGTTTCTCTCTCTCTCTCTGAGCCTGTTTCTCTCTCTCTCTCTGAGCCTGTTTCTCTCTCTCTCTCTGAGCCTGTTTCTCTCTCTCTCTCTGAGCCTGTTTCTCTCTCTCTCTCTCTCTCTCTGAGCCTGTTTCTCTCTCTCTCTCTCTCTCTGAGCCTGTTTCTCTCTCTCTCTCTCTGAGCCTGTTTCTCTCTCTCTCTCTCTCTCTGAGCCTGTTTCTCTCTCTCTCTCTGAGCCTGTTTCTCTCTCTCTCTCTGAGCCTGTTTCTCTCTCTCTCTCTGAGCCTGTTTCTCTCTCTCTCTCTCTGAGCCTGTTTCTCTCTCTCTCTCTGAGCCTGTTTCTCTCTCTCTCTCTGAGCCTGTTTCTCTCTCTCTCTCTGAGCCTGTTTCTCTCTCTCTCTCTGAGCCTGTTTGTCTTTCTCTCTCTCTCTCTCTGAGCCTGTTTGTCTTTCTCTCTCTCTCTCTCTCTCTGAGCCTGTTTGTCTTTCTCTCTCTCTCTGAGCCTTTGTCTTTCTCTCTCTCTCTCTCTCTTTTTCTCTCTCTCTCTCTCTCTCTCTTTCTCTTTCTCTCTCTCTCTCACTAACTCGGCCTGTTTGTCTTTCTCTCTCTCTCATTAAACCTGGCCTGTTTATACATGGTGTGACATAAATGCCGTTACAAAATTTCAAATGAATTCTACTTTGTTTTTTCAAATTGTTTTAGTATTTAATGATAACAATATCCATAGAAATTAAAAGAAATTCTATAATTGAGCAACATGAAAACTGACTGACTCCACATGAGATTTTTAAGACTTGAAAACAACTTGGAATCAATAAAATGCTTATCAATACAACAAGACTTCCTTCATCAGAGATAGGCCGAGACACCAGGATGTCTTTGCACAGCCAGAATGCCAAAAACTCATTAAGCAGGTACATGAAAAAATTGGGTTTAATCCAAGAAAGTCAATGACAAAATTAGCTAAGGAAGTTGGAACTTCAGAAAGAACCATGCGGTATCTATATCTAAATGATCTAGGGATGTTGTCCTACAAGATAACTAAGAGACAGCTTCTTTCAGCAACCAAAATGAAAAGGAGGCATCAAAGAAATAAGCAGTTGCTGACATAGATTTGTGATGGCATGCTATAAAACATCATCTTTACTGATGAGAAATTGTTCACTGTTGAACAGACTTTTAATCAGCAAAATGATCATGTGCTTTCAACAAGTCATCAGTCAGTCCCGGAGGCTTCAGGAAAATGCCTCAGAATCTAGAATCTGACATCAGTTATGGTTTAGGCAGCCATTTCAGGAAGAGGAAAGTCTCGTCTTGTTTTCCTGCCTCCAGGGGTAAAGATCAACAAGGAAGTGTACATAGAGGACATCTTGGAAGGTGTACTCAAGCTGTGGTACAATGCTACTCATGGTGATGAACATTGGACACTTTCAAGAAGTCTGAGCGATGAGACATACTGCGCATATAACACAGCAGTGGAGCAGAGACAATTGTGTTGGCTTCATTACCAAGGATGAATGGCATCCCACATCACCAGATATCAACACATTTGACTATTGTTTGTGGGCAGTTCTTGAGAGTGAGGCCTGTTCTACTCTTCACCACAATACTGAAACTCTGAAGGTAAAATAGAAGAGAATTTTTGACAAAATAACCATGGAAACTGTAGCATCAATGGCTTTCCTGAAAGACTTCAATGTGTGGTGAAGGCTAAAAGGAACCATATTGAATGAGATTTTCTTGCATCATTTAGCAGATTAATACTTAATGTTAACAATGTATGTTAATATAATAAATTTTTCAAGAGTTATGAACTTTTTCTTTTGTAACAGTATTTATGCCACACCATGTATTTATCTCTCTCTCTCTCTGTGTCATATATATATATATATATATATATATATATATATATATATATATATTTTATATATATATTATATATATATTTTATATATATATTATATATTTATTTTATATATATATTATATATATATTTTATATATATATATTATATATATATTTTATATATATATATTATATATATATTTTATATATATATATTATATATATATTTTATATATATATAATATATATATATTTTATATATATATAATATATATATATTTTATATATATATATAATATATATATATATATGTCTGTGTGTGATTGAATAAATTACAAACATTATGTCTGCTAATTTTTAATAAAATCTGTTCATGCTCCAGAATAACCTTCTATATATTGATGTTAACTTCAATACACGGAAGGTTATTCGTGAGTATGAATGGATTTTATTAAAAATTAGCAGACATGTCTGTAATTTATATCAATTAGACATGCCTAATAGAGAATTTGCTGCCTAAATACACATGCACACACACATACATATATATATATATATATATATATATATAAATGGATTAAGTCCAACAATTATTTAATATATTTTCTGTTTATATGATTTTTTTATAGATATAATTTATTTAAGTAAATGCTCTGTTTTTAATTAAAAAGCATTAATTACATTTACCAGCCTGAATGTTCCAGAAATTTTGTAGAATATATGTGCTCTCCATAAGGGTTACAGGTTCGATTCCTGTATGTTCTATGAACTTTCTTGAACAATCAGGCCAGTAAATGTAATTAATACTGTTTAATTAAAAACAGAGAATTTGCTTAAATAAATTATATCTATAAAAATAACGGAAACAGAATAAATATATAATATATAGTAGGGATAATTCCAAAAAGGATATAAATCCAAAGATCTCAATGTAAGAATATATATATATTTCCAAACAAAGAAAAAGAACAGTCAAATTAAGTATCCACAGTTCTTCAGCATTTATTTTTTTTGAAAAGTTCTGGATACTATGTAGAGTACAATATTTTAATATTTATATTTAAAATTATTTTACATCATGACACAGAAATTTCTATGTTTCGGCACTTTAAATTTATTCCATTATCAAGTGATGTTGGATGGAACAAATTTAAAGTTCCAAAACATAGAAATTTCCATGTCGTGATGTAAAATATTTTTTAAAATAAAATTATGATATATATATATATATATATATATATATATATATATAGTGAGCACAGTGACTGTTTGTAGTATTAAAACAGTCCTTTAAATACATGATACACACTTGGGTGATCCTGATTCTTTTGATACATGACTGGTTATTTTGCTCTAGGTTGCCATTTCTTTCTGCTGTAGACTGGTTTCCACCCAATGCTATAGGATCCAGTCTGTCCTGCTATTCAACCCAGAACTGGGGGGAGAAGAGATGATCATACTTTTCCCAAGAGTATTGGTGCAAGTGAATGTAACAAACCTAAGTGGAATTGGAACTTGGCTTTTTCCAATTTCTCATTACAAGCTGTTATTCATTACATGTTAACACTCATAAAACAGTGCAAAAACAGTGTAAAATAATAGGCCTAATTTCATACAAACAATACATATACATTTTGTTCCTCACTGTTTGGTACAACTCTGAGTTTCCTGTACATGGCTATTGTCAAGCATGGATTGAACAATGACCGTATTTAAATTTTATGATAGTCAGTTTTCAATACACCATGCCTGACAATTGCCACTTGCACGAAACCAAAGAGAAAAAAAAAATACATTAAACAAAAGGAGTTACTAGATATTAGGTTGGTGCAGAAATAATGTTGTTTTTCTTTTGAAGTTGAACGTCAAAAAACGACATTATCTTTGCACCAACCTAATACATTATCATATGCTGTATTCAAAAATTCTACCAATTCTACTAGTTTACTCATATTGAAATGTCTTTCTTTCCTATAATTAAATGCAAGCATAAAAGCGATGTATTAAAATCTGCTTGCTCCATTCCCCTCACTTTTTGCTAGAACTGAGAACTAAACTAAGGACTGTATTTGTCTACTTGGCTTCAATTTATGCCTAACCTGTATTATTTATCTAAAGTCATTACTGCTATTAGTTTTCAGAGTAAATCATAAAACTTCCTTTTCTTTCTTTTCTTATTTTTTAACATTAGTGTCTAAAATATTTATATATGTCTTATTTGAAGAAAAAGTATATCTGTCTTATTTGCAGAAAATACCTATGTGAAAAGCAAAAAAAAATGTGTATTTAACCCAACCACTACCAAAAAAAAAAAAAAAAAAATCACTGTACAGTACAGTTGAAAAGTTTGAAGCCCCACCTCCTGGAATAACATGAGATGAACTTGACAGAAGAGTGAAACCTTTCCATCCAAAAATTGAAAAAGAACTTTCAGTCATTAAAAAAAAAAAAAAATTATACCTTGAGAATCTTTTGCAATGAAAGCCAAAATTTTGTGCTGCAGTAATCAAGGCTAAAGGTGGATATTTTAATGGGAATAAAATTTAATCATAAAATGCATTTTTTTTTTTTTTTCATAATAAAATTTCTAATACAAAATCATGTTTCACTTTTCTTTTTTTTTTTTAACCATGTATAATAGTTTTCTCTTATTTAAAGTACAAAACAACTACTTTTTGGGCCAATTTAAAAAATTACCAGAGGTTGCATCAAACTTTTGAACTGTAGTGTACATAATACAGGTCATTGTTAACTTATAGTTATTATAATTATTAATTATTATTAGTTATTATTACCAGGGGTTCCCTCAAACTTTCGAACTGTAGTGTATATAATACAAATTGTTGTTATGACCACAATTGGTTATGATCAACAGGTTGTAAGTCGACCTGTAATTAATTTTGCAATCTTTTTATTTTTCTTTAGTATTTTTTATAATTTTTTATGGTTTCTTTGTCTACACAAAAAAGGCTCAATGGAACTTTTTTTGCATCTGATTTTCCATCCACATATACAGAAATTTCTTCATTTTTTGGATGGGCCTGCTTCATTCTCCAACTGTCGATCACATCAGTGCAGAACTTTTCACAGCTTTACAAATTCTTTCTCTGTCCTTCAAAATCACTGACATAGTAGAGTTGTGATAACTTCAGATCATGTGCGGTCACATTCACTTTCTTTTCACCTTTGTTCTATTTAATCACCATCAGTTTTGTGTCAAGATCAATAGCCTTTCTTCCCTTCTTGGCAGGTTTAGTAGGCAAAGACAATTTCCTCTTGATAGACATCTTGGGCTATTTTATGAAGAAAAGTTTCAAAGACACAAACTGACTTGGGGAAAGTATTTTGTACTGAGACTGTCCAAGCACTGAGCTTGAAGCACGTGTGGGAATGCTCGTGCTGCCAAGAGCTGGAGTGGAAATTGTTACAAAACAAGCTGAGAAACACTGCCAGATACAGAACACTCATAGCCAGATGGTCAGGCATACCAAATGGAAGTCATGGTTGTAAGTAAACAACATGTACATCTAAGAATATTCATTTAATGAGAGGATCAGATAAAGTATGGGATCAAGAGATTTTTAACACTTAACATCTGATTTCACCTTCTCTTTGTTTTAATTTTCAGCTATTTTACCTTTACCTATTTTTGGTCAATGTTTAGGTTTCTTTCAGGAAGCAGGAAATCGTGATTCTTCACAGATTCAATTTTTTTGATTTACCATGATTTCTTCAGAATACTGGACCTATTTCCCATTAGTTTTGAATTCAGTTTTTCTTCTCTTAAACTGCAGAGCTTAATCTAGCCTGCTATCTAACCCATCACTGATGGAGGTGGGGAAACAAGATGGCGTCAAGCTTTTCCCAAGAGCTTGTGAATGTGGATGCTATAGACTAGGCAAAGGTTTGAACTAAGCTTGCTGCTTCCACTTTCTGCACTGATAACTGTCATGCTACCTGTACATGTGACTTATTACAGTATGATAAAAAAGAGACAAGATCTCATTTTAACTTCTATTTTTATATTTGTAAGCATTATTTATAAATATCTGATTTTTTACTTGTTCTGCCTGTGAACCTTATTGAAATGTCCTTAATCTATAATCTGTCTCCATAAATCAATGTTTCTGGTTATATTGATTTTTATCTGTTCTCTGCATATTAAAAAAAGCCTGACAGCTTAATCAGGCAAGTTTTCTTCTCTTTTTACTGCAAAAATAATCACAGCAGTATTTAAAAAGAAAATGATACAGATCATTCAAAGAACAGTAATCCAATGATTATCTCTTCTGGTCATAAGCTTTAAAATATTGCCTCATTATCAATAATTTTCTTTAATTTCATATCATCATCATCATCAATCTCTTGACTAGGTATGGTTGTAGGGTCACTAAGCAGCTGACCAGTTTCCCACACATATCTGTGTTGAAAGAAAGATGTATCCATTCATGCATAGCATGTCCTTGGCAAGTAGACCAGACAGAGCCCATCCCTCTCCAGGTCAAACCACAGCTGATGTCCTCCAACTTTAAGGCTTGCCATAGTCATAGACATGTATGCCTTAATTCCTTTGGAGGAACCATCTGTCTTGGCTGTTGACTTCAATCATGGAAGCCCTCTGCCCAGCGATGCCATCTCATCATCACACTGGCTGCATACATACCTATGGAGCCCAGTCTACTCCATTGTTCTAGATGGGCATTGGCCCCTACAAGACTGTTTATCTGCCCTTTGACAGGTCTTGTTTTTAATCTTGCTGGACCTCTAACCACCCTCCTCACCAGAAAAGCTTGGTGGTGGAACCAGTTTAGTTGCTGATAACTCAACCATGTGGCAGATAGTACTGGGTTACATGGTACCAGTAGTAATCTGGCATAAAACTTTGTGATTTACTGTGTGCATATATTGAAGGCTTGCCTTGGTCATATACATGCAGCCATTGATTCCATTGGGGGGAAACCTTTGCCATGGCCATTGACTTCCACCATGGAAGCCCTCTGCCCAGCAATGCTGTCTTTTCAATGCACTAAATACATACATTGCTATGGAGCCCAGTCTATTCCATTGTGTTTTATCCTACAAGAAGGTTCATCCATCCTTTGATAGGTCTTGTTTTTTCATCTAGTCCCCATCCTTACCAGAAAAACCTGGTGGTGGCACCAGTTTAGTCAGCCATGCAGCATGTTGTACTCGGTTACATAATACCAGTAGTAATCTGGCATAAAATTTACTGTGTACATATATTGATGACTCTCATTGGTCATAGATATGTGGCCATTGATTCCATTGGGGGAACTCTTTATCCTGGCCATTGACTTCAGCTCTGGAAGCTCTCTGTCCAGTGACACTGGTGGTAAGTGGAACCAGTTTAGTTGCTGATGACTTGGTCATGCAGCAAGTAATACTGGGTTACATGGTACCAGTAATACACATAGAATGACATGCCATAAAACATGTGTGCATATAGCATTTTAGTACACTAGTTTTATGTCTATTTCAATTACTTTTCACTTGTTAGTTAAGATCTGTACAGCTGACCAAGTTTAGCTGTTGTACCAGTTTTATATTTTTCACAAGCTATTTCAATCTCCGTGAAGACTTTTATTACTACATAAAATCTAACATTAACAAGTGGTTGCTTTGCTGCAAAATCTTCTAGTGATAGAAAGTAAATAGACCCAATTAAAATAGGAAATGAAAGTTTTCGCATTTTATTCTGATTAAAACTTCAGTTAAATATTACAATATGCAGATTTATCATTGTTAAATTTTTATTAATATTTCATCTTAGCTTTTTGTTCTAAACCTTAGAGAATTATGATGAAAGAAATAAGTCAAAATGATAATGACAAACTTTCATTCATGGACTGGCATTCCATTTTTATTTTTGCAGCACATTGCTAAACAATAATTATAAAGTATAATTTTGGCATGTGAATATTTCACTGACATATGCTGGAAAATTTCTAAATTTTTATTTGAAATAAAGAAAAATAAAATTAAGCAAAATAGTCACAATATGTGGAAAAAATAAGGTGTAATTTTAAACTAATGCTCGAAAGATGTGGATTAAGTTGTCTGAATTTTTTTAGATAAAGCATGAAAGATCATAGGCCCAATGATATATTTGCTAAACCCATATCCCCTGGTTATGAACTATAAGTTGTGGAAAGTGAAAATTTCACTGAAATATGTTGGCAAATTTGAAAGTTTTCATCTAAAAATCAAGAAAATACAAACTTTTAGCAAAATGGTAAAAATAAATGAAAACAAGATGTCAGTTTAAACTCATGCCAGGACAATAACTTTGGGATTTTTAAAAGTTGCTCATGCTAAAGCCATTAACTGTGAATAACAGCAATTTTAATTATTACAGATCTAGCAATCTACTGCAAGTCACAGAAATGTTTGCTGCCATGATTAGATTTAAATTATTTTTTTTTTAAATTTCTGTATTTTTTAAATACTAATATTTTTGTTTAGATTTTTTTAAAAAACTATTTATAAAGTAATTAGTTTCTTTTTTAGCAACACTGTTAAGTTTTTGGCTTATCTTAAAAGAAAATATTTTTGCGCTTCTCTCCCAAAATTCTGATATTTCTTAATGTTATATGCAAAGGGATGTATAACTCTGTTTCATAAATTATACAAAAGCATTTGACAAGGTATAGCACCAAGAACTGAGAACTGTTAGGTAAGCTTGATTTATTTGGGGAAACATACTAGAATAACAGAGGTTATCCTGGGAATAAACCTTCATGTGGATAGAAAATGAATTCAGTAAATATACAAAAATAGAAACGGGTGTAAGACAATGGTGTGTCTTCTCACCAGATTTATTCAACCTGTACAGTGAAGCGAACGTGAGAGAATTAGAAGTCCTACCAGGATTCATTATTGGTGGCCACAGTCTTAACAACATTAGATATGCAGACAACAGTGTGCTGATAGCAGACATAGAAAGGAAACTACAAGAACTCTTACAGAAGGTTGTAAAGGAAAGTGAGAAGAAAGGACTAAACATTAACTGTCAGAATATAGAATATTAACAGAGGATGGAAAATGTGAAACCAAAATCTGAAGGTACATTGAGATGGCAAAAGATGCCTTTTAAAAGCTGTGCAATGTATTAAGAAACAGGAAAATCTTGTTAGAGACAAGGTAAATAGTACTGAAGTTATGTAATATTAGTACTCCCGTATGGCAGTAAATGCTGGACAATCTCCTCATAGGTGAAGAAGAGACTTGAAGCAGCAGAAATGTGATTCTAAAGAAGGATGCTGAGGATACTATGGACTGAACATGTTTAAAGACAATGGAAACAAAAAGGACACTTATACATAGCATCAGAAAGAGTTGAAATTTCTAGAGTGCATAATGAGGAAAGAGGGCTTGGAAAATTTGATACTCACAGGACATTGAAAGCAATGCATAACATACCTAACAACCTTGTGTAAATGGTTGGTTGAACAGGGATTAGGAGAGATAGCAAAAGGACAAAATTTACTAAGAGCTACAAAAGACAGGACATTGTAGAGAGCCATGATCCCCTATGTCCGAAAGGAAAACAGCACATAGAAACTACTTTTTAAAAGAAGAAATATCAAATGTTAACATTTTGAATGTTGTGGATAAAAAAAAATGCTTCATTCAAGTTCTTTTTAAAAGTCTCTGTTGTAATTTTGTATCCGATCACCAGACAAATATTTATGCAGATAAACATTAAATATAATTGATAAACAAGACTGGAATAAATGGTGAGCTTTGTTGGACAAATTCACAGAGAAGATAAAGCATAGAAAGTGCTAGAAAATCATTAATGAAACCTTATTTTTCATTGCATAACACTATTTAATCTGATCATATGGGTGAGTGATTTGTATATTTGATAAGCAAGTGATGATTCGTTGCTTGTCAAGTCTGGAAGGTGTCACATACTATGATAGATCTTTACAGCTGTTGAGAAAGCTGGTCAGCTAGGTCAGACAAATATATATCATAGATTGAGAGAAACTGTAAATAGTTCTTGACTGTTTGGATCATGTGGCTGGTGAGCTAACAAGTCTGACTCTGTAGGTTTGAAAGGTTTACAACCACTTCACATTGAAATACCACTTCCTGTACGGTCACCAAAGTTAAGCAATGTTGAACCTGGTCAGTACCTAGATGGGTGACTGCTTGGGAATACCAGGTGCTAAGTTTTGATGTGTAGGTGGTGTAATGTATAATGGCTTGGAATTGTTTATTGGAGAGCCAAGTTACAATTCCCATTGGATTCATTATATTCACTTATATACAAATACCTTTGGGTAAGGTATGAATCCATCTCTTCTCCTCCCAGCTATGGGTTCATTAGTACAACTTGCATTTGTGTCACTAAATCATTATCTCCAAAAGTAAAATTCTTATAATTTAAAAATATTTTGTGGCTTTAAATAACCTGCAAAAAGTTGATAAACAGTAAAAAAACAAAAAACAAATCCTTCAATCCATTTGGTGGTAGAGAGCAAACTGAAGATTCTACATTCAGTTTTTGTTCCACATGCTAAGTTGGTGAAACTCATTAATACATAATTATGTAAAAGAATAAATCAGATTACAGCACTACTTAAATTAAGTGGTCCATTCATAAAAACATTTTTTTTTATTTTTTTTTTTTTGATTAGCATGCATTAAACCTACATTTGTCAGAATTGAAAAATATTTTTTAGAAGTGGGTTAGTACAGTTCATAATATAAAAAGTGTGAAATTAGTCTCTAACTTTTTAAAGTGTTATCTCTACTTTGTTTTTATTTACAAAAGACAAGTTTGAAATTGAGCTTACATCATTGATAACTGCAAACTATTATGAATTGGAGGACATCAGTTGTACACAGTTATCAAGGACATAAGCACAGTTACAAACTTAACATTTTAAAATAAAAACAAAATACAGATAACTCTTTAAAATGTCATTGATTGATTTGAAACTATATTATGAACATGATTTCTGCTTCTAAAATAATAACAAATTTATATATTTTGATTCCAACAAATGTGGATATGGCATTTTTTAAAGGTAGCTAAAGCTCAAGATGTGAACTATAAACTGGTGACATCAAAATCAAACAAGTACAAAAATTTATATATCTAAGAAGTAATTTAACAGATGGAAAATTCATCACTGAAATCCAAAGGTGCATTAGAATAGCAAAAGGGGCCTTTGAAAAGCTAAGCAAAGTATTAAGAAACAGGAAACAAAGAAAAGAGTTCTCAGCTGTTACGTAATATTGGTCTTCTTACATTATTCGGACTATCGTCCTCATCTTTGTCGCCATGTTTATCACAATGTTTCGACCATTGTACTGTATGCTATGGCTTTCTTTGGGTGATTGGAATGTCAAACTGAACCCTTTATTTCACTCACTGGGGTAGGTTGTTCTAATTCTATGTGCCATGTCTAATGGATGTCAGTTATCTCCTTTTAATTCCCCTCTGAAAGTTCTCTACTGCCTGAAGAAGGCCAGAGTGTACAACAGCCAAAATGTTGTGATAAATATGGCAACAAAGATGAGGACGATAGTCCAAATAATGTAAATAGTGTGCATAATACCTCATCTCAGAAATATAGACAGATATCAGTCTTCTTATATGGCAGTGAATGTGGGACAATCTCGTCAGAGATGAAGAAGAGACTTGAAGCAATCCTGAGAGAATTAGAAGTCTTACAGGAATCATTAATGCTGGACAACACATTCACTGTTCATTCACTATGTTGTGCTAGAAATTTTTGTTGACAGAATTTATTTAATACATTTATAAGTCTACTATTCATGCATGTTTTAAATATTCGTGTCACATCTGGTCTGGTGTTTCTGCTATGTATTTAGAGATTTTTCGTAAAATCTAAAGAAGAATCTGCAATGTTATTCATCCTGATGTAGCATTTCAGTTTCAGTCACTTTCTCACTGTTGTAATATAGTTTCCCTGTACCTCTTCTATAAATATTTTCATGGTAATTGTTCTGATGAGCTTTCCTCTTTGGTACCTAAACATTACGAATTTAAGCACAATACTAGATTGACAGCAAAGTCTTAACATTTTACAGTTGAAATGGCTAGATGTAACCATATGTTCTATGCTAACAGTTATGTCTCTGGCACTTCTTGCTTCTTCTGGCTTCTTACTTTTCAGTCAACTTTGATCTTCAAAGATTTAAATGCAATGTCAATCATTGTCTTCTTAATTCTTCTTCTTTTCTTCTCTTTCCTTAATGTTTTTCTTTTTCTTATATTCTTTCACTCTCACTAACTTTTGATGTTTTAGTGGCTTTATTACCTTGCCTGAGGTGAAATGGTCAAAAATAAAATAATTCTGTGATAGATATACTTGATGTGCAGTTTATATTAAACCACTCATTGATTTCTTTTCAATTGTATACTCTAAATTTATATGGCTGCTCTTGAGATTGTGAAGAAAAAATTGTTGATTAGATTTACAAATATATAAACATTTGTAGCTCATCATTGCTAGCAGTTAAAAAAAAAAAATAATCTTACTTAATACTGAAAGTAGCATTGGCTGTTCAGTCAATGAATGTTGAATATTTCTTAAGGGAAAAGCTACCATTCCCATTAGAGATGAGAACAGATACTACTCTTAGATCCCAGCCCAAGGGTCTGGAAGTGAAATGTGTAACTAGCTGTTTGGTCAATGATTGCCAAAGACTTCTTTATAAAGAAATGACTAATATTACTATTAGAGATGTGGAGAACATATATTACACTTTAATACCAGCTTGATGGTTGGGACGTGAAAAAAGTGTAGCTCTGGCTGCTCAATCAAGGATTGCCAAACTTTTCCTTATGAGGAAATGGTTAATATTAACATTACTATTAGAGATGAGGAGAACGGTTACTACTCTTTGATCCTAACCCTATGGTCAGGAAGTGTAGAAAAGCATAACTCTTGTAGTACTGACTGTTCAGTCAAGGAACACATAAGGACACAGTTAATTTTACTGTTAGGAATGAGAACAGATACTACTCTTTGATCCTAGCCTGATTGTCAGCAAATGAAGAAAAGCATAAAACTGACTGCTCAATCAAGGAATACCAAATGTTTCCTTATATAAAAATGTTTAATACCATTACCAATAGTGACTTTTTACAATGACAATTTTTAACAAAATTTTCAAAGTTCTTAAGCATATCAAATTATACAACCCTTTAAAAAGCTGATATCCATATATGGCCTATGAGAGGTTTTCAAAATAGTAAATTTTTTGTGTCCATTTGATGTCATGTTTATGATAATAATAATATTTATAATAATTATTTTATGTTTATAAATATAAGAGAAAATCAGGTGAATAAAATTACAAATAATAATTATTAAGTTTAGTTTGTTAAACTTCTCATGTATAATGTATACAAAATATGTCTTGTGAGCCTCACACGGCTTATGAAAGGTTTTCAAATAGTCAATTTTTTTGTGTTCAACCGAATAAATTCAACACCTGATTGCATATGGAAAAATTCAGTTTTGTGGAACTTTATTCAATCAATATTTCACTGTCTTTGTATCTAATTAATACTTTTAATTCTAGAGAAAAAAAAATTCTCCACCCCTTTCTCTATATCTGTTTCTATTTCACACATACTCCATAATTTACGCTAAAAAAATTATCTTTGCGATCTGTAGCTAATTTCTTGTAACCAATGTGACCCTTTACATTTTTTTTAATATTACTGGACTGAATTAAGAATAAGCTATTCGCCAAGAGTTTTTAATCAATGGGGATAAAAAGTATACACCCTCAAAGAAGTTTATTTTGATCCAGTTTGAATCCACCTGTTTGAATCATTTCTTTGTTGTATAGCAAACACACTCAGGCAATAAAAGGGGCTGTTATCTGGGATGAGAAAGATTGCTGTTGCTGCTACTACTGTTGCTGATGAAAAAGGATGGAAGGAAGAAAGAAGAATACTTAAAAAACTGCAAGAATTATCTCAAAATTACAAATATCTATATAAAAAATTAGAAGAGTTTGTTTAGCATCATATCAAATCCTTATGGGTCATTTAATGCCAAAATTTAATTTTCTTTGGAGCATTGGTAATTTTATTTGCAAAAATGTATTTCTGGTATTTTTACTATGAAAATATGTTTTCATACTTTCATAGTGTTTTGATTCCCAGTTTGCTATTTGCCCATAGTTGGGATACTAACAGGTGCTACCACCCTGTATAAAAAATGAGAAATATTTCTCATATATTTGAAAGTCTTTTCTAAACCTATGAGATGTTATCTCATCTTTACAAATGCCTGTTTCTAAAATTGGAAACTTTTGTCTAAATGACCCAGAAAACCAGCATCACCTGAAATACGTATTCCTTTCTCATCCTTTTGAACTTTTGAATTTACTCAAAAAATTTATTCTTGCAGCCCACAGCTAATTTTCTGTGATTAATGTAGCACTTCACATTTTTTTTTTAATTGAGCAGACCTTGTATAGACATATTCTAATGTCAGCTTTCTAGAGTATTTATTAAGTCAATATTTTCTGAACATATCTTTCTACAACTGCAACAATTAAACTAACATTTATACAAACTCCTTTCTATTTTATATTCATTATTTCTTAATTAAGTTTTTGTGTATCGGCAATACTTAAAAAATAATAATAAAAAAAAAAAGAGCTCAATGATTTCTTTCTTTTTTTTTTCCCTTGAAATCATTGATTATGAAGGCAGCCCATTTCAGATATTTTTTCTGACATATGGAATATTTTCTGTATGCTTAGAGATATTGGAGGCTATGCCAGCTAACCAGCTTTGTCCGTTCGTCCTTCTCTCCCTCTCTGTCCATTTGTCTGTATGCCTGTCATTGTGGAACAGATCAATAGTGTTGGCTGTATACATGCTATAATCTGCAGCTCCTCTCTGCTGGACTCATTTTTATCCACTTGCTGATAAACAGTTATTCTGCCATCCATGAGAAACGACGTGGTGTGGCTATAAAATCTACTACACAAGTACTAACCAGATTGTTTTACTACTGTTTTGTTACATCTCTTTCTTTTTGTTTTTTTCTCTTTGTTTTTTCACTTTTTTTAGTTGATCTCTTTCTCCTGTTTTTTTTCTCTTTATCTTGTTTTTTTTTCTCTTTCTCCTGTTTTTTTTCTCTTTCTCCTGTTTTTTTTCTCTTTCTCCTATTTTTTTCTTTCTCCTATTTTTTTCTTTCTCCTATTTTTTTCTCCTGTTTTTTTTTCTCTTTCTCCTGTTTATTTTCTCTTTCTCCTATTTTTTTTCTCTTTCTCCTATTACTCTTTTCTTTTTCCTATTACTCTTTTCTTTTTAAGAAATGTTTAAGGACATTTTTCTGTTTCTTAATACTTTGCTTAGTTTCTGAAAGGTTTTCCACTTATCCTTATGTACATTTGGATATCTGTCATACTTTTCATTGACTGTTACTACCTACTTCAAGTAAACTTGTCTTTTTCTGGTTTAACTTTTTGAATAAATTCAGTTTAATTTATTAAAGTTTTTTGTATACAGGGATTTTCTTAACTAACAAATTAAAATAATCATTTTACTATTTGTATAATTCATATGAAATTAGTAAAGGTTCACTATATATTTCTATTTTTTTTAATTAGAAAATTTCTCTCTTAACACTAAATATGTGTAAATAGCTCTATTCTTAATTTTATTGTTAAGTGTTCTTTCCTCTTAATTTCAGCTGCTTTTCATCAAAACTAATCTAGACTGGAATTAATGTGAAAGGGATACCAGTCAAAAATGTAAATTAATGGCTGACAATGCTTCATCTCATAAAAGGTCAAGATAATATTACTACTTAGGAATACTAACAGTGTAAATAATGCAACAAATTTAAAATTTGAAATTGCTTGGAGAAGCTTAGCTTACAATCTTCTTAAAAAAATTGGGGAAATAAATATGATTATATCTCCAAAAATAATCTGAAATATTTATTGACACTTAATGAAATGTTAACTGGTATTTTCATTAACTCTGTCTGCAGTATATAACCACTTTCTAAGATCAATGTTTGTAAATGGCTTTGAGCAAGTGAAACCTGTAGATCTTAGCAAAGACCAAATTTCTTTTAATCTTGTGTACTGGCACTACAAATTCACAAAGAACTGTACTAAATAACAGAAACCACATCACTTGAGGACTTTCAACAGTAACAACAGTTAAAATCACTATATTCTCAATATCACACATTTTCCCAGAGAAAATAATATAATTAAGATGTTGACATTCTACACTACTTCAAATAAAAGGTTAGGAAGAAAACCTCTATCAATACTAGAAAGTTTAATAACTGGACTTGAGAAAACTTTTCATGAAAAATTGTTTAATAAAAAGATTTAATAAATTTCAACCAAAAGTAGTACAAGCTGTTTGGTCAATGAATGCCAAATGTTGCCTAATAAGGAAAGTACTAATATTACTATTATCGTTTAAGGCTGGATGCACTCAAATGCACCTGCAAGTTTCACTCACACACAGTCCAGATGAGCACCTGATTGTGATTGTAACTGGATAACACTGTATTTCACTACAAGGTATTAACACCTGTCACATGAATAACTAGAGAAGAATTTTGTTTTTAATGAAAGGTCTTTTTTACTATCTCAGTTCTCCTTCATATTTCAGTATCACACTTTGTGTCCTCTTTTAAAACACTTCCTAGATATTTAAATTTTAGTACTTGTTTGATTTTGGTATCTCCAATTTGTAATTTGCATATTGGCCTGCTCCTTTCGCTAATGACAATACTAAGGAGGCTAAATTTGGTATTATTTAAAATAAATCAATTTGCTTCTATATAAAATCAACTTGTAATACTTGATTTTCAACAGTTTTTTTGAGATAGTGCAATTGATCTAACTTCACATATTTGGATTTTTCAATAATTCATTCTTGGCTCAAGGGATTTAAATCTAAAATCCCTTAAGAGTTGATAGGGTTAATTGTTTTTTTTGTTTTGTTTTGTTACTTTTATAATATTTATCATTCATTAACAGCCATACTCTGCATGAATGAATATAAATTTTTAGCTAAATATCAGCATGACCACAAAAACTTATTTTTTCATTTAATAAGCCGTTTTTTCTCTTAAGTGTCATTGGCTTTAAACAAAATACTTGAGAAAAAAAAAAATTATTTCCTATACATCATAAAAAATTATCATAGTTACCTTTGCAATCTGATGTCCATAGTCACCAAGATTAACAAAATAAAACTTTCATTTTTTTTTCTTTTTTCTAATATTCACCCTATACAAAGCTCAAGAGCCACTCAAAGTAATGCAGTCTATAAGGATATGTGGGAAAGATAACAGTTAAGCCTAGACTTCAAGCAGTTAAGGTTGTAGTTGGTCTATAAATTTTTATTGGGTGAAACTTTGTAAATCATTATTAAATTTTAATTTTAATTGCTTTATTTACACTATTAGTATCATGAGTAGCAATATTACCTTGAGTTTTGATGGGTGACTGTTTGGGAATACCAGGTGTTGTAAGTTTGGATGTGCAGGTAGTGTAATGCTGGGAATTGTTAATCAGAGAGCCAAGTTCCAATTTCAGTTGGGTTCGCTATATTCAAATATATATGCAAAAACCCTTGGGAAAGGTATGAAACCACATTTTCTGCCTCCAGTTATGGGTTAATTAGTAAGACTCGTATCACTAAATCATTATCTCAAAAATAAAAAAATTCTTAAAATTTCAAAATATTTTCTGGCATTAAATAATCTGCAAAGGGTTGATAAACTGTAGAAAACAAATCAATTGATCAACATTGAAGAAGCAACCTGTATTTTATACCATGTGTAGGGGCAAACATGACATGAAATAACCAACTATGTGTCATAGGTCATATAATCTTCTGTCATTTGTGTGTCTCTTCAAGACATGAGCGATCATGGATCTCTACAGCTTCCTGTTCTTTGTAGTTCTAGTTTCTTCCCTTATTATCCCTCTCAGTTTTTATCCTGCTATCCATATACACAAACTGGTTATATAGCTCAATTGTTGTTTTTCTTTGCTCCCTCTATATGTTTTGTGAGTGTTAAATTCTCCAAGCCCTCCTTTTTATTATATGTCCCAGGATTTTCAAATTTCTCTTTCTGATTCTAAGTGTCTTTTGTTTCTATTTTCCTTAAAACTTCCTTGTTACTCATAATCACATGCTCAGTTCATAGTATTTTCGCCACATATTGGGTACCTCAAGTCTCCACTTCGTTTGTGAGGAAATTGTCCAGCATTAACTACTGTGTTAATCTCAAATACATATGTCAATTGTCATCTTTTTTCTTCTTAATTCCAGTTTTTATTGTTCTCTCTTCTTAATGTTTTTCTTTTTCTCATATTCTTTCACATTCAGTAACCCCTTGTGCCTTAGTGGCTTTATTGCCTTGCTTGGGTGAAATGATTAAAAAAAAATGTGGTAATGGTTATAGTTATATTCGCTGTTTCCTTATGAGAAAACATTTGGAATTCATTGACTAAATAGTCAGTAGAAGAACAGATATTACATAACAGTTCAGCACTCATAACATTAGTGACTTCATGGTTAGTTCAATTAGCATAGGTGTTCTGTTTATTAATTCTTTTTGGCAGAACAGGGATTACGAGAGAGGGGAAAAGACAAACTACACTAAGAGCTACAAAAGACAGGAAGTTGTGAAGAGCCATGTAAAGGGACATGGCACATAGAAGTATTCCTTATTAATACCAATGAAATGTAAGCGTGTGTATCTATGTGAAGTTTTTTTTTTTTTTTTTTGCTTGTGTTATACTAAATGGGAAAAGTGCTTCACATTATAAAAAGCAATGTAATTTATACGATGAGAAGCCAAATGTGCTTGTAAGAAGTGAATGATTAATCCTTTTAATTAAGAGATAGCATAATGAACATAGATTTAATCCAATAACTTTATAGATTAATAGAATAAATTTGCAGCAAACTTCTTTACCTCTAGTATACATATTACTTTTATGTTCAGTTTACACTCCACCACCTATCTTTTGAACAGGGTACAGGTTTATCCCTTGTTTCTTGTTTAAGATTTGATTTCTGGTTCCTTCAAATGTCTACTTCAACTCTATACTTCTGACATCTCTGTCTAAACTCTGAAATTTTCTTTTCTTTTTTTTAATTTTTTCTCCTCAATCAGAATAGATAGGTTTGCTTATCATTTGGCTCACACTCCTCCCCAGTCTTTTGAACAGGAGTAGAGGTTAATCCTCTTTTTCCTATTTATGATTGGGTTTCTAAAGTCTTCTCATTCTTGTTCACTCCCAGTAATCTCTTGTGTCTTAGTGACATTATAGTTTTGCTTGGGGTGAATTGATTAAAAAAATGTGTATATATGAATTATTTAAGTCCATTACCTAATGTGACACAACAAATATTTCACAAAATAATCTCCTTCCTTGTCTATGAACTTCATTTATTAGTAAGTATTAATCATATAGATTCACCATTATACAGGGAAATATATTGATCAAGTTTCAGCTAAGCAAATAAAATATTTTGTAGATAAATGCATGTACTATATTTTATTTAATAATATCAGGGGCGATTCAGAAATTTTGGAAATTATAGAAAATACTACACAATCTAGTAAGGATTTTTTTCTGCAACCTTTCATGAGCAATCATCTAACTTCTAGTTTCCACCATTTCTTTCAAGGTACTATTTTGAAGGAGACTCTGGAAATTAGGTATTAGAATAATATTTTTTCTCTATGTGTTTAATGATTTCAAAGTTGTCATCACTCTAAAAAAGACAACCCTTTTTACTTTGTTCTGATCATATAAAAATGTAACGGAATATTCAAAACTTTTGTCTTGCATTCAGATATCCTTTTTTAACAATACCAGGATTTGTTATTGATGGCCACAATCTTAATGTAAGATAGGCAGATGACATAATGTTGATAGTAGGTATAGAAATGAAACTACAGGAACTCCAACATAATGTATTAAAGGAAAGTGAGAAGAAAGGACTAAACATCAATTGTAAGAAGATAGAATGTATGGTTATTGTGGTGAACAGCCCCGTAAAAGCAAGCGAGCCAGAGTGGCTTGTATCTGGTGTATAGGAGAGTAAGGGTCTTACCTTAACGTGCGGCACGTGACATCAGCAAGTTTGCTTCGTGAAAATGGCATTACTCTCCCGTCCAGCCATTCTAGCAGTATGTGCAAGGATGAGGGTTTTTTTGTACAGTTTGGAATGCTTCCACCAATAGCAAGTCGTGTGCTGATTGGTCAAACTGGAGGAGGCAATTTGCCTGTGTAACCGAGAATAACAGCGAAGAATGCTGATTGGATGGGGAACCGCAGTGTTGGCCTGATAAAAGAGTGCTGGAGCCGTGAAAAAGGGACACAAACATTGGTTATATGTAGTGACGTGTGAAGAAAGCGAGGACGGTGAATTGAACCAGCGATATTGTGATTTGTACAAGTGACTGCTGGGAGAGCAATAGACTTATTTAATCTACAGTTATTAGCAAAAGTAACAGTTCAAGATGAAAACTTGGAGAGACCAAAATCAAGCTGATACAAAAATTAAAAATATCTTGGAAGTGTTTTAACAGGGGACGGAAAATGTTACACTGAAATCTGAAAATGCATTGGAATAGTAAAAGATGCATTCCAAAAGCTAAGCAAAGTCGGTTCCACAAAGTAGGGGTTTAATTGAGATCACTCCAAGCAAGGCAGTAAAGTCACAAGGGGTTACTGGATCTGGAAGAATTAGAAAACAAAAAAAACATTACTAAGGAGCAAGAACAAAAAAGATTAATCAGGAAGACATTAGATAGAAATTTTTGATGATTAACGTTAACTGAGAAGCATGGAGCTAGAAGGGAGTTCCACAAGTGAGAAGTGCATGAAAAGAAATTGTTAATGTAGAAGCTACAGTTACATCAAGTCAATTCAACTGTAAATTGAGAAGACCTTGTTGCCTGTCTAATAAATTTATAAAATCCAGGTACTATAGTGAAGAGTTCATCAAAACAATTACCATGAAAGTATTTATAGAAAAATCACATGGAGGCAACTTTATGGCAGTAGGAAAGAGATTGAAGCCAAGATGCCACCTTCTTTGGATTTTATCAAGGATCTCTAGATATATAGCAGAAGCACTGGACAATATTCTAAGCATGGACAAATGGTAGACATAGATCTGTAAGATAGATTCTATAGAGAAATATTGTCTTGCACAACATTCTTAGCAGCTGGCCTAGCAATGGATTCAATAGAGTCTTTCCACTTCATGTCAGCTAAGAACATTAACTTGAGAAGCTGCAACAAGTGACACTCCTGCAGTTTAGCATCAGCCATGCTAATGGAAGGCAGAAAGGGATTTCTTACATGATTAATAGAAAGCAGTTTAGTTTTGGAGTAGCATGCCATCCTTTGCCCCAGTTAATAACAGACTGAAATTCGTTTTTGACATCAGCCACCAATTTGACCGTAGCCAACTGATCAGACTTACTATCAAGACAGGAGCAATGGACCAAACATTGCATTTGACTACAAAAATATATTCAAGATGGTATATTTTAATATTTAATGTAGTATTCAAAATGTATTTTATAATCTAGTAAAATACTTTAAAAGATGCCTAAATTGGTCTATATGTGAAATGTTTTAAAAAATTATAAAATTTTTAAAATATTTATTTTAATGTTCTTGGTTGAAGGAAATGATTTTCTGTTTTCTTTATAGATACTTAGGTTTTTGTATATTTTAACCACTTCGCTGTGCAGTAATGGTCAAGTAATAGTCAACTATAGACTATTACTACTGTGTAATGTGTACAATATTCACAGTAGTCATACACTTATTATCATCTGTGATTAAGTATGTGGCTCAAACTGATGTTATTCTTTAGTGAGCTGTATCAGTTGTGTCACTGTATTAGTCTCAACGGTTAATTTCTGGCCAATAAACCATAGTTGCTCTGCTTCTTACAGAAAGTTTAATCAGCCGTCTTTTCACCAGGAGGAAGGTTTTTTTTGTAGTACCAAATAGCTTAACACATGTGGTATGTACTGTTTACTTTTATTGTCTCCAAAAGGGAAATTTTGGTAACTAATATTTTTTTAATTTATTTCAAATGGCATGTGCCTTCAGGACATAAGCAATCATGGCTCTCCAGATTCCATTTCTTTATCATCTGCAAATTGCCATAACTTCTTGGGGAAAATAGGTGGTTTCTCATTGCCTTCTCCAGTGTTTGGAATTCAGGGTAGTCTTCCTGCTAGACTGGTTATCACTGAAAGCTTGTGAGCTTAATCTACCCTGCTACTTAACCCATATCTGTGAGAGAATAGATACTTATCCTCACAAGTGCATTTAGTATAATTTTGTAGATTTTTAAATAACATTTCTTTAACAAAATGCCATTATATATATATAAGTATCATTTTCAGAAAAAAAAAATTATAATTGCCTAAGCTGCCATAAGTACTTTATTTTCTGGTATGAAAAGGATTATAAAAAAAAAAAAAAAGAATCTCAGATCACAATGTAAACTGAAAATTGCCATATTTATTGATAATTAATATATTCATGTAGAATCATATAGTTTCCTACATAAAAAAGCTAAGGAGAAAGCAATAAAGATAAAGACTTCATTGTGTGTCAGAAAAACAGAGTATTGTATATTTTAAGTTTTGGCATATGTAGATTTTGGCTTTCAGGATTGGCTTATTGACTAGTGTATGCCAATAAGCAAAAATGCCTGTTAGTGTTCCCACAGTTTCAATATGAGGTTATCATGCTAAGGCATTGACTATCTGTGTAAGAGCTGAGCCTTCATGAGTGAACTCTCCTCAAGAAAATATGGCTAACATGATCATAACATTGCCTTTTCTTTTTCTTTTCTTTTTTTTTTTTTACAAAGTTAAAGTATTTTTTGTTATCTGATATAGCAGCATTCATTTTGCTTCTTTTTTTTTTAATTGCAAATCCTTCCTTGTTAATAAGCACACATTAATGTACTTTTTTGTTTTTTATGAAGGAAACATTCACTAAATTTTTAATGTGTATTTTAATTAATAGAAATTTTTGAATGTGTATATGAGACAGATTTTTGCCTGCGTCTATATTACATATACTTTATAGTTATTACATTGGTGTCACACATTTAGGTCATCTTCTTTTTCTATATGCCATGTCCCTTCAGGACTTTGCTGATCATGGCTCTCCACAATTTCCTGTTCTTTGTTGCTCTTAGTAAAGTTTGTCTTTTTGCTATCTCTCCTAACTGCTGTTCTGCCATACATTTTCACAAGCTGGTAGGTAGTTTATTTGTTGATTTTCTCTGTCCCTCTTGCCTTCAATATCTCCTGTGAGTGTCAAATTTTCCAATCCCTCTTTCTTCATTATGTGCCCTAGAAATTTCAACTATTCTTGATGCTAAGTACAAGTGTACTTTTTGTTTTCATTTTCCTTAAATCTTCATTGTTCAGTCCATGCTAATCTCAACATCCTTTTGTAGAACCACAATACCTCAAATCTCTTTGTCTGTGATGAGATTGTCCAGCATTCACTATCATATAACAGTCCACTACTTTTTTCTTTGTTTTTAACATAAATTTTCCTTTTCTATTCTTGGGGCATGGCATCAACAAGAGTCCTCTAAACTCAAGAACTTTTCAGAGAATCCTTGCAGCGTAGATGTTAATTTTCTGAAGGTCTTTAATCATAGTCTCAGTTCCAATATTTTTTTTTTATCAATTCACCCCAAGCAAGGCAATAATGCCACCAAAACACAGGGGCCTACTGGAAGTGAAAGAGAATAAAAAGACTTTAGAACTGAAAATTTAGGAACCATTCCTAAATTTTTGCTTGAGGATGAAACAGGGCTTGTTACTTTAATTCAATTTAATTTTTAATAATTATATTGATGGTTTCGGCTCTCATTTTTGAAACATGTGAACTCTTATGTAGCGAAGGAATCATATTTTTAAAAAAATGATTATAATCTAAGCTCTACTTTCTGTATGGATCACTGTTTTTTAAAAATAAAAACAAAAATACTAAAGAATCCTGGATTATTTACCTAACATGTTCTTTCCTATTTTTCTGCATACCTACACACACACACACACACATATATATATATATATATATATATATATAATGTATATATATATATATATATATATCCCACAGGTGGGGTGGGTGGAGAAAAGAAAAGAGGTAAAAAAAAGCTCTGCAAATAGTCCCACCCATGGTTAAAAAAAAAAAGAAGACATCCAAATATAGTTTTCATTGATATTTTAAGCTTAATATTTCCACCAGTATAAAACTGACAATAACAAAATCTGACATGTATAGAATATGGGAATTAAAAAACACCTGAAGTATGTCTTTGTCTAATTTCTAATTTCAGAAGAACCCTAATCAGCCTAATATGGTGAGACTAGGGATCCTATGCAGCTCTCCACTTTAGGAATAAAAATTAGCTAGCTGTATTGACTATAGCATTATCCAGTAAAAGACTAAAAAGCACTTTTGAGATTATTCTGCCTGTTAGGTTGCATGAATGAAATGCCAAAATCTAAATTATGTAAATTGATGATCATCAAAAAATGTATTCACAAAAATTTTAGAACTATAAGCAATAAATAAGACTGTCTGAATTTCTGGAATGAGGAGTTATCATTATTTACACTAGATTCAGACTATTGTCCTTATCTTTGTTGTTTTCACAACATTTTGGCCACTGTGTCTTCCAGCTTTCCTCAGGTATATATTGATCTGAGTAACCTACAGGGAATTCTGAATTGAACACTTTATTTAATCTATGGAGGTAGACTGTTCTCTTAATGTTTTGATAACAACAATAAAGATAAGAACAACAGTATGAATATAAATAGTGTAAATAAAGATTAAGTTAAAATAAAGATAAATATATGCTTTCAAATTTATTGTCATTAATTTTGACATTAAATCTAACTTTCAAGTAAATGGAGCTTAGCAGTCCAGGAAGACAGTCCATCTAAGGGAAAGAAAATCCTGATTCCTTCCAGTCATATCCAAACATGGAAAAGTCTATAGAAGAAAATCCAGAAAGGAACCCCAAAGAAGATATATTTGCTTATCATTCAGTTCACACTCTTCCCTGCCCTTTTGAACAGGAGTAGGGGATTATCCTTTGATTCAAGTTTGATTCAGGTTGTGGTTCCTTCTAAAGTCTCATTCTCTTTGACTCCCAGTAGCCCCTTGCATCTTAGTAGCATTATTGCCTTGCTTGGGATGACTAGATTAAAAACAAACATATTCAAAGATAAGAATGTGTTAAAATAGTTATTATACAATAGAATAAGGTTAAAATCCCAGCATTGTATTAATAAAATGCACTGTAAATTATGGAGACACACTCTAACAAATTAAATCAATTGAGCATATGAATTTCTTTCAGGCTATGTGTGCATGCAAGTTGCTCTGGAGTTTATTTTGTAGGTTTAATATAGGAAATGTCAGTAAACATGCCAGCAGCATCAGTTTCACTGCCTAATTAGCTACTTAATTACTTTCCAAAATAATTAGGTGCCAGTGGCGCTCATTAGTGACTATGGTAGCTTAAAAATCATCATCTTTATTGTACTGTTTCAAATGGTTTGTTTTCAAATCCTATTTTTTTTTTTTTTTAATTATTATGAATGGTTTTAAGAAGCATGTAAATACAATTATTTCATAACAATTGAATTTTTTTAAAGTAAGTGTGTAAATTGGGAAATTAAAAATATTAATAAATGGCAATTTCCTGCACAATTTCCTTGTTCTATATTGTATCAATATGCAATTTATGCAATTCTCTTGGCCAATGACCAGTGGCCTTAATTTATGCAATTCTCTTGGCCAATGACCAGTGGCCTTAATTTATGCAATTCTCTTGGCCAATGACCAGTGGCCTTAATCTATTAACTGTATGGATTGTGCAGAATAATTGAAGTTTACATAAACTTCTAAAATACTTCCCATCAAATGTTTGTTTATTTTATTTATTTATATTTGAACATTATTTACTATACTTGCTGATGTATACTAACTGCTTGTAAAATCTATAGGGCCACAGCTACTTTTGATTCATACCAAATAGGTTTTTATGGGATGGATTTGCTAGCCACATATCCAACTAGTTTTGAATTCAGAGTTGTCCTCCTCTTAGACTGATCTTCAACCAAAAATAGAAGGCCCAATCTACTCAGCTCTTTAACCCATCAGTCAGGAGAAAGTGATGGATTCATACATTTCCCCAAGGGTCTTTGTGTGAAAGTGAATGCAATGACCTCAGCTTGAATTTAAACTCACTTTCTGTAATGATAAGCACTATATGTGCATATTCAGTATAAATATTGTACACAAGGTAAATAATGTTTTGTCCATAATTAACAGAAAATTCACTATTATTAAAAGTGAATTTGAACTTTATTTTGTCAGTAAATTTTTATTATCATTATTATTGTTAATTACAATGAAAAGAAATAAACTTGTTTGTATATTTTTGGTTCATGACACACACACACATATATATATACCAGGTATAACAGCAAAATCGTCCAATTGTTAGATTAAACTTTGAATCATATCTTAGAAATGATTAAAGATCTCTTACTGGAATTCTCTGAGGTTTTTATAACATTATTGGATTCTACTTTGAACAATAAGAATGTATTTAGCTCTAACTTGAAATGATGACTTCTCTTGCTGTTGTGATCTCTTGATCTAGTTGGTCCTCTCTACTGTTTTGCTCTTTTTATAAACTTATTCCTTGTTCTCTTGATCGTTCTTGAATGGTCTTTGAAGATGGACGCCAGACTATGAATGTTGGTACCATTACTGGAGGCCTGAATGATCTTTTTCCTCTCACCATTGCTCAGTTGGGAAGATTTTAACCTGTTCTTTTTCTAGCTGAATGACTCGAAGGATTTTTCAATGATTCTTATGACAAATGGTATCAAGATGGCTAAAAATCTTATCTGAAAATCTGGAAAAAAAAGAAACTTAATTAGTTTAGTAGTTATTTAGATATTAAACATTTTGTGTGATAGACAGTTATCCCATGCTGTTACAGGATTTGGACAATTTTGCTGTTACACCTGGTATTTCTTAATGGATTTATTTTTAATCCACCATTTTTCTTAATTCAAATATTATTTTTAGTGGATACCCATATTTGAAATAGACACCCATTTTTTTATGTTAAACCGTGTGTATTACATCTATTGGCTTGCCACTCCAATGAAGAAATCTTCATTTTCTTTATTAAGTTTTGAGTGTGCATACTGTTGATAATATACACTGTTTCAAATAAAAACAGACCATTTATTTAAAACTTAGGTATCAACTAAAAATAATGCTTTAAGTAATACATTATGTATATATATATATATATATATATATATATATATATATATAATGTGTGTGTGTGTGTGTGTATATATATATATATATATATATAACATGAATTAGGATCAAATATGGATCAGAATCCAACAGAATAAGGAAGAAATAGGTAATTTTTATAAATTTAACATCTTTTGCTTTTATTTAAGATTCATCAGAAAATGTAATATGGAAGATAAAGAAAATTATGATATTTTTTTATTTTTTGCTTTTTAAAATACTTACAATGGATCCTGATAAATATTTTATCATCAATAAATGCATAATGAACAAACTACACTCTGATCCTAAACAGCAGTGAAGGGAGTGCCACTTAGATCCAAGGCAGTGTACACAAATATTTGGATCTTTAGCAGAAGTGTCAATTAATGTATAAATAATCCATTTATATATCTGAGAGATGCTCACCTACTAAAGCGTAAAACGGAATATATATATATATATATATATATATATATATATATATATATATATATATATATATAAAATTTTATCAAAATGTATGCCTGAGTGCTTTTGGTTGTACTTTTAGCCATTATCAAGGATAATTTTATTTTTACTTTTAACTGAATGTATGGATTGTTTTATGTGTGTATCTAGAGTTATATGTTTTATTTTCCAAACACAGTCAGCATATTGTGGCCATGTTCATAGTTGATGTTATTGAGTGTTGGCCTTTTCTCTTTTTTATTAATAATGCTTCCATTATTTTTAGCTTTTTGTTTTATTTTTTACATGTGGATGAGGTTCTTATATTTCTATTACCAACAAGTACTTGCAAATGGTGTTTGGTAGGTCTCCGTGTGCATTTAAATGAGACCTAATTGAGCTATGGTCAGAGAGATGTAATGTGAGTCTTGTTATTAGTTATGAATTTGGTTTGGTCAGGAACACAATTCCTTAATAAACATGGGAATTTGTAAATAATATGGATTATCTGTAATTTGTTAGAAGTTTAAAAGTTTTTATAGTAGATAATTAATTTAATTTTCTTGTTTTTGCTGACTGGAGATGTATATTTCTTTATAATGCTTCTAAGGGAAGATTCAACCGACTTATAGTTACCATGCATTTGATGTTTTTTTATAGATAAATGTTAATGTTATTTATTTTTATCAGTATGTTCAGTGTTGCTGTTGGTTACCTTAGAAAGAAAAAAATCTAATAAGGTGACCTATGAGGTAATTTAGAACATATATATATATATATCATAAAGATGTTACATATGGACAAACAAATACTTATGACAAAGAAACATTTTTGTTTCGATGCAAGTGTATCTTGACAGGTGATGACTTGTTTGTCCATTTGTAACATCTTTATAATAAATAACTATTGCTCTACACTTGGTATTGAGCCCTCTTTTAAATTAATGCTATGAATGTTTGAATTTGTCTTCTTTTCATTCTTGTTACATTTGAAAATATATATATATATATGACAAAGTGGAAAAAAAGTTTTCGTGTGACATGTTTCATTCTTTAGGATTTCATTGGACTAAATTTGTTAACATTGGCACAATGAAATCCTAAAGGACAAAATGCATCACACAAAAGCTTTCTTACACTTTGTCACAGATATTCCCCCCAAAACTGTTCATTCCTGGCAAATATTTAATTTTGTATATTTGAAAGGTTTAAAATGCAGATGAAATCAATAAAAATTAAACTATAAGAAATTTGTACACTTATTTATTATTGGTAGTTCATTAAAAACTATCTGTTCTCTTATATAAACGACAGTAAAACTTTCTTTGGATAACAGTTGATATCTCCTACTTACTAATGAGATATTCTGTTGTTATGGTACAGAAGTCATGACTTGAGATGAATAAACAAATATGGCTCATGTTACCATTGCAATATAATATCTCAGTAAGTAGAAGATCTGAGGCTGATCATCAATATCCACTGTAAAATCCAGCATTAATTATGAAAATAAATATCAGGTATTATAGTCATTTTTTTTTAATCCTGTATTATTTATAGTTTGTTTTTGTTTTTTTTAATCCTGTATTAATTATAATCATTTTTTTAAAAATCCTGTATTAATTATAGTCACTTTTCTTTAATTCTGTATTAATTATAGTCATTAGAGGCACAGTGGAGTAATGGATAGTGTCTCAGATTGAGGAATTGGGGATGTAAGTTTGAATTCTATACCTTTTCAACTTCAAAATGGACTTATTTTCAGGTAAAAAAAATTAATCAACTCCAAAATGGATTATTCAACTCCAAAATAGATTAATCAACTTCCAAAATGGATGAATCAACTTCAAATTGGAAAAAAACTTCAAAATGAGAAATAATCAACTCCAAATTGGATTAATCAACTTCAAATTGAGAATTAATATAATACTAATAAATTTAATATTTATTCTTTTATTTTTACTTAAAAGGGATATAAAAAAATATAAATGTTCCTAAGAAATTTATTTAAAAGATTACATCATCTAAGTTAATTACAGAGGGAAGTAATCTCTGTATTCCAGATACTAAGTTAGTGCAAGTCTCAAGGGAAATATTATTAATTGCCTCGGAGATCATCACTTCTAACTTGCTGAGGTGGAATTCTTTAGTAGTTAAAGATCCCTGGCCATCACCTCTTAAAATCCCAACAATTGAGTCTGCCATACTTCTTTTTATGTCAGCTTTAATGACTGACCAAACCTTTTCAATGGGATTTAACATCAGACTATAGGGGACAAGTTTGAAAATTTGGTGTTGCCTAAATTCATCCTCCTCCACAACTTCTTCAATTGAAGTATGGCAAGGAGCGTTATCAATAAATAAGACAACTCCCCTTTCATAAATTTTATTTGCCTTTCTAAGACACTCCCTGGTCCATTCTTTCACATCCTCTTTTTTGAAAGAACCTCTTTTAATTTTATGATGAATTAATCCATTATTACTAATACATCCAATAACATGGATGTTATTTCCCCTCGATCCAGCTGCGACTGTAGTGCACCTTGTGCCTATTTTAGAGCGACCTTCTCTTGAAATATGGAGATTAAAATTGGTTTCATTCATAAAGAATTGGCACACTTTGGGACTGAAATTCTAATAAAGCTACTGCGTAATCCTTACGTTTCGCCTTATTGACATTATTATTGGCAGCTTCTGGTTCATAATGAACCCCTTTTAAAGTAAAGGCCATGGAGTCTAGTGCTTTCTTATGAATTCTTTCGTCACATGAACCTCATACTTTTCGACCAACTTATTTACAATGTCTTGAAGAGTGACCCTAGGACAGTTTTCAATTAATTCAGCCATAAAATTCTTATGCTCTTGCGTAATTTTATATTTTCTTGCTCCTCCCCTAGAGTCACTCTTATCAGCACCCTAGTTTAACCAACGGTACGCTGTTGGCAGGGGCACACCAATTGTTCTTACCAGGTCTTTCCAATTTCCTGCTGCGGCATGTGCAGCTAAAATCTGGTCCTTTTTTTCGCCAGCCACAGTTTTCTTGAGGTAAGTCCTCTTTGGAGCTGTTGCTAATTCTTCTTCAGCTTCTTTTGTAGAAGTTTCTCCAGCAGCATCATCATCAATCATCATTTTTGCCCATACAGGACTTTCTCCTCCTACTTTTACTGTAGGCTCACCCAATGCTTTCTTGGCCTCTAAGTTGTTTGTATTTTGTTTTTTTTTCTTCATCTATATAATGAAGACGAACAGTCAATTTCTTTACTCATGGGGTAAATTAATTGAAAAAATATCTCAATTTGAAGTTGTTTATTCCAATTTTGAAGTTGTTTATTCCAATTTTGAAGTTGTTTATTCCAATTTTGAAGTTGTTCATTCCAATTTTGAAGTTGTTCATTCTTATTTTGAAGTTGATTGTTTTCTCAATTTGAAGTTGATTGATCCATTTTGGAGTTGATTAATTTTTTTACTTGAAAATAAGTCCATTTTGAAGTTGAAAAGGTATAGTTAAGTTCATTATAATTCACTTACATGCCAATATCCATGGAAAATGTATGAATCCATTACTCCTCTCCCCAGCTATGAATAAATAGCAGAACAGATTGGGCCCTATAGCCTTAGTTGGCAACTAGTCTAGGAGAAGGAAAACCCTGAATTTGAATCAGCCTAAAGAGGGTTGGGCTGTGTCAGGCTCTCTTGTTCAAGAAACACCCCTGCTACTGTGGCTGCAGTAGATGTGTTGTCCCTATAGACCATAAGGGGTTATGAGATTTGTGATTAATTATAGGTTTATTCCTATAACCCATTAATGCCCACCTTTTAAATATGGTATTAATTATAAAAATTAAAATAAAATCCAATTTTATTTAGATTTCCAAATAAAATAATGAATAAATATAATGTTTTCTTAAAATCTGATATTATGATTTTATTTAAAATAACCTGTTATTAATTCATTGATGCCCACCTTAAATTCTGGTATTAATTCTTCTTTACATGCCATGTCTCCTCGGGATGTAGGTGATCATGGCTCTCCACAACTTCCTGTCCTTTGTAGTTCTTAATAAATTTTGTCTTTTTGTTATTTATCCTAAACCCTCTTCTGCCATCCATTTACTTAAACTCAACAAATATGCTTTTTATGAACCAGAAATAAACAGTGTGAAATATGAATCAGGAAAATGGATAAAAATAATTCAGAATAGCTGGATGCAAAGCAACTCTGTATTATAGAAATGGGGTTTTTTTGGGGGGGTTTTTTTTTGCTTTTTTAAATAAAATACCATGTATTCTGCTAAAATATATACTGAAAGATTTTCATAAAGAAAGATTTGTCAGTGTCCATTTTAGTAGTCTTCTTTTAGTACACCCTGTGTTTTGTATGTATAAAGAAAAGCTGTTCGGGTTGGGGATTTTGAGATGAAGCATGAAATCTGTTGCAAGAGTCACAAGGGTAAAACAGTGGGTTAGAATTTGAAGGTGTCAATCCCCCTTTTAAATAATTGTCACTTTGTTCATGAAAAGACCACTTCATCACTTGACAGTTGTACTCAGTGACAGCAAACAAGAAATTCTCTTATTAATGTTCATTGATTTCAATTCCCAGCAAGCATACTTCCTGTGGTGCAGATTCCAAGAAAAGACTGGGTCATTGATGAGGAAAGACCAAATTAAATTCAGATCAGAGCCATGAGTGTTTTGTTCATACTTTTTTTTTTTTTTTTTTTTTTTTTTTTTTTTTTACAAAATGTATCAGATATTCATTTCACAATATACATTCAAGTCTTACATTTTCTTCTTCCCTTACTATAAGTAAAAATGTTAGAATTGGCAGCCTGTAGAAATAACTAAGTTTTCTTGGTATTCCATGTATATCATTCATTTTCTCTCGCATCAAAAGGAATGATATTTCTGGCAATATTTGTCAAGATTTACTTTTCTTTTTTTTCTGACTAAGTAAAAGGCACTGGAATTGGTAATATGTAGAAAGAACTAAGTCTTCTTACTATTTAGTATCCCATGTATATCATTAATTTTCTTTCACATTAAAATGAATGATAGTTCCTGTATCATTTCTCAGGATTTATTAAGGTATGAATTTAAAAAATTTACTATTGACAGGTGATTTTTTTTTTTTCTAATTTTCTAATTTAAAAGCAATAAGCACTTTTTTCATAATGGCTAAATTATATAATTATTTAATATATTTCAATGTAAATTATGACAGAAATTTGTAGAAGTTACTCAGAAAACCTGCTTATTATTTCGTGACTATTAAAAAAAAAAAAAAACCATGTTGGAAGTTGATCCTACCACAGAAAATTAATTTAAACATATGCAAAAGTTTAACAAGTTTTTATTATCAACAATTTTCATACATGTATCTCATTTTCAAATACTAATAAACTCTTTTGATCAAGCATGATTAATCTTATTTATGTTTTACTCTCTGTTTTATCCCTAAATAAAAGTGTTGATTTTTTTCTTTTTTTTAACTAATGTGTTCACTCTCTTTAGTTGATTTTTTTTTTTAATAGTCACAAAATAATAAGCAGGTTTTTTGAGTAACTTCTACAAATTTCTGTTATAATTGTGTGTCAAACTTTAACTTCCAGTGCCAAATAATAGCACATTTTTATCTTGCTATATTTATTATATAGACCAAAGGTCTTGAAATGAAATCCTTGACCCCTATCAACTCCTAGGCATGTACAAAAAATAATATATATCAAACCTTGCTTGGTGTGTAATGATTAAATATATATATATATATATATATATATATATATATATATATATATAGGTAATGTAATGTTTGGTAATCTGTATGCAAGGAGGATGTAATCCAGAGAGCTCAATGCAAAAACAGAGTGAATATTAGTTTAATTAAAAAACACAACCTTAAGGGTCTATTGATCCCTTAAGGTTATCAATTTAATATATATATATATATATATATATATCTATATATATATATATATCTATATATAGGTCTTTTTTTTTTTCTTGTTTTTTTTTTTTTTTTTTGTCATCTAGTAGTAACAGATGACAGAAAATATGATGGCAGAACAAGGACAAAGATATAAGGTAAAGGGTTAAAAGCTACATAGAACAACTAAAGACAAGACGTTGGGGAGAGCTATGATCACCTACATCCTGAAGTGATACAGCATATAATAGAAAAATAATGTTCTAGAAAGTTGCTATAATTAAAACTTAGTTAATGTTGCCTTTTGAAAATTGGGTTTATATAATTATTGTACACACTTTTCAAAGCAGACTTTTTCTTATCAAGCTAGGTGATAAAGCCACTAAGACGCAAAGGGTTGTTTAGAGTGAGAGAATTTAAGAAAAGAAATTGGAGAAAGAACAATAAAAGAATAGGTTCAAGGAGACAGGAGATGACAATTGACATTGCATTTAAATTGTTGAAGATCATAGGTAACAGGAAAGTGGGAAACCAAAAGATGGTTCCACAAGTGAGAAGTGTGAGTGGAGAAACTTTTAGCATAGAACTTATGGTTACAAAAATTATGTTTAAAGTAAAATGAGGAAACCTAGCTGCCAATATAGTATTATGTTTAAATTCAAGTTGAGGTACCAAAGAGTAATATTTATTTTTAAAAATCCAAAAATGTGGCACAAGGTCAGAAAGGAGGATAGAGGGAGGCTGGTCTTTAATCTGTCTTAAGCTTAGCTAGCCACAATTACTGACCCAAACATACCACAGTATTCCTTACACCAAAACAACACATTCTTTCTTACCATTCTTATTACAGCCACCATAATACCTCAAAGTCTCTATATAGTCCTATCTATTTCCCATGTGTACAATTTGTCGGTGGGTAAATAAAAGAAGAAAGTTCATCAGAACAATTACAATGAAAATATTTATAGAAAAGCAAAGAGAAGCTATATTACAGTGGTGGGAAAGTGACTGAACCGAACATTGAAGATTCTTTGAATTTTGTCAAGGGTTTCTAAATACATAGCAGAAACGCTATGCAAGCCAGATTTGGTATCATATTTTTGTTATTGTAATATACTTCAATCCTATTTGACATTTGTTAGCTGTAATCTGAAATTATAAGTTAACAGCAACATTTCTTTTTTAATCATTTCACCCCATGCAAAGCAATAAAGTCACTAAGATGCAAGGGGTTACTGAGTGTGAGAGAAAATGAAAAAATCCAAAATTATAGTTTATAATTATAATATAGATATAAGGAAAAGAAGGTGACAGCTTAAAAGTTTGTTAAAATAATGCCAGGTGAATATGGATAAATTTGGATAAAAGGAACAGTAATATAAAGTGTGGAAAAAATACCTCTGGCATTTTAAAGGTTGATGAAAAGACCAAGGTAAATGCTATTAAAAAATTTGCTTAACTTGTATAAACAAAAGGATACAGTTTTTATTGATTTGGTTTTAAAAATATCCCCTAAATGGTGGCCCCTGTTCACCATACACTGTTGTAGATGATTTTTAAAGTTTTCCATCACCTTGGAGTTCTTTGAGATCTTTCTTTTAAGTGCTGAACCTGTGGCCCTGAAATTTTCAACCCATACCAGTATCAAGTTTCTATCCAGAACAGCATCATTCATAACATGAAATGAGTACAAAAAGCTCTCTTTGTTGCAATTACAAATTCAACAGTTTTAAAAATATGTTTCAAAAACAATTGCACAATTTGCACTGGCCCAAGCCATGATAGTAACTGATTGCATTTGAAAAAAAATGGTAAGACATTAGCTAGATAAAGACACCATTGCTACTAAGTTCACTAGTACCACACAGGTGACAGTTTAAAATGTGGGAGGTATTTCTATTATGTGGTTGCTTTTTCTATATCAAATTTACTAATTTCAATAATTAATCATTTAACAATTTGTTTGCATTTATATAATTTGATAATATCTTTTTTTCTTTTAATTGTATTAAGTCATAAGTACTTTCCATTTTGGGAAACCAATTATAATGACTAATGGATCATTCTAGCTACTAATCATACATGGCAGTTAATAAATTTGGAGCACACTAATATTTTGCACAGTAGTGGTAGCATACATAGTGGATTAAGGGAAAAATGTTGTTCTCCTCCATGACAACACATGGCCACACACAGCAAGAATAACAGAAAAAAATGTTGAAATGCTGTTGGTTTCTTCTCCACCTACCATATTCACCTGACCTTGCATCAAGCAATTATTACCTTTTTGATTGCTGTAGAATAATTTTGATGGGTAAAACATTTTCTAAGAAAGATCAAAGTTTTCTTAGCACATTTTCACATTAAAATTTATGGAATTTTACTCAAAAGGTATCAATCAGCTACTTGATGAGTGGAACAAGTCATTGCAAATAATGGTGAATATATCTACTAAATAAATAAACAACAAATTCTGTCTATGTGTCTGAACCCCTCTAATTCAGGCCACACTTTCTCTACATAGACATATTTTTGGAATCATATTTTTTGATCCCAGGAGTGAAAATCTGTCCTTCATCTGATGCTTGAACATCTAACATTGGGATTTGTGTCCGGATGAGAAGGGAACAGTTAAAAATTCAAATTTTAAAATAACTGAAAAAAATTAGAGATTTTAAAAGTTTTTAATTTACATTCAGTTTAAAATAACACAACAACTTTGAATTTAAAAATTTCTCTTTTAACATAACTCCAAAACTTTGAATAGAAGAAATCAATTTTATTTTTTTCAAAATGCCAAGAAATCAGTGAAAGTGAGAAGTTTTGAAGTCCCACAGAGTTTGATTTGAAGATCTCAACTCAATTGAAGTTCCATGGAGTTTGTGATTTGAAAATTCAGTTTTCGGCCAGACTTGGAATTTTTGGCCAGAATTGGATTTATAACCCAAATCGGAGTTAAAGTGAGGTTTTGAAGTTCCATGGAGTGAATTGAGGTATTCAAAGTTATTTCCTCAAAATTATCATTCCTGTTGTCTCAGCTGAACCAGAAGTCCCTTCAGTTTTTGGGCGGGAGGCTCAGTGCAGGTTATAAGGTAGTAATTCAATAAAATTGTACTTTATTTTTTGGAGAATAACGTTAATAAACAGAAGTGGTAATAAATTATGACTCATCCTGATAAAATAGTGAATTTTCCTAAAAGCAATCATTTTAAATTTAAAGTTTTCTTTTTCCTGCTCTTGCTGAAGACATTGTTTTTCGAATAGTAAAATCCTCAAATATTTTCTCTGTGCTAGGGATACCTCCATAGAAAACAGTTTTTTCTTTTTTTTTTGTCTGTTTAGTAATCTTTTTTCCATTTTTTTTTTTTTTAAATTATTATAGTAGATCAAATCTTAATGTTCTTTGTTATCTGTCAAATCTTCATCTAGATGAGTAATGTCTAACAGTAAATAAAAATACTATTCAAAGTATTTTATTTTTTTAATTTAATCATGTCTGTAGACATTGAACTCAGCATTTTCTTCATTTGACATAGTGTGGGGAGATGTTGATAGGGGGTTCTCCTGGTCTTATCTCTATGTTGAGGAATTTAGGATCACTATTGCCTGACCTATTTATCACACTCTTCCTATTTATTATCTCTCTCTGCTCTTTTTTTATGTCCCTCAGGTTGCCTCTCCTCACCACTTCTTTCTGTGAATGCTTTCTCAGTTTTACTCTCTCTCTCTCTCTCTGGTACCATAATATTGTATGTCCATCAATCAGGTTTTACCTCAAAACCAATGCAGTTTTCACAGCCCTTTAGCAAGAAAACTTATCTAAGTTATTGCCAAAAACAATTGTGAATTGTCTTGCACAGGGTTCTGATTTGTTTTGTTAACATTGCAATTTTATTTCCATTATGAATAAATTTGAGAGGCATTCTATAATGATATTTAGTATATGTGTTCTATCTTATTCTATGTGTCATGTCCCTTCAGGGCGTGGGCATGGCTCTTGACACCTTCCTAGCCTTTGTAGTTCTTTGTAAGGTTTGTCTTTGTGCTCTCCCTCCTAATCCCTGTTCTACCAGCCATTTACACAAACTCATTGGGCAGGTTATTCACTGCTTTCCTCTGTCCTTTTTGTCTTCAGTATGTCCTGTGACTGTTAAAGTTTCTAAGCCACCTTTCCTCATTATGTTCTCTAGAAATTTCAGTGCTTTAAAACTTCAATGTTACTCACATGCTCAGTCCATGGTATTTTCAGTATCCTTCTGCAGAACCAGATTTCTGTTATGTCAAGTCTTTACTTTATCTGTGTGGAGATTTTCTATCATTTACTACCATATAAGAGAACCAACATTACATCATAATCTTTTCTTTGTTTCTAACAAAATTTTCTTATTTCTTAGTATTGTTTGCTTAGTTTTTGGAAAGCATCTTTCACTTTTCAAACACTTCTTCAGATTTTGGTATCAGATTTTCCATCCTCTTTTTAAAATACTTCCTAGATAAATTACCATACTTGCTTTATAGTTGCATAAGATTTACTGACAATATTGTTATGATTGAATGCAATATTTTGTAGCATATTTAAGTTTAGCCTGGAGGTTGTTGGAAATTCAAATTGATGGATATAAAACACACACACACACACACACACACACACACACACACACATATATATCGATCAATTTGAATATATAAAATATGTTTATATATGCAATACTTATTGAAGTTTGTAACCCAGGGTCACAAACTCATATCAATCCAACTAAATATGTTAGCTCTATCACAGATATTGTGTGCTTTCCAATTTCCACACACACACACACACACATATATATGTCCTGGGTATGATGATAAACTACATCCAGCAGTAAGTCTTCTCATTGGGAGATTGGAAAATTTGAGGAGCGTGGAACCACCTTTTTATTGCTGTTGTTCCCAGGTCTGCCCTGACTCGGGGTGGTAGCACCTGTTGGGGTCTCAGCTATGGACAAATAGTGTCTACCAGAGCTGACCAAGCTCTTTAGTGTTATAGAACACGATTCGTCTAGGAGATGGAAAACTCTTATCCGAAAAGCCTGAGGTATATTGTCTGCTTTGTCTGTGGCATTTATTTGCACCGACTGAGTGTATCAGTAGTTCCGAAATGTGTGGATGGTTCTGCACAAGCCTTCACCACTTTAATCAAATCACTTTTATGGTGGTTTCCATTGATTCATTCTCATCCACACAGTTCACTTGCAAGGTCCATTGGCGAGAGAGTAAAGGCGATGGGGTCAGGTAAAGGATAATACTGGAGCTGGAGTTCTACACAGTGGCAGACCAATGGGTGATGGCTGTTCTTTCACAAACTCATGAGCAATTGTGATGTCCGTATCCTCCATCAGTGACAAAGCAGCTCTATTTAGGATTACACTGCTTTCCCTATTATGAGGAGAGGGTGATAAAAGGAGTCCTAAACATTGCTTGCTCACACAGAGACTTAGAAGCCTGATGCAGCTGTCTGGTTATCCAATAAAGCAGTCGAAACAGCAAGAAAGATCAGAATAAGTATAAGAAGAATTTCCATTTTGGATCCTGGAATGTTTGCATTCTCCAGGACAATGATTCTGCACCAGAGCGTAAAACAGCTCTTGTTTCTTTCGAGTTGAAGAAATATAACATCAACATAGCGGCCAATAGTGAAACACATCTGGCTGGTAATTCTCAGATTAGGGAAGAAAAAGGTGGATACGTATTTTTATGGGCTGGCAAGACTGAGAAAGAGCCATGCCAGTTTGGTGTTGGCTTTGCCGTCAAGTCAGACCTTGCTAGGTCACTGCCTTCTTTACCTAAAGGTGTATCTGATTGTATAATGGCATTAACCCTCAATCTGGAGTGCAACACTTATGTGACGATGGTTAGCTGCTACGCACCAACCTTAGGTAGTTCTGATGAAGAAAAAGATGATTTTTACAATCTCCTTTGGGATGTCATCTCCAAAGTCCAACATAAGGATAAATTAGTCCTTATAGGTGATTTCAGTGCTTGTGTTGGCAGTGATTATGAATTCTTGGAAGGGCATTTTAGGTCACAATGGTATTGGTCATATGAATTCTAATGGATTACACCTTCTCACTATCTGCAAGGAATTTGACCTTAGTATCACTAATACCTTTTACCAGCAACCCAGCTGTTGTAAGACCATGTGGATGCATCCTCGTTCGAAAGACCGGCATCTGATCGACTACGTCATCACCAAAAGACGGGATATAAAAGATTTTAAGATAATGCGTTCATTCCACACAACATGCTATCTGTCAAATCACACTCTACTTCGGAGTAAAGCTACACTGTATCTGCAAAAGTGAAGGATTATAAAATCTACAGTGCCCAAGCGCATTAACATACTGCCTCTTAAATCAATTGAAACTAAAATTGAGCTCTCTGACAAACTTGATGCTGCACTTGATTCTGTAAACATTACCAATGATATCGAATCATCTTGGAAGGCTCTGCGTGATGCAACATATTCTACATCCTTGGAGGTTCTCGGCCTACCACTTCGTAAACATCAAGACTGGTTTGATGACAATAATACAGAAGTTCAGCAGCTTATAGATCAATTGCACTCTTCTCATAAAGCATGGATTAAGGACAAAAACTCATCCGATAAGAAGATCACTTACAAGAAGTGCAAAAGTCTGGTTCAACGAACTCTCGGAGCCATGAAAGAGTGTTGGTAGTCTGAAAAGGCCACTTAACTCCAATAAACTTCAAATATAAAGGATCTAAAGGCTTTCTATGCTGGCCTCAAGAGCATTTTCGGTCCTCAGAAAAGTGGCGTTGCTCCAATCTCCACAGCAGATAGTGCAACTCTCTTGACAGATAAGTCAGACATTTCAGATTGCTGGAAAGAGCATTTTGAAACTGTGTTAAACACCACTTCGGTTACTGATGAGGATTGAGCAAAATCCTAAAATTCCAGAGTTGTCTTTTGAACCTACTTATCAAGAAGTAATTGACGCCATCAAGCAAATCTCATCTGGAAAATCACCTACTCCTAAGGATCCTATTCCACCTGAAGTGTATAAGCATGGTGGCCAAAAGTTGATAAAAAAGTTTCATCTCTTTTCGTGGAAATATGGAAGGCAGGCCGTGTCCCACAGGATTATAAAGATGCCTCTATCAAACACCTCTACAAAAACAAGGGTTCCAGGTATGTCTGTGATAATCATCGGGGGATATCACTACTTTCAATTGCAAGCAAAATCCTAGCGAGACTGATTCTAAACAGAATCATTATATACCTTGTTGACAACATCTATCCTGAATCGCAGTGTGGTTTTCGGTCGGGTCGTGGCACCATTGACATGATATTTTCTCTTCATCAAGTTGCAGAGAAGGTTCGTGAGAAAAACCAGGAGTTGTACATGGTGTTTGTGGACGTGTCAAAAAACTTTGACACTGTATCGAGAGGATCTTTGGCAAGTCTTGAAGAAACTTGGCATCCCTGAAAACATGCTAAAGGGCATCATCTCCTTTCATGAAGGAATGAAAGCTAATATTATGTCTGATGGTATGATGTCAGAATCCTTTGATGTCACAAATGGCACCAAGCAAGGTTGTATAATGGCCCCTGTCCTTTTTGTCCTTTTCTTCTCAGTAATGCTGAAATATGCATTTGCAGATACAGAGGGTGGTGTCAAGTTTCAGTTTTGAACAAATGGTGATCTCTTCAATCATCAGCGCTTTGAAGCTAAGACCCACTTTTGTACGCAAATTATTCATGATTTGTTGTTTGCTGATGCTGCTGCTCTTGTAGCAACATCCTTTGAGGAGGCCCAACATCTAATAAATCGTTTCTCTGCTGCATGTAAAGCCTTGTTATTCTCAGAAAATCATTAATCCAGCTATTCCCTTGCAAAAAGAATTATTTGTACCAACCAAAATATATTTTGTCTTTAAATAATGCAAAATAGATTGATAATCCACAAAAACGAATCACTAGTTACAATATAATATCGCTTATGTTGAATCAGTGGGTTAAGTACATTGAGTTTGTATAATTTACACCTGGAAACACGTGTAGTAATACCTTCTTTTGATTTTTGCTGTTTTTCATTACGTACTCACACGTTCACATACTCTCACAGATACACACACACACACACTGTCAGATTTTATTATGCAAGTCAGTGTTTTCGCAATAAAATTTTAGATCAGCTGATATACTGTGATGATAATTTCTTTTTTGTTTATCTGATTTTGTTATGGCAACTTTAAATGTTTTCATGACATAGTTTATAAGCAAGGGAAAAGTTCTCAGTCCAACCAAGATATTATTCCAGAAAAAAATCTGGTGCTTGGTCAGATTGTGGCAAGTGGATCAAACTTTGAGAACTTTGTTGCAGACCCTTGTAAATATATCTGTCCACTTTAGAAATCTTCATTGTTCTCTGGTGGTATTCAAGAAATTCTTTTTTGATGCTTATTGAATTTTATATTTCCATTCCTGAAAATGTGGGAATGTGCTGAAAAGTTCTGTCTCACCAAGATGCTCTTCAAAAAAAATCTAAGATTTGAGCATTTGGCCAAATTTTGGAAAGTAGGTCAATCCAAGAACTGATAGTTGTTCAACTTCGATCTTAAACTGTCGCTTTAAGTGATTTCTTGTAGCCTCTAATGAAATGATAAAAGGACTTGGAAACAAAGTCATCATAAGTTCAAAAACTATTTTTCTGACTTTATCTCTAAGGTTTCACTTTGAATCTGCACCATTAATGTTTTTTTTTTTTTTTCTTAGAATATAGTTGGATATAGAGAATGAATAATGAAAAATAAAGAAATATTTTAAGTGTTTGCTCATAAGAGCTCTATAGCCTACTTGATGTTAAGATTTAAATAACATTTCTGAGAGATTCAAATAAAAAAAAATAATCCATGGAGATTTATTTTTCTTTCTAAACCATTTCTGATCTCTGAATATTGAAGATTTTGTTGATCAAGAACAATAATTCTCAAATAAGAGGCATTTGACTCCCAGAAAAGAAATTTAAAATACAAGAGGATAAATTTTATTCAAAGGGAGGAATTGGCTATTAGATCAAATGGAAGTTTTGTGATCCATTGAAATAAAGATTTCTTTTATTCGACTGCAATTAATAAATAAAATTAGTTTCGTAAAATAACACCATAAAAATATAATAATGAAAAAAAATTTCTAGATGACAATTAAAAATGATTGATTTTGTTTTTTACAGTTTATAAACCATTACAGGTTATTTAAAGTCCGGAAATATTTTTAGAGTGTAATAATTTTTTTTTAAGATAATAATGATTTACTGAGACAAATCCTACTAATTAACCCATAGCTGGAGGGAGAAGTAGTAGATTCATATCTTTTCCAAAGATATTTGCATGTAAATGAATATAACAAACCAGACTAGAATTGGAACTTGCCTCTCCAAGTTCCAATTCTGAGCCATTATCCATAACACCACCCATACATCCAAGCTTAAAGCACCTGGTAAAGAGGTCACTCATTTAAGTATTGACTAGGCTTGATGTTATTTAACTTTGGTGGTCATACAAGAACTGGTATTGCTATGTGATATGGCTGTAAGCCAATTCAAAATGAGAGGAATTGAGGACAGTTAGGATCAAGAGAGAAATAATGTGATTTGGTTGGTTGTTTTGTTTTAAGGCATATCAACCTCTGTGGGTCATTTAATGCCAACAAAATTTTTTTAAATAGATTTATAGTGATAGTTTGGAAAAAAAAAAAAGGTGTGTATGTATACATATATATTTGAACCATTTTTTCAATTACTCATATTTTTGAATGCAATCCAACTTTTTAAGAATGTGTAGCTGTTTGTATTACTGGTATTTTTTTTTTTAAGTATTGCTGATAATAATTTTTCCTTCAAAAATTATTGCTAGTAATAATTTTTTTTATTACAAAGTATTTCTGGTATTAAACCTATTTTTACACAAGTTTGGGTGATACCTATTTGCCCATAGCTCGGACCCTAACAGGTGCTACCACCCCAGGTGGTTTCATGCTCCTCATAACCTCCTGATCAGAGGCCTTACTGTTGGACGTAGTTTATAGTCATACCCAGGATACTGAAATAATGTGACTTGAGACTCTGAGAATCACTGGTCTAGAGTATATTCCTTCAAGTAACTTGGTATTTACTTAACTTAGTATAGCACACAAAGCTACAAGTGTCAAAGTTATTAGAGTAGTGAAATTATCTCATAAACCATTTATGAGATAATTTCACTTCTTTTAACCAGAATTAACATTCACTTATCTGTTCTTAGTAATGTTATTGAAATCATAGCATCAAATTTCCAATGTTCTTATTTCGGGAATTGCATTTTCTATTATTTTTGCATAAGCCATCAAAATTCCAGTGCATATGGATTTTAGGCCGAAACGCATTAATCAATTGGAGATGATTTATGCTCTTATGCTACTAGAAATTGTATTGGAAAAAGCAATAAAAAACCTGTTCCTCATTTTAATTATTTATTAATGCATAAACAAGTTATAGCAAATATACACTTTCTTTCGCGAACCTTAGATTTCATTGTATATCTTTTTATCTTCAGTTTCTATAACGAAAGCTGGTAAATTAAAACTACTTTTTGTCTTTAAAAGCTTGCACAAACCATTGCAGATATGAGCCTTGAACTGTCCTGATCAAATTTTCAGTTGCAACAAAACACTCAACTGTTGCACACACAAAATTCTAACAAACATGAATTATATGATAAGCATTCTACTTGAGAAAAATCAGTGTAAAAAAAGCTGGTGTATTGAACCTTCTTTTATTTCTTTAAAGCTAAATCAAAATATCACTATTTCCATGGCAAATGTTCTAACAGGCAACAATTCTTAGTTTTTCTTCCTTTCTTCTTTTTAACAATGTTCACCCTGTACAAGGCTCAAGAGCCCCACAAGGTATAGGGTTACAGAGTAAAAGGTTAAGAGGCTCAGTTTACGGGGATATGTAGGGAAGATAATTGTTAATCCTAGACTTGAACAGGTTAAGATTTTAGTGATTGGAAAAGCATCTTCTTGATAGTCAGTTCCAGAGTGGTTTGCAGGAAGCTGTTTGAGTGTAACTTACATCTAGCAATGGAATATGAAAAGAATGAGAGTGGTTTGCTAAACCACCATTTCTGGCATGCACAGCTAAGACTCATCATGCCATTACCTTCACATTTCATTGGTAAGAAGAAAGTTCCACTTAGACAGTTTCTTCCAAGAATTGCTACTTTGTGGAACAAACTCTTGAGAGGTTACTTCCCAATCACTACAATCTTCAGGCCTAGGGTTAACTTTCATATATATCTTTATAAACTGTATTACTTACCTTCTCTTCTTACAGCTCGTACAACAACTTCATTCAGTAACCCTCTACTTTGAGTGGCTCTTGGGCCTTGTATTGGGTGAACATTGGTAAAAAAGAAAGGAAGGAAGAAAAACTAAGAATTGTTGCTTGTTAGAACTGGATCTAACTAACACCTTTATCCACTATGCCATATGTTCTGACACATGACACAGCAGATAAAGGCATTATTTAGATCCATTGACAGGAACCAAAGAGTTGTGAGTTCAATACCTAGTTAAGGTGGTGAAGAACTTGGGGAGGGGAATTAACAGGAGATAACTGATAACTGACATCCATTAGACAAGGCATGTGGAACTAGAACAGTCTCTACCCCAGCAAGCGAAATAAAGGGTTCAGTTCGACATTCCAACCACCTGAAGAAGGCCAGAGCATACAACAGCCGAAACGTAATAAATATAGTAGCCAAGAGGAGGACAATAGTCTGAATAATGTAAATAGTGTATGTAATACCTCATCTCAGATATATAGACAGTTATTACAATTTACTTTAAAACTATTTCTTCAAGCAACCAATGTTACCAGAGGTAGAAGATTATGGCCAAATCACATTGAAACACTGATTCTCATATGATCACCAAAGTTAAGCAATGTCAAACTTGATCAGTACCTAGATGGATGATTGCTTGGATAAACTAGGGGCTGTAAGCTTGGATATGCTAGTGGAGTAATGGATAATGGCTCAGAATTGGACATCAGAGAGATGTGTTCCAATTCCAGTCAGATTTGTTATATCCACTTACCTTTATCAAGAGTATTTGCATGTATCAATCTACCTCTTCTCACTCCCATCTATGGGTTAATTAGTAAGACTTGTATCAATAAATCATTATTATCTCTCTCAAATTCCTAGAATCTAAATATATTTTCTGACCTTAAATAAGCAGCAAAAGCCATAAAAAACAAATCAATCAGAGGTAGGATTTATTAAAGAAAACTGTCAAAGATTTCATTTGCTCTAATGATTATGAAGACAGAAAAATACAAAATGTATGAATAAGAAATAAGATAGTCAGATTTCCAGAGCACATTTACTGTGCAAACAGATGTAGTATAAATATTTTCAATAATGGATTATTTAATATTTGTCTATATTCTGAAAAAAAAAAAGAAAAATGTATATTAATATAGAAAAGAATGAAGATTTTCAATAATATATGCATATTATTTGGAATGCACCTTTTGAATTGAACAATCTTGGAAATGTGGGGAATTCTGACTTATGGCAAAAAGTGTGCATTGGGGAAGAAAGGTTGAGAACCATTGAACTTGAGCATTAGAAAAGGACCAATATGATTCACCTCATCGCTGAAAAATTTGTAATAGTCCATTTTCGGTGAGTGTTGGTTTTGATAAAAGGTGGCAGCTATTTACAGGGTTATGAATGAATAAAAATCATGTCCTACAATGCAAATTAAAGAGATTTTCACTGATCAAGAATACAGACAGGGCTATTATCTGCATAACATTTTTACCTATAATCTCAAAAAGTAATGGCAAAATTTAAATAATTTTGCAATTATAAGACAAGAGATAACTGTACAATGAATAAAATATCTAGAGTATGTGTGTGTATATATATATGTATATATATATATATATATAATAAACATATATATATATAATATATATAAAAGTTTCCAAGACAATAGAATCCAGGTAGAACTCAATGTCCAAGACAGAATAAGAATAATCATTGTTCCTAAGAGCAATGGTCCCTTGACTTCCAGCTTACATAAGAGGATAATTAGGGCCTTAAGTTTGAAATATCTTCCAACCTGAAAATAGTCAACTTTTTAGATATCACCCTCAACCTCTCTAAGGATACCTTTTTAAACCCTTCCATAAAGTTGATCAGACACCCCTATACATCAATGTCCACTAAATCTGTAATAAATCACATCCCCAAAACTGTTAATATGTGAATAAATAGGCTATCTTCTAGCCAAAAAAATCTTTAACAAAAATAAATTTATATACAACCAGGCCCTCAAAAATAGTGGTTTAAGACAGGAATTAAACTATAACAAAGAACTAGAAAATCATAATAATAGACCTAAAAACAGAAAGAGGAAGGTAATATGGTTTAACCCACCGTATTGCAGGCTTTCTAACATTGATATAGGAAGTTTCTTCCTAAGATTAGTAGATAAACACTTTCATAGTAAACATCCACTATATAAAATTTTCAATAGGAAGACTGAAAATTAGTAATTCATGTGTAAGGAATATGGAGAAAATTATATCTTCCCACAATTGTAAAATACTTTAAAACTACCATAATAATGAAACTCGACCTAGTAGCCCCACCTGCAATTGTAGGAGTAAAGACAATTGTCCAATCAGGGGAAAATGTATGTATGAGAATGTAGTATATGAGGCAACAATCTTCCTCGAAAAAAATATCAACCAGAAAAAAGATATATAGGTATATCTGCTGGTTATTGGAAGCAGCATCTGTCTATGGTAGTATAACCATAGACACTCTTTTAAATATCGATACCTCAAAAATCAAACTTCCTTATCCAAACACTACTGTGATCTGGTGGATAAGGGACTAACCCCACTTTTTAAATGGAGATTCTTATCAAGAGCTAGAACCCCTAGTAACTTCTGCGATGGGTGTGATCTATGCATTGTGGAAAAAAATTTTATTATTAAAGATAAAAATCAAGATGAGTTGCTAAATCTTCGTAGTGAGATCATTTCCAAATGTAGACATAAAAACGATTTAAAAGATAAATATGGTTTTATAACATGTTGTTACCTGTAACAGTTCCATCTTGGATCACTAACATCGGACATGACATTTAAATGGAATGACTCTTATGATTATCTATATGTATCATTGTGCATGTTTATGTGATGCTCTCTATATTTTTTGATCATTTAATTTGGGTTAGAAAACTTTATTCATGTGTTGATATATGTGTATGTGGGTATGTAGGTAAAAGTTTTCCTAAATAACTGATATACAAAATCTGATAGTTTTCTGATATTTATATACTTAGGTATATATGTAAACTTAAGAGATAGATTCACGTTAATCACTCTGTGGGTTTTTAATATTGTTAACGTTTTCTTCCTCAGTGTTTTTTAAGTACAAATTAGTTTAATTCTACCCATCTATTTTTATATGTTAAATGTATATATGGATCGATGTGGGTTTTTTAAATTTTTAGAAATTTTTTATCTTTTACCTTTTAATATATAGTTAGATGGATAGATACGTTGTATATTTGTTTAGGTGAGTGTGTATGTAAATGTATGGAGGTGTGTAAAGTTTTATGTATATATGTGTATGTCCGTATGTATATGTTAAATGTATATATGGATCGATGTGGGTTTTTTAAATTTTTAGAAATTTTTTATCTTTTACCTTTTAATATATATATATATATATATATATATATATATATATATATATATATAGTTAGATGGATAGATACGTTGTATATTTGTTTAGGTGAGTGTGTATGTAAATGTATGGAGGTGTGTAAGGTTTTATGTATATATGTGTATGTCCGTATGTATATGTGTGTAGATGTATATATACACAGGAGTGGATGTGTATGGATATATATTTATATATATATTAGGTTGGTGCAAAAATAATTTCGTTTTCTCACATAGTAACATATGTTAGAAAACGAAATTATTTTTGCACCAACCTAATATATACATACTTATGTGTACACGTATGTATGTGTGTATATACATATGTGTTTTTGGGTATAAAATAGTAGGTCCTTGCTAGATTAAATATTCATTATATTTTATATGTTTATATAAAAATTGTAACCTGTAGTTGATGTTACTTTTGTCAAATTTTCTTGATTGCACAGCAGCTCTCTTATAAATGCCCTTCGGTTTTAGTTGCCCTTACCCTCCATCTCCCCCCCTTTTTTTTTCTTTTCTTTTCTCTCTCTCATCTTCTGATTTTTAAGTTTAGATTATATCGTCTTTTATTGTGCATAATGTCGCCACAAATGTATAAACCCATTTCCGGTGTCAATTTTTAACTTAATTTAGGTCAGCAATTTAGTAATGAATAATGCATCGGAAAATAACTCATATTTATCTGATTCTAACCCTTTTAAACCCTCTCTTTAAAACTTCTCTCTGTTAAATTTTAATCCCCACCTTCACTTTTAGGCTTTCCTGTTCTTCTCTCATCTGTTACCCCTCTCTAGAGCTTTCATTTACCTCTCACATTCATTCCCCACTCTCATTCATATATACACTCTCACTAAATTTTATTTTTTATTCCCGGAGTTATTTTCTCTGATTTCTTTTTGAATTTGTAGGTCTGATGAATTGGATTGTAATAACAATTCCCATGTAATAAATTATAACCATGGAATATTAGTGTTTAAGCCTTTTTATTATATATAATATAATATAAAATATATATATATATATATATATATATATATATATATATATATATAGTAATGTTCACCCTGTCCAAGGCCTGAAAGCCACTCAAGGTAGAAGGTTACAGAGCAAGAAGTACAGTTTAGGTCGATATATGGGCAATGTAATGATTAATCCTAGACTTGAACAGTTAAAGATTGTGCTGATTGGGAAAACACTGTCTTGGGAGTCAGTTCCACATAGCAGCAGTTCATGGGAAAATGCTACTTGAGTGGAACTTGCATCTCACCAATGGAATACAAAAGGAAGGAGGATGGTTCACTACAATGTCTGTAGCATGATGGGTCTAAGCTGTGAAGGTTAGAACTGGTGAAACTAAGGAATATAGTTTTTCTGAGCACTGGAAATAGCAATAGAGCAGTGAGAGGCATGCAATGTTTCATCTCTGAAAAAGGAGTTGTAGGGTGGTAAATAATTTGTCACCCACAAAGTTGTGGAGACCCTTTTGGACTCTATCACACTGGACATATTTTCTCCATCATCAGCTTTATAAATGAACTCTATTTTGAGTCTTTTTTTTTTTTTTTTTTTTTTTTTTTAAACTATAGAAATCTTTCAAAAAAATTCTCCATTGAGCTTGAAAATCTTTATAGAGGTTTATCATGAGCACTTATCTCTATTGCTGCACATAAAAAAAAAATCTGCTGTTTAAATCATTATCAATAAAAAGCAATATATTAGCAGGCTAATCTAGTTACTTATGAGATATTCCCTTATTGATAGCAAATAATGCTTTTTGTTAACATAATGGAATATTTAATTACTAAGTAGGGAAATTCTGGTTGCATGACTGATACAGGTATTACGTTACATAATGTTTGCAGATGTAAATGCTTAGCAAATGATTTTACAATGGAAATATATTGCAAATGAGGAAGACAATGATTACAACTTATTAGGAATTAAAACAATCATTATTGACAGGATCAAGCTATTATGTGTAATTAACATTTATCAATAGATTTTTATTACTTTAAACTTAAGTTTAACCCAAACAGTGCTTCCTGATTATTTATCTGGCACTAACTTGAAATGTTAAATTGAATAATTACTTTGAAAACAGTGAGTGTATTTGGAAAATAAGTTGAGAATGTCGTAAGGAGTTTTAAAAAAGGTTTTGACAAATTGGGTCAGAGATAAATTATAGAATTTATCTTCCTTGTATATGTCATATCCCTTCATGATGTAGGTGATCTCCACAACTACCATTCCCTTGTAGCTCTGAGCAGTGTTTCTTTTTACTATCTCCCCAACTCCATATTCTGCCATCCATTTAGACAAGCTTGCTAGGTAGGTTATTTGCTGTTTCCCTATGTCCCTTAATATGTCCTGTGAATGTCACATTTTCCAAACTTTCTTTCTTCATTATGCATCCTGGAAATTACCTCTTTCTTTTAGCTTCCGTATTCCTTAAAGATATCTTGTTGCTTATATACTCTGTCCATGGTATTCTCATGTAGAATCTTTTGTAGATTGATTAATTGATCGTTTAAATTTTTGTGGCTTATTTAAATCTAAAACATAATTTGGATTGTAGGAGGACATTTACAGTACTTGGTTCTTTTGTAGAACCCCTATCTCTATATCTTCAACTCTCCTCTTCATCTCAGAGGTAATTATCCAACATCATTCACTGCCCTATAGGAAGATTGATATTACATAGCAGTTGATCTTTCTTTTTTTTGTTTCTAATTTGAATATTTTATGGTGGAAGGTCTATAGTTATAGCAAATATACCAGATTGGAGTTTTTTTAGTCTCAAGAACACAAGCAATAAATATGAAATGAGAGTATTGTATTGTGTGAGCTTCTGTGCAATTATTAAATCATTCTCATTTTAAAATGAAGAAATGATTTTCAGGTGTGAGGTTTTAGAAAAACTTAAGAACTTGGCATTTAAATAATTTCTGTCAATTATGAAAGCAATTGTAACATAGTCTTAATCAGGAAAAGGTTTTTATGCTTTTAAACATAATATTCTCCATTGAATCTGCTAAATGTATTGTTTAATCATTGTTCATTTGTGATTCATATTTCTTTCATGTTAATTTTAATTGCTACTCATTACAACCTTTTACTAATATTCACCCAATACAAGACCAAGAGCCACTCATAGTAGAAGGTTACTGTGTGGTGTTATATGAGCGTAAGAAAGATTAAGAAGTGAAGTTCATGGGGCTATGCAGGAAAGATAACAGTTCACTCTAGACTTGAAGAGGTCAAGATTGTAGTCATTGGGAAAACATCCTGCCATTATTATTTTTTTTTTTTTAATCAGTTCACCTCAAGCAAGGCAATAATGCCACTAAGACACAAGGGGTTATTTGGAGTGAAAGAGAATCAAAGGACTTCTAAAGGAACTGGAAACCCAATCCTAAACAGGGAATGAGGGATAAACTTCTACTCCTGTTCAAAAGACCATGGAGGGTTGTGACTTTTCAAACTATCAGCCTAAATCCAATAAGCTTCTGTGTGTTGTGACCCTTCAGTCATGAGTGATCACTGCTCTCCACAGTTCCTTATTCCTTATAGCACTAAACAGTCTTTGGCTTTTTACTATCCCTCCTTATTCATGTTTTGCAAACCATATGCATAACTTCTCCCCGCCTCTCTTGTATGTCATGTGAATGTCAAATTTTCCAAGACCTCTTTCCTCATGATGTATCGCAGAAATATCAACCATTTCTGATCCTAAGCAGTTGACCATTTTTTATCCTATTTTCATTCAAATCTAATAGTTGCTCGCCAGTTCTGTTCCCATTATTCTTAACATTCTTCTGTTGAACTGCACCCTCTGTTGCTTCAAATTTCCCTTTCATCTATGAGGAAATTGTCCAACATTCACTGCTTTATTGGTGGATTGACATAATGCATATAACAGTTGAGCACTCTTATCTTTGTTTCCAATGAAATTTCCATTTCCTATTCTTAATATTTTACTTACTTTCTGGAGGGCATCTTTCTAATGAGCCTTGGGATTTCTATCTCTTTTTCCATTGTTTCTTATAACACTTCGCAAATAGTTAACTTTTTGTACTTGCTTTATTTCCACATCTTCAATTTGTAGCTTACATCTTGTGCTGCCCCAGTTTCTAATGACCATACATTCTCTCTTATGAAACTGAAAAAAATGCAAGTTATATTTCAATGGTTACTTTTAATGTTATTGTAGCTCAATCAGCAGAGCAGATGTTATGGTTAACCAGGTTTAAATGGTTAGTTTTAATCTGCAAAGTTACTATGGCTCAATCGGCAGAGCAGACGTTATGGTTAACTAGGATCCTGAGGCAAAGAGATGAGAGTTCAAGTATCACCAAAACTTGTTCTTTGTTTTTGTTTAGTGCTGTCCATCAACTGAGTCTCGATATCTGTGAGAGACAGCAACTAAAATTGAAAGAAATTCCACTCAAAAATGAATAATGACTGACAGTCCTTCACTAAATTCAAAACATAAATCATGATACTTTTATTACTTGTTTGTTGTTTTTAATTGTTTTCAAGAAGTCACATCTCCATCCCCATAATGGATTTGAGGTCCTAGAATATAGAAGATGGATGTATCATCTCAGACGTCAAGTAGAGATGAATTGTCATCTTAGAATACAATTCCTGTCCAAGTTCTGTAAAGTGGATACATTACCCTTTTCTCTTGTCTTTTAATGAGAATCACATCAAATTTTAACAGAAAGGATGTTGTTCTTAGACTAGACTTTTTCCTAATATATTTGAACATTAGTTATTTTACTTTGGCATTTCTCTTCTAATTAGTGATGTGTGGGTGGTGTAATGGATAACAGCTCAGAATGAGAAACTGGAGAGCCGAGTTCAAATTCCAGTGAAGTTTGTTACATTCACTTTTGCACAATTACCCTTGGGAAAGGTATGAATCAATTTTTTCCCCTACCATTTATATGTTAAATAGTAGCACTTGTATGTGGAAAAATCATTTATTCTCAAAAAAGTTGATGATGCAATATTCACTTACAAAAAGAAAAAAAAAAAAAAAAGAATTATTTGTACAATCCAAAATATGTTTCAGCTTTAAATAACCCATAAAGGGTTGATAAGCTGTAAGAACAAATCAATGAATGATGTAATTTTTTAATCAGTTTTGTAATTTTGGGGTATTAAATAAAATATTCATAAAAACTTTTAGCAACAATATATTTACCGTTTTGTTTTATCTTCTATCATCTTTCAGGCAACTATAATTCCATACTCTCAAAATTCTCTTTACAAGTAAGGAACTCAGTGCCTTTTGCTGTCGTCTGTGTAACTAAATTTTCCTTTTCTCTTTTTTTTTTTTTTTTTTTTTTTTTTTTTAAATGAGAATTCCCTAAAAAATCAAAATCATAAATAGTAATATGGAGGCAAAATTTCTGGTGAATACTATCAGTAAATTAAAAATTCTCTTCAGAGGAATATTAGGCAGTTTTTCTTAATTCTGAATACTTTTCATTAATTGATGCATTTTAATTAGTTCAGTTGGAAGCACTAATTTAAATAAGTAGTAGGAGTGGATAGGTTTGTCTATTGCCAGGTTCACACTTCTGTCTTTTGAACAGTAGAGGTTTATCTCTTGTTTCCTGTTTAGGATTGGGTGTCCAGTTCCTTCTCCTAAAGTTTTCTCATTTTCTTTAAACCCTCCCACTCTCCCAGAACTCCCTTGCATCTTAGTGGCATTATTTCCTTTTGAAGGGTGGAGGGGTTGATTAAAAAAGAATCAGTTGATTTTCTTCTGATCCCATCATCAGTTCTGCATCTTTGGATAGGGATCAGCCTTTGACACAGTGATAGTTCAATTCACTCCCTCATGATCTCTTACGCTGTTATTGAAAATTATCTATTTTCTATCACCTTTAAAAATACTTGGAAAGAAAAATAACATTTGATGACAAGCAAAACTGTCTAGAAATATAGTGCAGTAGTATTTTTTTTCTTTTTTGGCTAATTTATATGGAAGCCATACCAGATACTGGACTTGAGAAACCTGTTTTCATGAAAAATTATTTCCAGATCTAGAAATATTTTCTGGCTTTAAATAACCTGCAAAAGTTTTTAAGTGCTAAAAAAACAAATCAGTCAGTCAAATGGAAATGAGTCCTCACAACACAAATGTCCATTTCAGTTTTGTTCAAATTGCATGTGTATGTATGTTCTGAATGTATATTTTAATACAATGACAGATCTAAAAATGTTTCAACAAATTTTTTAAAAAGTTGTTTTTAAATAATGCTATTTATTACCGAATAAATTCCCAAAAGTTCATTAAAACCTTTGCAAATATCAAATATTTTTATTTAAGGTTTAAAAATTTAATGATTTTTTTTTTTTTTTTGCTCCAAACTTTAATAGCTGGTTGTTTAACTCAGAGTAGGGGTTGTCCAAGGTGAGAAAGGAATGTATCATTCCAGTGTCTTATTTCAAACTCTGTCAAACTATGTGTATATTTGTATGAGGGTTCAAGTATCACAAAAACTTGTTCTTTGTTTTTGTTTACTGCTGTCCATCAACTGAGTCTTGATATCTGTGAGAGACAGCAACTAAAATTGAAAGAATGGGTTCCCTTTCATCTATGAAGTATATATATATATATATATATATATATATATATATATATATATATATAATTATATATTTTAAAAAAATTTATAACATAAATATGTTATAAAATCACTACAAAAGTAGCCATTTTGTTTCAACAGCCTCAGTGTCTTATCAAGTGATGTTGAATGTATAAATTTTTTTAAATAAATAATTATATCTGCTCTACTTTGTATTGAGCACTCTTTTAAGAATAGTAATTGTTGGTTATTGGAATTCATTCCATATACACCAATCATATACTTGGTGTGTGTATATATATATATATATATATATATATATATATATATACACCAAGTATATGATTGGTGTATATGGAATGAATGTATGTATATATATATATATATATATAATATATATATATATATAATACACACACATATGCATGCAGGCAGTCATAAGTAGACTGTGCATGGTAGACACAGAAACAGCTCATCTTTTATAATATAGATTTATATTGTAAGTTGCAGAGAAATGTATCGTGTATTTATCTAGATCTGAAAGAATTCTTCTTTTATTATTTTATGTTTATTTATAAATATCTTTTAAAATGCTTTGAAATATAATTTTTACTTTTAACTTGATAGTCTTTATATTGGTTTGTACAGCATGTAAACAAGTAGAAACCAATTGCAAATTTGTTGGACTAATCTTAACTTAGTTTGGCATAATCATAACAGTGGAACACCCAAAGAAGATTGAACTCACTAGCAATGGCTTGTGAGACTAATACCTAAACGTTTTTGAATCACAGCACCTTTAGTACATAAGGATCTTCTCATGGTACCCCAATTCAGAAAATACTGAAAAACTGCATTTATATTTGTCGTTTAGTTAATAGCATAAATAAAATCAGATGCGGTTATGATGTGGGGTCTGGCAAATCACAGCACTTAACTCAACAGTCAGTCATGATAGTAGTATTCATTATTCAGATAGACAAGTCATTGCAATAGTATTTTCTTTTTTTCCTCTCTCTCTAAACAATTACCCAGGACTACTTATCATGTATGGATCAGTTCACTCATGATAGTAAGGAGGGTAACTGGCTCTTACCACAACAGAAAACATAAATAAAAAGCAAAATATTTTAAGTATATATTTTTTAACTGCATTTATTGAATTAAACTGTTGTTTCTTTCAGAAATGTTTCATTTTCAAGGAAAAATAATTTTTATTTACTCTATTTACTTGCAGATTATTGTCTTCATCTTTGTTGTTGTTATCATGATGTTTCAGCTGTTGCACCCTCCAGCCTTCATCAGGTGTATATTGATATGGGTAAATTACAGTGAATTCCAAACTGAACTCTTTATTTAATCTATGGGGATAGTCTGTTCTTATTACACTGCCATTGTTTTGGGATATCTCATTTAGTTCTTAATTTTAGTACTACTAAGTTATTACTCACTCTCTTTCCACTGAGTCCAAGTACACATTTCCTAGCCCAGGGATTGAACTCACAATTACTATGCCACCAAATTCATTTAACAGACTTAATGGAAGCAGGGCGAGCAATAACTGAGCAGTATCAAAAATAAGAACTAGATGAGATATACCTAGAGATGGGCAGTGGAACAAGAAGTCTACCCTCATAGATCAAATAAAGAGTTAAATTCAGAATTCCCTATAGGTTACCCAGATCAACATATACCTGATGAAGGCCAAGGTGCATGACAATAAAGATGAAGACAATAGTATCCATGTAAATAATGATAACTCTTCAGCCCAGAAATTTAGACAGAAAAAAAATAGTTTTTATAGAGAAAATGAGTAAAGTGAGTTGAATGATTTACTTTTTAAATAAACATTAGGTATCACAAAGAGGATACAGAGGGTGATTTGACGTTGTGGGAATATCACGGTGTGTCCTCTCTGTAAAGATCTGAACTAGTGGAACTAAAGAATGAAGTTCATCTGAACATTTTTCATGGAAATAGTGATAGGCTTGTGATGTTGCATCTGTGAGAAATAGGCTGCATAATGAAAAATAAGTCTTCCCCAATAACACTACATAATGGTTTTATATAAAACAATCCAAAATGTATATTAACACCAGTCTGGTTTGTCCTGGGTATGACGATAGACTACATTGGACAGCAAGGCCTCTGGTCAGGAGGTTTGGGGAGCATGAAATCACCTTTTAATTATTGTTGTTCCCAGATCCACCATGATCCAGGGTGTTAGCACCAGTTAGGGTCCCAGTTATGGACAAATAGTGAACCCCTAAATTGGGGTCAAAATATTATTAAAGTTTAGAAATTCATTTTTATAGTGAAGGTGCCAGCAATACATTTTCATAGTAAAAAATTACCAGCAATACATTTTTGTAAAAGAAATTACTAATGCTTCCAGGAAAATTAGATTTCAACATTAAATGACCCATGAGGAGTTGATATGCCATTAAACCAGTCTGATTTCCATAGTTTTAAGTTAAGTCTCAAGTTCATTCCAGATCTCAAATGAAACTCATACACTCCATCTCTAAAGAGGCTGCAAAATAGACAATTCATTTTATCACTCTAAGAAGTATCTGACACCTTCTGCCATGCTTTATCTTTACAGGATTCAGATTGGACTAAAAATGGAGTATTGATATCTGAACTGGAATTGCTCACTCTTCAGCTTTGAGAAAGTTCAAAATCATTTACATGGACTTGTAGAGGAAGTGTGTGTGTGTGTATACGAACTACTTTAACAAAGTTGTCATCTTTAATTCTGAACAAAACTTCTATACATTGACAAGTACTGACTCACTTGCACCACTCTGCTTTATAGATATGGCCCTTAACTATTTTCCAGTCTGAAAGGCCATCCCTTCCACTATCTCTTCATCACTTTTGCTATGAATCAACGTTTCTCATTGGCAGTGAAGAAGAAAAGGAAGATAAGTGGGTGTTGTTTTTTATCTTCTTTTTCTTCTTCTTGCCTTCAATTTGGTACCTCTTTTTTTTCTTTCTGTTTATTTTGTATTTCTTACAGACTGACAATTGGAGAACTGTATTTTGGTTGGGTGGAGTCACTATTCGTATCAGCTGATTCTTATTCCAAATCATATTCTTTACTGAGAGCTGTACAGTTTTTCTTATTGACTGGGCAAAATACATGATCGATTCTGGTTTATGTGAGTCCCACCAGTTGTGACTGATAAAAACTTGTTTTATGCACACACAAACATGCATGCATTTTAGACCAGTAAATAGTTATTTCGAATAGATTTCATTATAAGCATTTTTTATAATGTATTATTAGCAAAGTTTGACATATGTACCCACCAAAAAATGATGTGTCAAATGGACATTTTTTTTTCTCTTGACAACACTATTACTTTACACTCGTTAGGCAATTTTTATATTTTTAAAAAGTTATTTTTACAATTGTAATAAAGCCCAAACATATGAAACACGAATTGACAACAAAAATATTAAATGCTGTTCTTGTAAATAAACTATCTAATAAGTAAATAAATAAGGTTTAACATTTTTGTTATCATTCTCAAGAAGAAAAAAAAAGTATAAATTCAGTTGTGTGGAGTGCATAGCCATGGTCAAATGGAAAATAAATAGCAGAAATATCCAACAAACAAAAGTTTGCAATAAGCAATAAAAAGAAAAAGAATGGAAAAAATAATACAAAGCAAGTAAACAATGTATGCAAGGCAAATCAACAGTAATGTGGCAAAAATTTCATAAACTAAGAATTGGTGTTGACACAGAAAAGCAAATTAGGACAAGTGAACGTAGCATTTTGACTTCAAGACAACACAGATCAGGACTGAGTCAAATGGAACGACAGACCAGCCTATTTTATTGGCTAGGAAAAAATCCCAGCATGCATTTGTGTGCTTCTGCCTATAAAAGAGGAGGGGAAAGTATTTTGCAGTTATACCCAACAGGATTGAAATCAACAAGATGCTCACAACTTATTTTAGTAAATTGGTATGGCAAGAGCAAATGAAAGAAACACCTAGAAAATGCACTGTTTTTTCAAAAATTTATGATCATCATTGTGTTTATTTAAATTTTCTTTTATGATTGTTCAGACATTTTTATAAATTTATGAATAAAAAAAAAAATTATTTCCATAGTTATTTCTTTATAATATGGTAAATAATATATATTTTGTTGAAGTTGGCTTAGATATTTATATAAACTTGTATTTACCAATAACAATGAACAAATATTCCATCAGAGAGACACCATGACTTTACTGCCTTTTGGACTTAAACTCAGCCAAAGTCTCAAGTGGAACTCCTACATATGATACATTGGTAAAGATACTGGAAAACTGGTCAGTTCCCTGTATTGCTCCAGCAAGTACCTGACTTTTCCAGATATCCTCTACCTTTACAAGAACCAGATCAGGCCGAAAATGGAGTACTGCTGCCATTCAAAGGCACGTTCTGCCCAGTCTTTACATTCCACTCTTGATAGAGTCCAAACAGCATCTCTCCACATCTTGTGGGTAACAAATTATTCTCCACCTTACAACACTTTTCCCCACAGATGAGATGTTGCCAGCCTCTTGCTGCATTGTTGCTATTTCCATGGAAAGTGTTCAGATGAACTACACTCCTTAGTTCCACCAGTCCTAACCTTCAGTTAGGACTCACCATGCCACATTGCCATGCAAATTGTAGCAAACCACCTTTATTCTCTTTGTATTCCATTGGTAAGAAGTTCCACTTGAACAGCTTCTTCTCATGAACCACTGCCTTGTGGAACCGACCCTCAAGTAGATGCTTCCCTGATTACACTACAATTTTAACCTATTCAAGTCTAGGATTGACCATTATCTTTGACACATATCTGCATAAGCTGTGCCTTTTAAACTGTAACCTTCTCCCTCAACTAGCCCTCGGGCCTTGTACAGGGTAAACATCATTGTAAAGACAACATAAAATAAAAATTAATTTTGTAAATAAACAATCTAATAAAATAGTGTTTAACATCTTTGTTGTCAGTTTTCAAGAGAAAAGAGAATGCATAAATCCAGTTTCATATGTTTGCATATTATTTAATTCTAAAAATTGCTTTTAAAAATAAATTGTTGAATGATTATGCAGAAATAATGCTGTCAAGGGAAAAAAAATCATATTGACATGCCATTTTTTTTTTTTTTTGGATATGTGTGTTAAACTTTGCCATATTATTATTATTTAAAATATATTTGAAAAATGATTTAATTGATATTTAAAGTATATTTGATTATAGAACTCATTTATTTGTATTTCTTTTTTTAACTTGTTAAATGATTATATTGTAGAGAAAATAGTGTTGCTGTTTTCCTTAAACAGTTTAATAGGATTCTTTTGTAAAATTACTGAACTTTGAATAGGCTATTTGTAAAAAAAAATGATTTAAACTATTGTAGCTGTGTATACCCGGGAGCACACTTTTAAGCAATCATTTCAAGCAAAGTCTACCTTAGAGAAAAGACTCCCCAAATCATTTTTTCTCTCTTTTTGTGAGCTTTTATAATATATAATGGAAGGTACACAAGTCGATACCTGATCAGTATCAGCTGGTTCACCATGGAGAGGGGATATGTTGAAAGATCCAAAACCCCTAATGAACCTCAGCTAGAAATATCACTGATGACATGGACCAAAGCATCTAATAGATGTATTTTATGAAATATATAACCACGTATTAAGAAATGGAAAAATTTCATTAGAAACAAAGAAAAAGTGCTGAATTGATATGTAAATCAATCCTCCTACATAGCAGCGAATGTTGGACAATTTCTTTATAGATGAAGAGGAGACTTCAGGCAACAGAGATGCTGAGAATACTATGAACAGAACGTGATCAACAAGGAAGTTTTAAAGAAAATGGGAACAAAAAGCATGTTTTTCTTTAGAATTAGAAAGAGACAATTGAAATTTCTAGGGCACATAATGATGAAAGAGGGCTTGGAGAATTTGACACTCGTATGACATTGAAAGAAAGTTGAACAGAGGACAGCAGTAAATAACCTACTTAATGTAGAGCTTGTGTAAGTGGATAGCAGAACATGGCCTATGAGGAACATTAAGGGGATAAACATTACTTAGGGTGGCAACAGATAGAAAGTTGTGGAGATCCTTGATTGCCTATCTCCTGAAGAATATATTTTTAAAGATTCTTTGAGTGTAAATAAATTCTTTGTGGTGCAATGTTAATCATTACCTTGTGTCTCCTCAAATCTGTTCTTTTATTGTCTTGTCTGTTTTTTTGCACTCAGTAACCTCTTGCATCATGGGGGCTTTTATTGCCTTGCTTGGTGAAGCAAAATGATCTACCTAACAGGCTTGTGTAAATGGTTGGCAGAACGAGTTTAGGATAGAAAAAAGAGAAACCTTACTAAGAGCTACAAAAGACAGGAAGTTGTGGAGTGCCATGATTGCCCATATCCTGCAGCACATAGAAAATTCTTTTATCATTGTCATTCAGTAGCATAGGTGGGTAAATTATATGACTATTCACACTAGTCTCTTATAAAGAAATATCTTTTGATTATCTGAGATAAATCATTATGTCACTAGGTGATGGGGACACCTCAAGGTGGTGCAATGGTTAGTAAGCTTGTCTCACTAGAACACTTGCGACTGAGTAGTGATTTCAATCCTCATTTGGTGTCCCCTACTTTTGGCCTTGTGCCACATCTAGGCTACACTTGGAAAATCACTATGTGATGGTTAATGAACTGATGAAAATATTCTGAAGCAGTGTGGAAAAATAAAAAAAATATATATTTCTGGCATATTTTGGGGATTTAATCTGGCTTCTTTGGATTTAAATATGGTTCATCTGGATTTTTAAACTCCCAAGATACAAGCTAGACTAATCTGGCTCATTGCTTGGATTTTAATCTGGTTCATCCTATGGATTTTAATCTGCCTCATCCCATAGTTTCATCTAGCTTGTCTCTTAGACTACAATCTGCCTTGTCCCTTAGATTTTAATCTACCTAGTCTCTTTGATTTTATTCTGGCTCATCCCTTGGATTTTAAACTCCAAGGAACAAGCCAGATTAATCTGTTTTCTGTTCTTTGGATTTTAAACTTGAAGTTACAAGCAGAGCTCATCCCTTGGATTTTAACCCTGTCATCTTGAATGTTTCTGTATCACTTTCTGATCTCTTCAAAATCCTGATGACCCTCTTCACATTGAAAACCTAATTTTCTTTTCAGATTCAAGAGCTCCTATTCTCCTTTGACCTCTCGATTTGTCAGCCAAAGTGCTATTTTCCTCAAAGCTGAAACTAGGTTGAGATTGTTGAGCCATCATTTCTACAAATTCTTTATTTAGTTTACTTTAATTGCCACTCTAGTCCAAAGTTTCTCCTTCCCTTTTGTTCACTACTTGTGCTCATATGTGCTCTAACCCATTATATCTTAAAAGCCGGAATACCAAATGTAGTGTTTCCTTCATTTTCATGCAATTGAGGTATATTTTTTAATCTTTAAATGGAAGCCTTTGTTCATTGTGGCTATATTCTTACTTGTCTTTATCTATTTTTTATTGGGATTTTAAAAAAAATATTTAAAAAAAAATATCTTTTGCAAAACTTTTTTCTAAACTAAATAATTGTGTCCATTTATTTGAGGGAATACTCGGCTACAGGTCAAATAGCATGGCAAACACTGGCCTCTTGCGTCAGTTTAGCAACCAACTTAGGAGAAAGAAAACTCTAAATTTAAACCGGTTTTGTGAAGCATACAAATTTAAACATAGTACTAAATTGGCAGCTAGGTTTCATCATTTTATAGTTGAAATTGCCAGAGGTAACCACAAGTTCTATGCTAACAAATTTTTCTCATATTCTTTCACACTCATTAACTAAGTTGCCTTGCTTGGATAAGTATTTTGTATATAGATATATGTATTTATGCTGTTTAATAAATAAGTGAACCACTTACTCAAATATGAGTATCCACTAAAAAATAACATTTAAAGTGTTATATATATATATATATATATATATGTGTGTGTGTGTGTGTGTGTGTGAGCGAGAGAGAGAGAGAATATGTGACATATCTTAGTTATTAGCCTAATATTTGTAGAAATCATCTTGTATACAAAGGTAAATACATGCTTATATATCCAACATTATTTTATTAATATCTTACTAATATTTCTCGATTATAACTCTCAGGTTGTTATTACATGATTGTTAAATGTCTAAATTTCAATGAATGTAACCAGTTGGCCTTCATATCCAAACTAAGAAGGCAAAGGTTCCTGAAAATGTGAAATGTGAGTTCAAGTTTCACAGAATTTATTTTTATTTTCAGTTTATGTTGCTTGCTGAAAATCATGGAACATTGATTTGGGAATTGTAATAAAAAGCAACAATTAAGAAACAAGATTTTCTTTTTGAATTTCTTGCATAAGGAGTTATAATTATAAAGATGCAAGATAAAAATGAATAATGATTCATAATGTTTTAGTTAATATAAATTCAATATTGTTTTTTTTATAAAGAAAACTTTGAACTGAAGAATTTAAATGCAATGTCAATTATCATCTTCTGTCTTCTTAACATTTGCTCTTTTATTGTTTTCTCTCCTTAATAGTGTTTGTCTTTTTCTCATATTCTTTCACACTGGTTTTATTGCCTTGCTTGGGGTGAAATGATTAACCTTTGTAGACACAACCTCATTTGGAGTTTCAGTTCCAAGAAAATGGAGCTCTTTTCACAAGTCTTCACTTGGAACACAAAAAGATCAGTATAAAATCACAGAACACAGTAAACTATTATAGTGTGTAAGGAAAAATTGAAAAGCCCAGAGGTGTGAGAAATGTGAGAAGCAATCTGATTGGCAGGTGCAAAGACCAAACAGTTAATCTTGAGTCTTGTATTATTGGGCCAATGGATCAGCTCAGTCGGCTGCATAGTCATTCAACTTTTCACCCAATAGATCGGCCTTGTTGTTTCTTCAGAGTTAAAAAAGACACCCACTGGTCAGGAAGGTGTATGGTTTTACCAAAAAATGAATTTGTAAAGTGAAGTAAGGAATCAAAACTTGTTGCTACTAATAAATCTGTTACTTACCCCTTATCTATCCTACCAAATGCAGATAAAGATTCCTATCAATGCTCTTTTATTTTATATTTTTAATAATATAAGTAGGTATAATCCACAGTTTGACTAAAATAAATAGCCCTATTTTTTATGTTTAAAAAATGTTTTTTGCTAATTAATTTTTTTTACAAATCCTGTGAGTCTTGAGGTTTAAAGAGTAAGAGGCACAGCTTATTGAGGTATTTCAAGAAGAAACCTGCTAATCCTAAGCTTAAACAAGATTGTAGTGATTGGGGAAGCATCTTTTGGGATTTGGTTCCACAAAACAGCAGTTCATGGGAAGAAGCTACTTGAGTGGAATTTACATACATCTCACCAGTAGAATACAAAAGGAATGAGAATGATTCGTTACATCTGTGGTATGACTGGTCTTAGCTGTGAAGGTTAGAACTGGTGGAACTAAGTTCATTTGAACATTTTTCATAGAAATAGTAATAAAGTAGTAAAATGAAAGTATTTGGATGAAAAAAAAAAGACTTTGGTTTTGTCTTTTGTAACAAAAAATTGAATTTTTACTTGAAAAAATTTTTTTCATTATTTTTCATACATTTTTTTTTTCTATTTGCAGTCAACTATACTTGCTTGGAATTCTTCATTACTTACACAAAGTATTCGGATTTAATGCAGTACTACAGGTAAGTTATTAAATAAACTAATTTATTTCTTGCTATTTTCTCATGAAAACTGAATGCTTGACTTTCATTATACTCTACTTGACAATGGAACAAATCCCTTGTAAACTAACTTGATATTTCCATATTAACTTTTCAGCCATGTTTAACCTTTGTGCCCACAAAAAAAACAGTGTGTCAAAAGCAGTTTTTTTTTTTTGTTTTATGTGGAAGTGACTTGACACTGATTCTAGAAATAAGGTTCATGAATGAGAGTTATGATCGGAATGGTAAAGATGAAGGAGGTGCATGATATGAATCGAAATGACGATAGTAAGTGAAATTTATAAGGATAAAGGCAAATAGATAATGATTGGCACTTGACTTAGAGTGGTTAAGATTGTAGTGTTTAGGAAAGCATCCACATGGAAGCCTGTCCCACAAGGTGGCAGTCCTTGTGGAGGTGGGGACTGTCTGATACACTATGTACTTACCTTACTTACCTTGTTTAAACTCCAGTGTACATATATTGGACATGGAGGGAATTATGAAATTACGTACAGCCATACCTCATAAACACAAGTTACTTATAGACTATAGAGAGATCTGAAAAATGTCTGAATAGATATACATATGCAATGATTCCAGCACCTCATCTAATAACAGCATTTATTCTGGAAAAGGGAGGAGTTACACTTTATTAGTAACTATTTCTTTTCAACATTGCTGTTTCAAATATATATATTTGAATAAAAACAGACCACTTTAAGGTTCCATGTAATAAGTTATTTCACCACAACCCCTTTAACAGGGCTATGGATCATCAGACTTTACTTCCAAAGGTTGAAATGAAAAGAAATTCACACGTTTTTGATGGACCTCATCAAGCATATGTAAAATTAACGAAGTGAGGAAGTAAGGTGGGAGAGAGAAGATAAGATGTGAGTGTTTTAGGTGTACCATTTCAATTCCTTATTCTTAACCCCCTGTCTGTCGGCTAGACGTTGTTTACGGCCAACGTGTCTTGTCTCTAGATATAGATGGGTAAGGGGTGAGACCGACATTAAAGGAAGAAGCTACAGCAACCCTAATAAATTACATTTCACGAGGATAGGTTTCATTCAGATTCTTAGACGCTGTTAATTCGCATTACTTTAAAGGGCATATTTGGGAGGTTAAGGTTTGATGTAAATCTAAATGTCTAAACAATCTACAAAGAATTTAATTTGAAGTTCGTTGGAGTTTTGGATATTTTCTATGAAACAGTCCATTAGAGAAACTCATAGACAGTACATTGGAAGAGTAATCCATTTTATATTTAGTAATCTTTTTTTTATAAAAAACTTTTGTCTTATTGGTTGTTAAGTTGACATCTATTCGTTTGATTTTTGTTCATTAAATAAACTTGTGGTTGTTTATAGGTACCCAATTATCAACGGTTATTCCAATTTAAATAATTTAATAATTTTATCATCAACAATGGGGTAGTATGTTTCAATTTGAATTAAACTACCAATTTAAACTTTACCTCCGTGCTATCCAAAACTCACTTCCAACTGCAGAATATTAGAGGAGAGATTTGTATAATTTCAATGAAATTATATATATATATATATATATATATATATATATATATATATATATATATATAATTTCATTGAAGATGACTGACAAGGCACTGGGATTAACCTTTTATTAAATTTTTCTTGTCTTTGTACAAGTGATTTTTTTTCTTGACACAGAAGTGTAAACTGTCCAAATGAGCTGTAGATCTGAAATGTTTTCAGCACATTACCATTCTTATATATAGATATTAAAAAAAAATCTACATACTCAATTGATTTTGGTAATGGCTAATAGATTAGTATTATGGGTGTCCATTAAAACTGACATTTAATGCGATATATAATATATATATATATATATATATATACACACACACAGACACATGGGATAACGATATATACATTTTTAAATATCAAGAACAGTTTTGAAAGAAAAAATCTCTGACAAAATGAAAAAAGATTTTGTGATGCACTTCATTCATTCAATCAGATAAATTCCTGATAGATTAAATACATCACAAAACTTCCAATATTTTCATATATATTTTTATTTATTTTGTTTAAACATTATTTTCAATTTGTACTCATATTCAAGTAGAAGCTCTGTTTTTTTTTTTTTTTTTCAATTAAACAGTATTTTTTATCCAACTACATCTACCAGGCTGAATATTTGAGAAATCTTGTCAGAAAAATATGCATCCTTCAGCATATATTCATGACAAGATTTCTCAAATACACACACACACACACAGAGGTAATAAATTCATTGGTATATAATCCAATTGGATCCTAATAATATCAAATATTAAAACTGATCCACAAAAAGAGCTCAATGTATTTATTATATCAGAGCATATAAATTACACAACAAAATCCTAAATTACCTCATAGGCATAGATCTTTCAACCAACACGATGTACATCAGTCTTATTCAACCCTGGTGGATGGACTGTGTTCATGTTGGAATTAGAGATTTAAAATTTAACTTTGGAAGAGGCACTACAAATTCAACCCGGATATTAACCTTATGACCCCAAGTTGGGGTCTTGAGAAGAATAAGGTGTTCAATAGAAACTAAAGGAGGCCTGAAAAGGGATTATATATATATATATATATATATATATATAATTTTTAATTATATATAAAAAAATTTGGTTCCCACTTAAAAAATAGCTAAATTCTACCTTCAAATGAGATATATTAACAAGATTAACAATTAATCATATTTAGCTAATTTATATTAAGTAAGAATATATTTAAAAAGAATTTTATATTAAAGAATAAAAAAGATAAAATAAATTACCCATTTCTAACTTTAAAGATAAGTTAAAGTCTTAAGAAAACCAAACCAAGTTATATTTAAAAAAAAAAAAACAAGCCTTAAAGAAGTATAAGGATAATATGGAGAAGAAATGGAAATGTAGAAATTAAATATAGTTAATACTCAACAATAGAAAGTTAGGGAATTAAAGGGTAATAAAGTAAGATCTATATTATTGTATAAATTTAAATCTGTCACTATGTTTACATTTTAAAACTAATTCATTCCTTTGATTTAATAGTTTGCTTTTATTACTGTATTTTATTATTCTAATTTTTCTTCTAAACACAAGTTACACCTATCTTTAAAACTATTAAGAGTATGAGCAAAACCTATAATTTTCCAGTCTATCTGAGATTTCAGAGCGTTCTCCTTCAATTCCCAAAATTTTTTAGAAAGAGCTGTCTGGTATTTTAATTTAGGGTTGGTAAAAGAGTGCCTATTGGTATAAAATCTCTGTTTCTATTCCCCTACGGAAATTCTAATGTAAACATTATAATTTAACATTTTCTTTGGGGAAAATGATAGCTTGGTATATCACCCTAGTAGATCTGCATTTGCCCTCAACTGAACAATTTTTTTCTATCCCTACGATTACCAGGAGCTGGGGGTCTATACCAGATTTGTTGTTTATCCCATAGAATTTACTTAAAATATAGTTATGAGAGTTGATAATTTTGTACATGTTATTGGTGCAGGAATAGCTAATTTTAATTGCTTTCCTATTGAAGATCTTTGTTATAGGGTTTTTGTGAAAATGTTTATTTATTAACTTTAGAAAATGCTGTCCAATATTAATATTTGATACTTTGCAGAAGGTGGTGGGGTTGAACCATATAATTTGTATTATTTTATTTTATTTTTCTATTCCTGCCACTACTAGGCGTTGATCTAAATGTACACTTACATACATCATGTTTTTATTATAATAATAATATTTTATATATATATATATATATATATATATATATATATTTTAATTATTTACCAATTAACAGCTTCTTTCATGCTGAATGATTCTTCAAAATGAGTGCCTGTTTATTTTGAATACTTCTAAGATTTGTCTTTTCATGTTTTCCAAAAGGAATGTATCGGTATACTGACAGTTCAAAATAATTTTGTTCTTTTTATTTATTAAACTATTTATGTTAAATTCTATAACGTGCAGTTTTTCAAATATAGAGCATGCTTTTATATATATATATATATATATATATATATATATGATATTCTTTATTAACATTTTATTAATATTTCTTTAGCATAACTATCATATTGTTATTACTTGATTGTTAGGAATATATACTATCTGGCTAGATTTTGAGTTCAAGTCTCACTAAATGTCTTATTTTTTTATTTCAAATCTATGTTACTTGTTAACAATCATGGGACAATGGTTTTGGAATGTAATAAAAAACACTAAACTGTTTTATAAAATCAGTCCTCTTAGATGGCAGTGAATGCTGGGCAATCTTCTCACAGAAGACTTGAAGCAACAGAAATGTGGTTCTACAGAAGGGTGTTGAGGATATTTTGGACTCAACATGTGAGCAATGACAAAATTTTAGAGAAAATGGTAACAAAAAGGATACTTACTTAGAATCAGAAAGAGATAGCTAAAATTTTTTAGGGCACATAATGTGGAAAGAGGTCTTGGCAAATTTGATACTCATAGGAGAGATTGATGGCAAGAAGAACACAACACATAATCTACCTAGTGAACTTGATTGAGTAAATGGATGGCAGAACAAGGTTTAGGAGAGATAACAAAATTTATTAAGAACTACAAAGGAGAGAAACTCATGCAGAGTCATGATCACCAACATCCTGAAGGAAACAAGCACATAGAAGAAGATATATTCAATACATGCTTTTCTGTTTAACTGAAAGATATGATGTTATTTTGAACTGATTCTAATTCCAGCAATCTAAAAATGCCAGAATTTAGTCATATTATTATTTTACCATACTGACAACACCCAGTTCTTGATTATGACTATAATAGTCAAAAATACGAGAAGAAAACAGAAAAAAATAGCCTAATTTCAATCAAGATATACAACATCTCATTTGAAAATTGTAAAAATATAATAAACATTTAGACAAATTTTATTCGTTGAATTCAACAAAACATATTTGGGGATTCTTATATATATATATATATATATATATATATATATATATATATGAATTGATGTATTTTATTTTTAATCTGACATTTCTATTACTTTAAACATTATTTTTAGTGGATACACGTATTTGAATTTAATCACATGTGTCTACTTAAATATGGGTATCCACTAAAATGTAATATATATGATAAAAGTATAGTTTTATGGTATACTATATTTATGAGTAAAAGTGCTTAATATCAGATAGTTTATGTGTAAATATAAAAGTGGAGCCTGAGGTTAACACTGAGTGGTGATATTCTGTTTCATGTTTGAACACAATCTTCAGGTCATAAATTTATTGAACTCATTTTTTACCCATGTCTAATACATGTGTATGTTTGATGCCTGAATTTATGGGAAAATAAAAATTGATAATTTCAAAATGAAGTAAATATGTATGCTCTTCATTGGCATTAATTATATTTTATATCTAAATTTTGAATATTTTTTGTCTTTAGAAAATGTGTACATACATATATATATATATATATATATATATATATATATATATATATATATATATAATGTACACATTTTCTACCTGACTGCCCATGAATGTGTATCCATATCACAATGAAACTGTTTCTCACGTGGACTTAGCTATTATAGCAAGGTTTTATTACACACTGTAGAGTTTGGCCAACCACAGGTATTGCTCCATTGCCTCTTGTAAAAATAGATCTTTGTGCTAATCACAGACAATTTTCTAGTAAATATAGAAGCACTTGTGTCTGTATCATGATGGGGACCCAATTCACCAGCTGTTCTTTTCTATCCATGGTAACTGGAGCATTCATGTGAACACACTGACCACTGATATATCTACTGTGGAAATTTAAAAAAAAAGCAAAAAAAAAAAATTACTGATGCACTGCTATAACTATTCTGTACGTATAGTACATACATACAGAAAAATTACAATAAGCAAAATGATCACATTACCCTTTTTATTTTAACAAATGTTTAATTTTATGTACATACATACATATGGGCAAGAGCTGCCCTGCCTTTACTTTCCAGTTTCAATAAAATCCAAAATCATCTCTGCATCCAAGTATGTGAGGAATTATTTTCCACTCTACAACCCTCTTCCCACAGACAAAATGTTACAAGCCTCTCACAGCTCTATTGCTTTTTCTATGGAAAGTGTTCAAACTACATACCTTAGTTTCACCTGTTCTAACTTTCACAGCTAAGACCTGTAATACCACACACATTTTACCGAACCACCCTCTTACTCTTCATATTGCAGAAATTAAATTCTCCTAGAGCAGCAGCTTCTCAGGAATTGCTGCTTCATGGAGCCAACTCCCAAGAGGATGCTTCCCTGATCACTTCAGTCTTAACCTGTTCAAATCTAAGGTTAACCATTATCTTCCCCAGATATCCCCATAAACTATGCCTCTTACTCTGTAACCCTCTACCATGAGTGACTCTTGGGCCTTGACAGGGTGAATGTCATTGTAAGAAAAAAAATATGATAATTTTATTTATTTTCAGTATAAACTTTCTCCTGTCAATGCACTTAATACAGTAGTGAAGATTAATCACAAAATGAACATTACACAGTGAAAATTCCTGATCAAATTCAGTTTAAGTGTCAGGCTATATATTTTTTACTAAATTTTCATCCATTGCAATTACTGCTAATTTGGGGGACAGACTTCCAAGAAGATCCTTTCTTGATCACTACAATCTTATCTTCAAGATTGTATTAATCAGGGAAGCCAAAGTTCATATTTATTTTATATGATGGTACTTTCAAATGTTGCTATGTTGATTCTCAAAGATTCTTCTGTGTATATTTATGCAACTGTTTTTTTTAATTCCAAGTCTCACATTTGATGGGACCAATTTCATGTCATTCTAGGTGACGACATATAAACGGTCAAATTGAAATTTGAAGTTTTTTCCTTAAATTCAGAAATTTGAAAAATTAAATTAAAAAAATTGATAGACCTAACTTGTTCATATATATATATATATATATATATATATATATATATGTGTGTGTGTGTGTGTAAAATACTGATTTGGAAAACACTAAAATTCCCATTGAACCATCAATAATCTTTTATAAATTCACATAAATCTAAATTTTGTCTGTGTCCCCACTTTATATCAATAGAACAAAACAGCCCACATTGTTAACATATAATGAATATTTACCAGCCTTTCATATATTTGCAATTTAGCAGTTTTTAAAAGCATATTTTAATAAATAGTTCTTTTGTGCCATTTATTTTAAATTCAAATCTTAAAATTTGCTGTATATAAGCAATGTTTCTTTTGATAAAGTTTTATTTTTGAATTCTTTGTTTGTATAGACAGAATTCATATCTGCCTTGTCAAAATTCAGTTGTAAGTTAGAAAGCATCCAATGTTCATAATAAGCCTTGTTGCTTGCTTGCTTTACTTGTTACTACAAATTAGCCAAATGGAGCTGTAAAAGAATTCATGGAATTATCTAAATATGTCAAAGAATCTGTTTAATTAGATTTTCTTAAAACTTGTAATGAATTATTTAAAAAAGTGAAAAAAATAGTAAGTTTGCTTAATTAATTTTTGTTATTATTAACATAAACATTTATTCAGGTGTTTCCCTCATGGTCAGATCTATGTAGCTATGTCCAGAGTAGGAATTCCAAGTGGACACAATGAAAAAAAGATCTTTAGAAAATTCAGTCACTTTCTCACCACCATAATGTAGCTTCCCTCTGTCTTTTCTATAAATACTTTCATGATGATTGTTCTGATAACCTTTTTCTATGGTACAAATTGTACATATGGCGACTAGTGACAACTTCATAAAGACTCTGAGGTATTATGGTGGCTGTAGTAAGAATGTGTTGCTTTAGTGTAAGGAATACTGTGGTATATTTGGGTCAGTGATTGTGGCTAGGTAAGTTTAATGTTAAGACAGGAGAAGACCGTCCTTTTCCCCATTCCCCTTTTAGCCTTGTGCCACATTTTTATCCAAAACAAAATAAATATCACTTTCCTCTATGATACCTAGACTTTATGCATTTAAGTGCATTACTAGATTGGTGGATAGGTCTCATCATTTTACAGTTGAATTGGCCAGATGTAACCATAAGTTCTATGCTAACAGTTTCTTCTATCACTCTTCTTGCTTGTGGAACTCTCATCCAGCTTCTTACTTTCCAGTCAATTTTGATCTGCAAAAATTTAAATCCAATATCAATTGTTATCTTCTGTATTCTTAATTCTTCTTCTTTTATTGTTCTCTCTCCTTGATAGTTTTTTTCCTCATATTCTCTAAAACTCAGTAACTCCTTGTGTCTTAGTGGCTTTATTGCTTTGCTTGGGGTGAAAAAAAATAGATGTTTTACTGAAAATACAGACATTTTTTCTATAACAACTTTTCGTGAACAAAACTATCAAATAACAGAAGCAACATCACTTAAGGAATTTTAACAGCAGCAACAACTAAAATGTATAGCACATGTAACTTGAAGACAAAATGACATAATCAAGATATTGACACTTCACACTACCTCAAACAAAAGGTTAAGGACGAAGTTCCCATCAATACTAGAAAGTGTAACAACAGCTACTGGACTTGAAAAACCTATTTTCCTGTAAAATTGTTTTAAGAGAAAGATTTTATAAATTTCAACCAAAAGCAGTACTGGTTACTTGGTCAATGAAAGCAAAATATTTCCTTATAAGGCAATAGCTAATATTACCATTTGGCTAGAAATGAAAATTCACATAATAAAACAAATACATCCTAAATATACTTTTTTTTTAATAATTTAATTTAGCTTATCTCTAAATAACACCAATTTTATAAAATAATGTTTGTTTCTTTTCTTTTCTAAAAAGTTCCCAATAATTCACATCACAGCACTCACTTTTGCTCTTACTAATTCTTTCATAACCCATGTTCTTCATGACTAAAACTGGTTTTCTCTTTATGTTCAGTGTAGCCTACTTGCATGTATTTTTCTCACTACAGAATAATAAAAATATTCATCAGTAAATTAAAATTAACTCATGTAGGTCATTACATTCTTTAGTTCCACCAGCTCAGACTTTCAAAACTAGGATGTGCCATACCATTTTCATGGTGGCAAATCATCCCCATTCCCTTCATGTTCCTTTGATAAGGAGCAAATTCCTCTCAGACAATTTCTTCTAAGGAAGAAACTGTCTGAGTGTCTGGAACCAGACTCCTGAAAGGATACTTCCCTGAAAACTATAATCTCACTTTCTTTAACTTCAGGGTCAACTGATATCTATTCTACACATCCTTATCTTCTTACTTCCTCCTAATGTCTCTCTTACAACAATCTTGCTCAGTAGCCCTCTACCTTGAGTGGCTCATGGGCTTGTATTGGGTGAACTAACAGTAAATATATAAAAAATTCCTATAAGTTCCAATGTATTAATTTATAAAAATATTGTTTTTCTTTACATCTTTTTTTTATATTGTTCACTCAATATAAGGCCCAAGAGCCATATAAGGTAGAAGGTTAATAAATGAGGTTGTTGTAAAGTTGTACAAGGAGAGAATAAGAAGTGCATATTATGAGGATATGTAGGATAGATAACAGTTAACTCTAAATTTGAAGAGATTAAAATTGTAGTGAACAGGAAAGCATCTTTTCAGGAGTCTGCTCCACAAAGTAACAGTTCTGGGGGAGAAGCTGTGAAACTTCCTCCTTACCAATGGAATATGATGAAGATGAGTTGACTTGGTGTATGTGGCATGGCAGATCCTGGCTGTAAAGTTCTTAACTGATGGAACTAAGGAATGTAACTTGCCTGTACATTTGCGATGAAGATAGCAATAGAGTAGCTAGCAGAAAGCAATGTTTTATCTATGGGAAAGGGGTTGTAGGGGTGAAAATAATTAATTACCCACAAGGCTGCATAAGCATTTTTGAACTCTTTCCATGACATCGTTTATTATTTTTGAGTAGTCTATCCCCACAGATTAAATAAAGCCTCCAGTTCAGAAGTCCCAGTAGGTTGACTGCATTGATATACACTCTGATGAAGACTGAAATATGATAACAACAACAAAGACTGACTTCATCATTTCCTGTACTTTTTTCACCTTTTCTTCCAATCTGGATGTTGAAGGACCTGCATTTTAGTAGATGCCAAAACCATCAGAAATTGTAATTCGAAGCTGATGAGCACGGAATCTGTAGAAGTACAATTTCTGATAGTTTTGACATCTACTAAAACGCAGGTCTGTGAACATTGTGCCACTATCTCTGCACAGGTGCTGAAAAGAGGAAAGATTTTGTTAAAAACAAAGAAATGAGTGTTGGATTGCTATGTGATATGCATCTTCTTATGATAGTGCATGCTGGACAATCTCCTCATTGATGAGAAAAAAAACTGAAATGTGGTTCTACAGAAAGATAATGAAAATTCCATGGATGGAGCAAGTAAACAAGGAATTCTTAAAGAAAACGGCAACCGAAAAAACACTTATACTCAGAATCAGGAAAAAATTACTGAAATTCCTTGGACATATACCGAGAAAGGAAGACTTGGAAAATTTAATTCTCATGGGGCATATTAAAAGCAAGAGAGATAGGGAAAGGTAACAAACCACTTACCTGATGAGCTTGTGTGAATGGATGGTTTAACCAGGAGCATGGGCCTTAGCAAAGGGAGAAAAACTGCTTAGAGCACATAGAAGCTGCAACTTATTTTTGACTTTTTCCTTTACTTAATATAAAAAAAGATAAAGGAAGAATCAGAAATAGTTGAAATTTTATTGCATTCATAAGGAGGAAAGAGAGCTTGGAGAAATTGACACTCACAAGGCATATTGAAAGCCAGAGAAGCAGAAAGAAACATTAAGTAACCTACTTAACACTTCCATTTCTGTGGATAAACTTATGCATCTTTACAAACTTACATTGCCTGCTGTCAACATTATATATATGTTTGTAAAGAAAATATGTCCTCCTTTACAAAGATTTCTCAAATGCAATCTGCAGGCTGATTAATGTAATACACACTGATAAATACAAATGGGGGTGGGGGTTTCATATATGTTTTCAAAACACTATGAGATGTTGGTCCCCAACATTTGTGTCTTAAACTAGTGCTTAGTATTATTTCCAGATAAGTCAGATGTATAGTAGAATACAATACAAGCTATTTTATTATGTATTATTTTTATTATATTGTGTATTGGGGTCTTGCTCAATTTAATCTGTACTGTAGAGTATCTGATTAAAACCAAAATAGCCAATGAGAAATCAGCATTATTGTCTTTGTAGTCATTTATTTCCAGTAAATAGCAATTTTCTATTCTTCCCAAAATGGGCCAGTACAGCCAGGCAACAATGATATAATGATGCAGGAATGAAAGTTTTAACAAGTTTGTGTGAACGAATGGCAGAACAATTGGAAAGAATACTAAGGGGACAAATATTACTTAGAGCTACAAAGGATAGGAGGTTGTGAAGAGCTATGAAGGATCATGGCACATAAAAAAAAAAGATTCAAAATCATATTCAGTCAAGTATTTTGCTTCTGAGGAATACTGAAAAGTTCTCAGCTTGACCAAGATAGCATTCAAGAGTAAATTCTGATATTTGGTCAGATTTTGGAAAGTCGGTCAGACTAAGAACTTTTCAGCACCTTCTCGTAAATTAACTGATTAGAAATAGTCCATAAAATGGTTAAAACATTACATGATTAATTGTAAAACATACAGTCAAATACCAAATATCTTTATTAAATCATCCTGGGTATGCCGATATCCGGTAGCACGGTCTCTGATTAGGAGGTTTTGAGGAGCATGGAACCACCTCTTAATTGCTGTTGTTCCCAGGTCCACTCTGACCCAGGGCAAATAGTAAACCTCCAAACTGGGGTCAAAACCTGAAAATATAAAAAAACATTAGAAAAAATTATCAGCAATACATTTTCATAGTAATAAGAAAAATTATCAGCAATACATTTTTTGAAAAAAAAAAAATTGCCAAAGCTTACAAGAGAATAAAATTTCATCATTAAATGACTCGTAAAGAGTTGATATGCTGTTGAACAAACCAAACCATTATCAAAAACTCAGATAAAACTAAGAAAACTGAATTTAAAAACATATTTAATAAGGTTTGTTCTACTTCCATAGGACATCAGCAATCACTGGCTCTCCAAAAATTCCCATCCTTTGTAGCTTTGAGTAAGATTGGTCAATTTCCTATTCTCCCTATTTCCTGTTCTGTTATTCATTTACAAAAGCTCATTAGGTATGTTAATCACTACTTTTCACTACCTATCTTGCCTTTAATGTCCTGTGAGTGTCAAATTTTCCAGACCCTTTTTTCTTGGGTGTCCCAGACATATTTATTCAATGGTCTTCTCAGCATCCTTTTGTAGAATCATTTTTGTTTTGCCTCAAGTCATCTGTGAGGAGATTGTCCAGCATTCACTCTCATGTAGAAGAATTGATATTACATAGCAGTTCAGCACTCTTTCCTTTGTTTTTCTTAGATATTATTATTATTATTATTTAACTATCTAGTAAAAGCTAAAATAAATTACTGATGTAATATAAAAGCAAAAGTCACTCATGAGAAAAAAATAAATGACAACAGCTTCTAAGAAGCACTCACAAACATAATACAATTGACATTACAGGTGTCTCATTGAGACAAACTAAACTGAATGCCCAGCAAAGGTTTAAGCATAATATAATAACATGCCACTTGAAATGTTCTCATTTAACTCTTAGCCTACTACAAGCAGCTGTGACAATTTAGGAACAATATGACCACACAGCAATAATAACTGTGCCTTTTATGATTAATTTGTCTATATGTTTACTACACCTTTTGAGTAACTTTGAAAATAAACATCACTTCCTGACCTCAATAACCAGACAGTAATTTTTTTCTAAATTTCTTTTATTTAGAACTGATCAAACTTGAAAAACTGAAATTCTTTTATCTTTAAAAGAACTACCATTTAATTTATAAAACCTATTTTCTTTCTTTAAATATTATCATGGCAGATAGAACATGAGCTCTCCTCCTTGGTATCTTGAACATATGAATTTAAATGCACTACTAGATTGGCAACTAGGTCTCATTAATAAATTAGCTAGATGTAACTATAAGCTTTATTCTAATGGTTTGTTTTTTTGCATTTCTCACCTTTGAATCTCTTTTCCAGTTTTTTGCCTCCCTGCCATCTATGTCCTTCAAAAATTTAAATACTGCATCAATTGCCACCATCTTTTTTCCTGAAACCTTTTCTTTTATTATCCTTTTTCCTCATTAAAGTCTTCTCTTTCACTTCCAGTAACCCCTTGCATCTTAGTGGCACTATTACTTTGCTTGGGGTGAAATGATTAAAAGATAAGATATATGATCCATTGCTAATGGTGCTGGGAAAATGGTTCTCATTCTATTGCTCCAGGAAGTACCTGACTTCTACTATATTTTATCTTTACAGCTATCATATTAGACTAAAAATAGCATAATGCTATGATATCTGGGCTGGAGCTAATCAGTCTTCACTTTCCAGCCTTGATAGAGTTCAAAATCATTTATGTGCTCTTGTCGGGGAAGACCTATTCTCCACTTTGCAGCCTCTTCGCCACAGATGCAATGTTGCAAGCCTGTTGCTATTTCCATTGTAGATTTCCAGATAAGCTCTATTCTTCAGTTCTACCAGTTCAGTCTTTACTGCTTTGACAAGCCATGCTACTTCCATGGAGTTGAATCACCATAATTTCTTTTGTATTCTAAATTAAAGGTGGAAGTTCCATTCAGACAGTTTTTCCCTAAGAACCGCTATTTTTTGAAACAGACTCCTATATGGATGCTTCCCTGAATGCTACAACATTAACCTTTTTAAGTCAAATGTCCATTTTTATCTATCATCCTTACCTTCATAATTTTCACTCCCTATTTCCTTCTCTTTCATTCCAGTCACACATCTCATTCATCATAACCATTTTAATAGTAACCTTCTAATTTCAGTTGTTCTCAAGCCTTGTATTAGATGAACTTTTGCATTAAAAATATTTATATCTTCCAAACATAGTTCTCAGATGGTTTTTGATAATCACCTGAAAACTGGAAATCTTCCTAAAATTTCTGCATTCACCTCAGTATTCTTTCTGACTGCAATACTATTCTGATTTGTATGTTCTCAATTCTTCTTGGGGTCATCTGCCACCATTCTAACATCTTGGGGGGGTATTTCTCAGTACTCTGATGTTTATGAACATAACCGCCATCTTTGTATTATACACTTTGCCTGTTGTAGTGGAAGGTCCTGATAATTAATGATTTTATCACTTTTAAATTTATCATGTGATCCATTAGAATTGGAAGCATGGTGTAGTAATAGATTATAGCTCTGATTGAAAAATCAGAGAGCTGAGTTCAAATTCCAATTGAGTTCATTACATTTATTGTGTGTTAATTCCCTTGGGAAAGATATGAATCCATTTCTTCTCCCACCATCTATTGATAAAACACAGCAGTAACAGAACTTTGGGACACATACTCCTCAGTGGAGTCTACAGATCTAAGGGAGGAGGTGATCACTGTCTAGTTTACTAGCTTTTATATGCCTGTCACTATTGAATGGTGAAGACCCAAGGAATGGTGACTTCATGGCCTTCTATGACTGGTTCAGGTTGTTGTTGTTATTGTCATCATGATTATCATCATCAGTACTGGATTTATATATAGACTAGTATGGGCTGAAGCCCAGGGTTTCCAAAACTAGAGGAGACCCCAAGATCCATCTAATTTTGGTTCACTGATAAAATTTAAAAAAAAAAAATAAAGATATATAAACAGGTGATTTGTTTATTTTCAAATTTAATGCTGTTCCTTTGAAGTAATTTGAAATAATTTAGATTATTTGGTCCCCTTTAGTTAGAGTAGGTCTTTTAAATTCAATGGAGCTCCTTCAAGGAGTCCCCATTTAGATTTTGATGCATCTTTTTGATATACATAGAGATTTTTCATTTAGCTTTTTTAGTTTTGCATAATTTTGTATTGTAATAAATGCAAAGCTGCTCAATATGGTACAAATTAAACAAAATAGTGCAAAACGATAAAATTAAAAAAAAGGAAAATTGCATAATTTTGAAAAAATATTATCTAAAATATTAAAAACTTTATAATGTTTACCAATTTTGTTTAAAATTGGTTGAGTTCCAAAATCATTAAAAATTAGGTTGGTGCAAAAATAATGTTGTTTTCTCACATGTGAGAAAACGACATTATTTTTGCACCAACCTAATAGCTGAAGTCTTTCATATTTTAAACTAAAAAAGCATCATCTAAAAATATATCTTTTTTTTTTTTTTTTTTTTTTTTTTTTTTTTTTTTAAATAGACTTTGGGGTTGCGAACATATGCAATGACGGGGCCCCCAAATTCTATTGACCCAGGGGCCTCTTATTGCCTAAATCTGGCCCTGGTCATGATCTATTTTTTGTTTATTTCTCAGGTTAAAATGTAAAAAAAAAAATTTATTAAGTTAACCAAAAGTTTTGTCTGGTTTAAGTAAATTTTCTGCTGAATAAGCACACAAACTTTTTGGCCTACTCAATACATGATTGGGATATTAGTAATAATAACTGACTACACCTACAATAATATCTAAAAATTACTTGAATTTATTGTATTTTAAGTTTGGCAGAATTTTTGTCAAGAAAGTGCTCAAGAGATAATCAGAATGAGAATTGACCATAAATTAAATGTTCAAATGACTTATCTTTCAGCTGACTCCAAAGTTTTGTGTAACATCATTCTTCAAGATTATATTTATTAGACCCTCTGATCCTGATGACCGGTGTTACACAAAACTTTGTAGTTGATCCAAAGAGAAGTCATTTGAACATTTATTATTTTATTGATTGGAAAATTAGAGATTTTACAAGTACTGCTATAGTCAGTAAATACCAAGTAAAAACCTTACTCACAATCTAACTTTCCTTTTGTAGATTTAAACCTGAAGTCTGCTACCATTTGTTTATATTAAGAAATGCAGAATCTTTAAGTTTGAGTTGGGGTTGTTATTGCATAGTTATAAAAAGAGCAGGGGTTGCTGGGAATATTTATAAAAGGAGAGACTCATTTGCATATGTTTTTCATTATGTATGGAACTAGTCTGATGAGTCGTATACTCACTTCGTTCAAGATTTTCAGACAGCGATAGAATTCAAGCTGACATTGTTTTTCTTGTTTTTAGATATGCTGCTTAGACATGACTTTGTCTGAAACCTTTTGTTTGATGTGGCAGTATTTGAACTTCCATTGTTTTTAATTTTTCCATTATTTTGTATTACAACTACCAGTGACTATTAGGTGGTAGTTTAGCTGTCTTGTTGGTAATTAATCTAAGAACTTTTACTTTTAATAACAGCCACAAACCTCAGGCAATTTAAAAGTAACAATACCCCTCACAGACCACCTCCCCACACACAAAAAAAGGTTTTTAATTAACTATCATTAAGGAATAACAACTACAACCAATAAATTAGCCTAACGGGAATTTGATGAAGTGAACATGTGTCTATAAAATAAGTGGCGTTGCAATATAGACCCCTCCCCCCATACAAAAAAAAAAGTTACTGATTGTTCTGTTCCCAGGTCTTCCTTCTAATACCTTTTTTGTTTCTTCTGCAAAGGTCAAACTAGCAACAGCTGTTATGGCTTCCAGACTTACATTCTAAATATGTGTATAAGCAACTGGCATTTCTACCACATTTTTTCCCCCCTCAGGGTTTAGTATAGTAGGATTAATTTCACCTTACCCGTTCCTATCGTATCTTTGATAAACACATCATGCCTTCTTACAGTGGATTATTCTTCTGTGTTTGGTTAGTTTTCAACAGGAGAGCTTCCATCAATTCCTATCCCCTCTCTTGTAAAGAGCTGCTTTCATGACACATTAATAGCAATGGGTAATATTTAATTCATTGCTGTCTTCCTATTTACATGTGGCCTCAGAGATAAGTGTCAGTCTTCTTTGTAACATTGGATGAGACCAGAATTGGTTAGCATGCAGTTTGTTGACAACTGTGTTTATGTAGTTTGTATAGTACTGGTATTTAATGTTATGGTACTGGTTGTATACAAAGTCATTTTGTCATTCCTATCATGAGAAAATGTCTTCTTTCCCCCCACCTTTAATGGTACAAACGTTTTCTTTTTACTGAACTGTTTCACTCTTGTTACAAAGATTTTTTTTTTTTCTCTTTCTTAATTTAATCAATAAAGGAGCAGATTTTTCATGTGCTTAATTGTCTCAATAAATATTACTCTTCTTAGGATATGTAAAAATTTAATCGTGGCTTTAAAAATGGCCATTTTAAAACTTATACAGACACATAATTTATACAGATATACAAAAACGATGGGACAAGTGAGCAAGGAAAAGAAAAAAAATGTATTCACTCACTGTAAAGTGGAGAAATGAAAAAGATGACAAAAAAAAAAAGAAGCCAACCATTTTTTTTCTCTTTTCTTTTTTCTTTTCTTTTTTCTTTCTTTCTTTTTTCTTTTTTCTTTCTTTCTTTTTTCTTTCTTTTTCTTTCTTTTTTCTTTCTTTTTCTTTCTTTTTTCTTTCTTTTTTTCTTTTTTTTTCTTTTTCTTTCTTTTTCTTTTTCTTTTTCTTTTTCTTTCTTTTTCTTTTTCTTTCTTTTTCTTTTTCTTTCTTTTTCTTTTTCTTTCTTTTTCTTTCTTTTTCTTTCTTTTTCTTTTTCTTTTTCTTTCTTTCTTTTTCTTTTTTCTTTCTTTCTTTTTCTTTCTTTCTTCTTTCTTTTTCTTTCTTTTTCTTTTTTCTTTCTTTTTTCTTTTTTATTTCTTTTTTCTTTTTTATTTCTTTTTCTTTTTTATTTCTTTTTCTTTTTTATTTCTTTTTCTTTTTTATTTCTTTTTCTTTTTTATTTCTTTTTCTTTTTTATTTCTTTTTCTTTTTTATTTCTTTTTCTTTTTCTTTCTTTTTTTCTTTTTTTCTTTTTCTATCTTTTTCTTTTTTCAATCTTTTTCTTTCTTTTTTCTTTCTTTTTTCATTCTTTTTTCTTTCTTTTCTTTCTTTTTCTTTCTTTTTCTTTCTTTCTTTTCTCTTTCTTCTTTTTTCTTTCTTTTTCTTTCTTTCTTTTTCTTTTTTCTTTCTTTTTACTTTCTTTTTTCTTTCTTTTTTTCTTTTCTTTCTTTTTTCTCTTTCTTTTTTCTTTTTTCTCTTTTCTTTTTTTTCTTCCTCTTTCCCTCTTTAATGCTTTAATACTGCTGATCCCAGTAGAAATTTATGCCCTAAGAATATATTTTAATAAATCTTCTTTTATATCACCTAACCTTTCACCTTCACAACTTTCTGTCTTTTATTGCTCTACATACCCATTTCCACTCGTCTTTGTCCTGGTTCTGCCATCTGATCACTCGAACATGTTAAGTAAGAAAATCACTGTTTCACTCACCTTCTCTTACATTTAATATCTTGTCAGTGTTAAAGTCTCTAAGCCCTCTTTCCTTGTAATGCATCTGAAAATTTTCAACTCTTTCTGATTGTAAGTATAAGTCTCTTTGTTTCTATATTCCTTAAGATTTCCTCATTGCTCATATATTCTGTCCATGATATTCTAAGCACTTGGTAGAAGAACCACATCTCTGTCAAGTCTCTTCTTTATCTGTGATGAGATTGTCACACATTCCCTGCCATATGGGAGATTACATATTACATAACAGTGGAGTGCACTTTTCTTTGTTTCTTGGATCATTTTCCTATTATACCAGTTGTTGATTTCTATAAATAATCCTGGTTATTTGTCACATAATACTATTGGAGCATTTTTGTATCAGCCATAAAAAATTTTGTTCAAAACACATTGGTTCTAAAAACATATTAAATGATGGCCTCATAAACTCATTAATATGAAAATATACATAAAAAAGTTTCAGCAAAAGTTAAATCAGGGATAAAGAGAATAAAAACTGCATTTCCAGATATATCCTCTCATGAACAGTTGTATCAGAAAAACAATTTACATATAGAGATAACAAATTAAAGTCAAATTTATACAATTATTAGATAACGTATTTCTCTAATTACACACCAATTTTTGTGTAGTTAAATTGCATACACAACACATTCTACTAAAAAGAAATTTTAAAACAAAAATAAATATGTCATACTGCTGGCCATTATTGACATGACTGTTGCTTTCCACAGATGTCTACAACTATGTCCATGTGTTTCTCTTATTTAGGCTATAAGTGAAGCCGTACAGAGAGAGAGAGAGACTTCACACACACACATGCTAACCATAGAGGCTACCTGAGAGCACAGCTGACTGCCTGTCTGACCATTAGGCTGGGAAAACGATCTCCTGTGAACACAGAAAGAGAATGGACTCCACTATCAATCTGACAAGCCCAAACTGATAAGCAGTCAGCCAGCCAGCATACTCCTTTTTTACACTCTCATTTCATTCCACATACACTGCACATTCGAACACTACACTATACAACTTGCCAGAGACATTTTCATATCTTGTAAATGAAAATAAATCTTTAGTCATTTTCTCCAAACCAGTGTCTAATTTGTTTCTTTACTCCAACCAACTCCAACCTTGGATCACATTCAGCAAACAATCTGCAAATGATTGGAATAGCCAGATAAATTATGCTGATGTTTTTACCAAAAAGCTAAATGTAATGTTTTATGTGTTTTGTTTAGAATCATGGCTCTCTTCCTTTAAATTTTGATAAACAACTCTTTAAATCAGATTCCATAATTATAACTTTGTGTAATTACCAATTATATATACTGCATATATATATATATATATATACACACACACACACACACACACTTAACACTGAGTAGATATATTTATTATGAGAGTCCAAGAAAAATCTGTGTTTAAAGGCACTATTTAACTTTGCTTGGTCGTCTACACACTCCATAATCGAGAGATCCAAAACACGTCACATCTAATGATGCTTTCCCCTCACAGAGTGCAGGTTCAAATCCTGCTGGAGAACGCATATTTTTCTCTAATAGGTTTACTCAAATACTAGTATCCATTAAAAATAAGGTTTAAGTAATATATATATATATATATATATATATATATATATATATATATATATATATATATATATATGTGTGTGTGTGTGTGTGTATGTAACAAAATGGCAAGCCAAGTGCTTGGTGTTTCAAGAGAAATGGTTGTATGAATAAAAGAGTGCTCAATGTACTTTCAAAAAAATAATAGAAAATTTAGATTGTTTTCTAAAGTATGATTAATAAAATATGCAAACCTTTTTAGTAAGTGAACTTTAGATAATTTGTGTGTGTGTGTGTGTGTGTATATATATATATATATATATATATAATCATAGAGCAAAATTCACAAGAAAATATAGTAATAAAATACAATCAAATGTCAACAAAACATTAATGCAACAACTAGTGCAAAAGATGCTCAAACTTGTCACATCTGTACAAGATAATGTGAGACCCTAGCAAGACTAAAAAGCTACATCTGTGCCCATATATATATATATATAAGGGCAGCAGCCTATTTAAACATTTTTCATTAAATATGACAAAGAAAATTTAATTCATTTGTTTAATTTATCCAGTGTTCTTGCATTTAAAATTTTTTTTTATTTGGTTGGAGTAAGGGAGTCCAAAAATTGTCCATTCACTACTCTCATGTTTACTTCAGAAATTTAAAATTGTAAATTTTCTTAATTTAGATTTGATTGATTTGTTTATTTTCATATTTGTTGTGAATATTGTAAGAATCACTGTATTTTGCTGCTTATTTTTGTATCTCCAAAAAGATATGAATCCTCTTCTTCTCCCCCCAGCTATGGGTAAATAGCAGGAGAGACTGGGTTCTATAGCCTTAGATGGCAACTGTTCTACCGCAGAAAGAAATGGCAACCTACTGCGGGGAAAAATCTACCTCTTCAGTCATGTATCAAAAGATACATGATCACCTAAGTGTGTCTCACATATGACACATAACTGACTGACTGAAAAACCACCGTGTGTCCTATAAAGCAAAGGTCAGTGATGGGAGTTAATTTGTCTTCTAATCATTACATTCTAAACAGTTAGAATAAATTTGGTACTTCTCAGTTTATGATAAATTTTTCATGCTTATTCAGGTTTTTCTGCTGAAATATGCTATTCAGTGGGTAAAATTAGAGATAGTGGTCCCCACTATCCACAAAGGAGGGCATTTTTTTCCCAATTTTTTCCCTCAAAATTTGGAGGGAGGTGACTAATGCATTGGAATGTCTTATAAGCCACAAAATATGGTAATAAATCTACTTCCCTTTCATACTGATAATTCTTTTTTTAATCTATAATTAGAGACATGAGGGGTGCCGAAAAGTTCTTGGTCCATCTCGCTTCTCAAAATAGGAACAAGGATCAGAATTTAATTTTAAATTTATTCTTGGTTGGGCTGAAAAATTTTAACCACCATCTCATAAAGAATTAAGGTAGCCTTTAAGCAGTTATTTTTAAAACACATTTGTTTCATTTTAATTACAAGATATTCAAAAGTTTATTGGGCTTACTTTTGTTGAAAGAAGAAATTTAGTTTAAGAGAAGTGCTTCAGATTTAAAAGTTCCAATTATTCAGAATTAAATTAAATTTAAATCAGAATTTCAAGTCTGATCATGAGTTTAATAATTTTGTTCACATTAAAGCCAAAACAATACAAAGCAGATCAAAAATCATAATTTCTTCAATTGATTGATTCTGAATTGATCTGTTCTTTTATTTTTCTAAATGTTCTAATTGGCTTTTGAGATTTTCAACTATCTTTTGTAATGTCCCTGTTTTAAGATTCATAAATGCAAGTCTTTAAAGAGACCATGATTCTTTTCCCTTCATTGATTATGTATCTTTTCTTACTAATATAAAAACAAATTAAAATAATTTACCTGCAGTTATTCTTTTTATTTCTCATAACTAAATAAGTAGATTTTATTATTTACAAGCAAACTCTTGTCTTCATTTTTGTTGTTGTTACAACATTTCGACCAATGTGTACCTCAGCCTTCATCAGATATATATCAATCTAGGTAACCTACAGGAATTTCTGAGCAGAACTCTTTATTTAATCTAAGCGTTTAGTCTAGTCCTTATTTTTTGTACTGCTCTGTTATTGCTTGCCCTATTTTACACTACCCAGCTCAGGAATTGAACTCACAATTACTTTGTCATCAAATAGGTAGTGGAATGAGAATAATCTATCCTCATAGATTAAGTAAAGTGTTCATTTTGGAATTCCCTGTAGGTTACCTGGATTGACATATACCTGAGAGTACAACAATTAACATGTTGTAACAACAACAACAATGATGAGGACAATAGTCTACATGTAAATAATGATACTCATCTCAGAAATTCAGAGATAAAATAGATTTTAATGAAAAAATTTTTATGATCTCTTATGCAATTTATTCATTATATTAGGTTGGTGCAAAAATAATGACGTAATAATGTCGTTTTTTGACGTATTTTTAATGTCAAAAAACGACATTATTACATCATTATTTTTGCACCAATTTAATAAAAAAGAAAAGAAAATTTTATTATTAGTATTCATCATTTTTACTATGATTTCAAAGAAACAGTTTGAGATTGTTGTAACCTCTGCATTATGTGTCTGATTTCATTGAACAACAATCACAAATTTTACTGTTTTGTTTATTGTAAAAAAAAAAAAAAAAAAAAAGAAGATCCATGTCATATAAATTTAAGGGATTGTCTAAACTTACAGAGGCAATCAATACTATTCATTAAAGATTTTCCCTCCCAAATCCATTCATCAATATTGAATTTCAATTGGTAATCTTTGATCATTTTCAAGTGTTCTTGTGTAAGAATAGCATATACCTGGATCACCAGTCAAGAAGAATGGACATCCCCTCGGAGAGGCACCATTCATTGAAAGACTATTGGGCCACAAACACACCTGACCTCAAGTGGAACTTGTGCATATGATCCATTGCTAAGAATGCAGGTAGAATGGTCAACCTCTTTTAAAAACTCCACTAAGTACCTGACTCTTACTGCAATCCTCTACCTTTACAAGACCGTCCTGGGTATGATGATAAACTACATCCACGTCCTGGGGAAGATGATAAACTACATCCAATAGCAAGTCCTCTGATCAGGAGGTTTTGAGGAGCATGGAACCATCTCTTAATTGCTGGTGTTCCCAGGTCCACCCTCACCCGGGATTACAGCACCTGCTAGGTTTCCAGCTATAGGCAAATAGTCAACCCCCAAACTGAGGTCAAAACACTATGAAAGTGTAAGAATAGGTTTTAATACTAGAAATACTTTGTAAAAAAAAATTATTACCAGCAATACATTTTTGAAAAAAAAATTGTTACCAGCAATACATTTAAAAAAAAAAAAAATTATTACCAGGAATACATTTTAAAAAAAACAAAACATTACCAGATATACATTTTTTGGAAAAAAAAATATTATTAGCAAAGGAAAATTGTTACTGGAAGTAGATTTTTGAAGGAAAAATATTACCAGAAATAGATTTTTGGAAAAAAAAATTTACCAACAATGAAAATTTTGTTGGCATTAAATAACCCATTGAGGTTGATATGCCGTAAAACAAAACAAACCAAACCTTTACAAGAGCCAGATCAGGCCAAAAATAGAATACTGTTATATTTGTGCAGGAGATGCCCAGACCTCTCTCTCTCTCCAGCCTTGATAGTCCAAAAGCATCTCTGTGCCCTTGTGGGTGACAAATTATTCTCCCCACTCCAACCTCTCTTCCACAAGTTGTATGTAGCAAACTTCTTGCTGCCCTATCACTATTTCCATGGAAAGTGCTTGGACAAACATTCTTGGTCTCGCCAATTCAAACCTTTAATTTCAAGCATATGCCATACCACTTACATAGTAGCAAACCACCCACATTCCCTCCATATTCCATTGGTGAGAAGAAAGTTCCAACAGCTTCTTCCTGCCAACCATTGTTCTGTGGAACCAACTCTCAAGAGGATGTTTTCCTTGGGCACTACAATCTTAACCTGTTCAAGGCTAGGGTTAACCATTATCTTCCACTCCTATCTGCACAAATTGCCTCCTGACATAACCCTCTACCTTGAGTGGCCCCTGGGCCTTGTAAAGAGGTGAACCTTACTGTAAAAAGAAAATAAATAAACTTATCAATCTACCTGAAACAAATACTAATATCCTTATCTTTCCTTGTACTCCTCCTAACATGCTGCAAATGTTGTTAGTACAATGGAGATGGCTATAAAATGGATAAGCCTTCCTCAAGCATATAATGGGAGTGAGATACAAAAAATTTCCCATCTTCATCAGTATAATGCTGCAGGTGTCAGTGTTTCCACTAACCGACCTCTGTTAATACAATGGAGAGTTGTTGCTTCAGAAAAATTTACATGAACTGGGTATCATATAGGAAAGGAAAGAGATTTTTGTTTTTCTTTTCCTATAATGCAAGATGTTTGCAAATTTACCAAATGGATTGGTTTTAGCTGTTCAAGGTTCACAGACCATACCATTCACCACCACACATGTCACTCAGATTTCAGTTCATACATAAAGGGGATTTCTCTCAACCCTTCTCTGTTGAGTAAAGAAAACCACATCACACTGAAATGACTGATGTAAGTCATGGATAAGCTGATGCATGTCACTTACCTTCATTTCACACAACTGCCTAATGGATTCCATGAGAGCATACGAAACTGTTCCTTGTGGTCAGACACTGTTCACTGGGAATTTAATTCAAATTTATTATGATTCTGACAGCTAATATGGCATTAAGCTCTCTTTCTCCAGTGAACCTCTATAGTCGGTTATCTCAGTAGTTGCTTATATATATATATATATATATATATATATATATATATATATATATATCACAATTACTCCTGCCTCAAAAACAAATCTATTGTAGCTGACAAAACTAACCTGGCTGTGTGTCACGAATAAACCTCCAATTGGTTGTGAACTAGGGCAGGAATTGGCTGGTCAACTTTAATGCCTCAAAAACAAAACTGCTCTCTATTAATCACCATAGAGAGATCATTCCCTGCCCTCCATTAGAATGTCTGACACTCAACTTCTCGATAGCGCCTCTCTGCGGTTGCTCAATCTCATGTTGACTACTGACCTGAGATGGAACAAATACATTGAATCAATTGCTTTGTCTACCACAAGGAAAGTTGGCTCCCTGTGCCATGCCAGGAAATTTTTCTCCCCGGAATCGATCCTTCAGATCTACAAATCAACAATTCGCCCTTGCATGGAGTATTGCTGCCATATATGGTCTGGAGCCCATTCTGTTTGCCTTGGGGTTCTTGATAAGATCCAGAGGCAGATATGCAATATAATTGACCCTGTTCTGGCATCTCGTCTACAGTCGCTCTCCCACAGACACACCGTCACCTCTCTCTGTCTTTTTTATAAATACTTTCATGGTAATTGCTTCGAGGAGCTGCATTCGCTGGTTCCCAGACTTCATGAATTCGAGCGTCCTATGAGGCTCGCATACTGCTCTCATTCTTTCACTGTCAAAACTATTAAATGTAGCCATCTCTTCTACTCCAATAGCTTCATATCTCACTCCTCTCACCTGTGGAACTCCCTTCCCTATTCCTGTTTCCCTGAGAGCTATAACTATTCAAATGTAATGTCAATCGACATCTCCAGTTGCCTTGATCTTTCCACTATCCTTCACCTCATCCTTTCCTCTATCACTCCTATCTGATCTTGCTCCAAATCTTCTGTAACCCCTTGCGTCTTAGTGGCTTCCCACCTTGCTTGGGGTGAAATGTTTACAAAACATATATATATATAAACAAAAATTATAAAAAGTATGCGTTTTTTTAAAGGGAACTTTTACATCTAACACTTCTTCAGAAAGATTTGTTTGAACGACAATAATCAAAATGGTGAAAATGGAAAAGGTAGACTTGCAAAATGGTGTAAATAATCCCTGAGTATAAAACATAAAAAATGGAATTACTGACAAACCACCAATGAAACAACACTAGGGGGAATATTTTCACTGATTTGTTTGGTTTTAGTAATAAATTTATGTCTACTTTTTTCAGTTTCACTTCTTTGATTTTTGTCATTCCAACTAATCTTTTTGAAAAAGTGTTGGATGAAAAAGGTCCCTTTAAAAGAATATGTTCCATCATTTTCAAAATCATATATATATATATATATATATATATATATATATATATATATACACACACACACACATGAGAGAAAGTAAAAAAAAAAAAAAGAATTATCCACACTCTTATATAAAGATATTTTTTTTTTTAATTAGTATCATCCCATGCAAGGCAGTAAACCCATTAAGACACAGGGTGTGGAAGAATTAGGAACAGAAACATAATAATACACAGAAAGAGGAAAGTAATCAGGAGAACAGTAGATAGCAATTGACACTGCATTTAAATTTTTGCAGATTAAAGTTCACTGGAAAGCATAGAGCCAGAAGGGAGTTCCACAAGCGAGAAGTGTAAGACAACAAACTGTTAGCATAGAACTTATGGCTATAACTAGCCAGTTCAATTGTAAATTGATGAGATATTGATGCCAGTCTAGTACTGTGCTTAAATTCAAAATGTCTAGGTACCTTAGTGAATGGCTCATCCAAACAATTGCCATGAAAGTATTTATAGAAAATACACAGCGACAACCTTACAGCAGTGAGAAAGTGACTGAAGCTGAGATACCAGATCAGGACTAATAATATTGCAGATTCTTCTTTGGATCTTATCAAGGAGCTGAAGGTAAATAGCAGAGGCATTGGACCTTATGTGGCAGCAATATTCTAAGCATGGATGAATGACAGACTTATAGATATGTAAGATAGATTCTGGAGAAAAAAAATTGTCTCACACAACACAGTGAATCAGCTTTCTTAGCAGTATGTCATAGCAAAAGTGCAGATAATTTTTTTTACTTACTCTTGTATATTAGTCTAAGTCAGAAAATGTATCTTTATAAAATAACATACAATATAACTATCCATCCTTTTTAAATTACATATTTACTTTTCCAAAAGAATAAATCTTACAAAATATTCTCAATATTTTTTCAAACCCAACTTAAATATTTTTTTTACTCATCTAATATTTTGCTTCTCAAATCAAATTTCTTAATGGATCATTAAGGCAAATTGTTCATCATCAGAACAGTTTCATGTTTTGTAGTTGTTTCTGTTGTCCTGAGAGGCTTATGACCATATCAAGTCAAAGTTAAGTGACACCATGTCTGGTCAGTACCTAGATGGGTAACTTTTTGGGAATAACAAGTGCTGTAAGCTTGTATGTGAAGGTGGTGTAATGGACAATGGCTTGGGAGTGTTAATCAGAAAACCAAGCTTTAATTCCCATCAGGTTTGTTATATTCACTTAGGTGCAAATACCTTTGGGAAAGGTATTAATCCACCTCTTCTCCCTTAGCTCCGGGTTAATTAGTAAGACTTGTAGACTTGTATCACTAAACCATTATCTCAAAAAATTTACACTCTAAAATGTTTTTTGGTTTTAAATGACTCGCAGTGGGTTGATAAGCCGCAGAAAATGAATGAATGAATGATTCAATCAATCAATCATGTCTTGATTGAACATTTTGAAAACTAATTCTATTTATAATTTTGTATTTAATTTTTGGCACAAAGCAGAACCATTTTCACAACTTCCTCACTACAGTGGGCTTCTTACAAGAGAAGTGTTAGAAAATTATTTATGTAAAAAAAATAAAATTAAATACAATTTTCCTAAATCAAGAAAAGAATAGAATGCTCAAGAAGAAATTACTTTGTGATTAATACCATTATAAGACATTACATGCATTCAGTATCCATCAGTCTTGGGAGACTATGGAGTTTTGCTCTGGATAATGTTTCAAACACAGTGTCTGTTGTGTCTTGATAAGCCTATTACGTGATGGAGTCTAGTTAAATATATAGAACAGGTTATTGGATCCTGTGTAGCATAAAATGGTATCAGAAGAAAATGAATTATGAAGAAAATGGAAATGTTGAAATGAATTATGAAAGAAAAAACATACAACAGAAATCAAACAGGATTTGGAGTTGAAACATACATTATTTTTTATATATGTATATCTTTTGGTATTTTTTTTTTTTTAATCAATTCACCCCTAACAAGGTGATAATACAATTAAGACACAAAGGGCTACTGGAAGTGAAAGAGAAAGAAAAGACTTTAGAATGAACGTGTTGTGGTAAGAGCCAGTTACCCTCCTTACTATCATTACTAGACTGATCCATTCTTGATAAGTAGTCCTCAGAAATTGTCTAGGAGGTAGAAGATAATACTACTGCAATGACTTGTCTAGCAGAGTATTGCTATCATGACTGAATCTGTTGAGTTAAGTGTTATGTCTTGCCAGACCTCACATCCACAACAGAAATGGAAATCCAATCCTCAACAGGAAACAAGAGATAAACATCTACTCCTGATCAAAAGACTGGCTTACAAGTGTGTGTGTGTGTGTGTGCGCGTATTAACCCTTTGAATCTTGATGAGTACGGTATATGCATTTCCATACAGTGGCTGGTATATTGGCCGCATGTGTTCAAATAGTTAAAATCTTTCAGTAGGTCTATCCTATTAAAAATGTTCTCGGTGTATTATCTTTTTTTCTTTAGGGTTTGCTTACAGGTATATCAATCCTGAAAATTAAACTGTGTAACTATCAAAGAAGTTATAGTCTGTCTATATTTCTGAGGTGAGGTATTATGTACAGTATTTACATTATGCGGGCTATTGTCCTCATCTTTGTCGCCATATTTATCACAACGTTTCGGCCGTTGTACGCTCCGGCCTTCTTCAGGTGGTTGGAATTTCGAACTGAACCCTTTATTTCGATCACTGGGGTAGACTGTTCTACTTCCACATGCCATGTTTGATGGATGTCAGTTATCTCTAAAAGTTCTCCACCGGGTATTGAACTCACACTCTTTGGGTCTGTCACTGGATCTAACCAACACCTTTATCCACTGTGCCATGTGTCCTTGAGGACATCTGGGTATGAATTTCTGGGTATTATAAACCTAATGTTTTCAGCAACCATTTTTACCAGTGCTCATATTGCAATTTTGCTGTTATCAATACATGTTTTTACCAGAGCTCATATTGCAACTTTGTTATCATTGCTTTTCTCTGGCACTCCTTATTACTGGTTCCCATATTGTATTTATTTCTATGCTTGGTCGGCTCAGGAGATTTTTGTGGCCTAGCATATGTGCTGATTCCTTAAGTTTACGAATTTTCCAATGGTGTTCCCTGTCTATGATCTCAACATGATCTCACAGGGGACGGTGATCTCCCTTCTCTCTCCATATGTGGTCAGCCATGCCTGATTTTTCTACTTCCCCTCGCGTCACAGCTTTCTAGTGTTCTTGAAGCCTTACCTTGAGAGGGAAAATTAGCAGGAGATAACTGATAACTGACATCCATCAAACATGGCACGTGGAACTAGAACAGTCTACCCCAGTGATCGAAATAAAGGGTTCAGTTCGAAATTCCAACCACCTGAAGAAGGCCGGAGCATACAACGGCCGAAACGTTGTGATAAATATGGCGACAAAGATGAGGATAAAGAAGTTATAGTTTGGAAACTGATTTCTGAGGTTTTATTGTGTATGTATCTTTGTCATGCAGGGGGAAGGCTGGATTCCAGGCCCACAAGTTTTTTTTTTTTTTTTTTTAACTGGGAGGGTTATATTTAGATAGCATTGGGTCTTTTCTTGGAAGAGCCAATTTCATCTTAAGAAGTGATGAAATATCACATATCACAATTTAATGACCATAACAAGCCTATGTGCAAATGGCAGAGTGTCTCCAACACTTTGCATACAGAGTTTGGTACTGATCTGTCTGTCAATCTTTTGGTTTTCTTTTCTTTGCCTTTTCACCTTTGATGGTTGGGCAATTGACTCTTCAAACTTGAAGGTGCTTTTCTGTATTGTATACCACCAGGATGATCATCCAAAAGCTACAGTTTTCCATATGTCTGGATTGAGGCATAATGCATTCAAGCATCTTTTGCAGATGATTTTGTAGTATAATTGATGTCTGTCTATTGGGGACTTTCTTTGAGTCAGCTCTCTATACAGGAGTATCCTAGATATTTGAATGTCAACTATGACAACCAAGTCTTCATAAGTATCTTTGCTATAAGAGGACGTACATGCTGGAAAACCCATTTCTCTTGGAGACATGTTCTTGGGAGATATAAGATCATTCATGATTAATGTAATGGTATGCATACCAATCTCACAATCCATATTCTTATATCATATAAGGAACAATATAAATGTTTAGTATTCAATAAACTATGAATAGTTAGAAGCGTTTACTTAAAGATTCTCTTCAGACAAATTCCTTTCTAACGGAAAAAAATTATCTAATACACTTAATTGCACAATTTTGGATTAGATTAAGTCATGCAATAATGTCCTTAAGAAAGAAGAAATTTAAAATAAGTTGATGCTAAACATTAATTGTTTTTCCTGTAATGTTTAAGTTGGGAAATAAGTTTTTGAACTTTTTGTTTTAATTTGTTTACTATTAATGCTCTGTTTCTTAATATTGAGCATCTACAATGACTGCTTGGCCTAAAAGCATTATCTTCCAGTATTAAAACATAAGGTATGCGGATGACACAGTGTTGATAGTAGGTACAGAAAGGAAACTACAAGAACTGCTTCAGAAGGTATTGAAGGAAAGCAAGAAGAAAGGACTAAACATTAATTGCAGGAAGACAGAATGTATGGTTGTTAGCAAAAAGAACAGCCCAACATGTAAATTAGAAATTGGAGATACCAAAATCAAACAAGTACAAAAATTTAAATATCTGGGTAGTGTTTAACAGAGGACAGAAAGTGCGACACTGAAGATGCATTGGGATAGCCAAAGATGCAATCCAAAAGCTAAGCAAAGTATTAAGAAACAGAAAAATTTTGTGAGAAACAAAAAAAAATAGTACTGAACTGTTATGTCATATCAGTTTTCCTATATGCCAGTAAATGCTGTACAATCTTAAAGATGAAGAAGAAACTTGAAGCAACAGAAATATGGGCCTACAGCAGGATGCTGAGGATACAGTGGACCAAACGTGAATGACGACAAAATTTTAGAGAAAATGGAAACAAGAGCCACTTACACTTAACATCAGGAGGAGACAGTTGTAATTTCTAGGGCACATAATGAGGAAAGAGGCCTTGGAATATCTGATACTCACAGGAGAAATTGAAGGCAAAAAAGACAGAGGAAAACTAAATATAACTTAGTGATCTTGAGTAAATGGATGGCAGAACTATGTTTAGAAGTAACAGAAAGATAGAATTTATTAAGAACAGGAACTTGTGGAGAGCCATGATTGCCAATGTCCTGAAGGTACATGGCACATAGAAGAATACACTGCTCGATGTGTTTTTTATTTGTTTTTTTTTTTAGCAAAAAAAAAACAATCGTTGTTATTATTATATTTGTTATATAAACAAATGTATATAGATTTTAAACTATAAATTTCAGTAACAAATTATAACTATTGTCCTAGTATAAAGAAAAAAAAATTTAAAATGTAACTTGCCTATTATTTTTTCATTTCATTCAACATTCCTCACATCTTTTCAACACCATCTATTTTGTCATCTCTTCTTGTTATTAGTCCTTGTCTTATTTTCTTTCTCAATTCACCTTTTGTTTATAGTAGGTCACTTAAAGTCACAAATGCCCTACCTTAGAACAAAGATAACATGATTGTTTACATTAAAATGGGTAAAAAAAAAAAAAAAAAAATGAAGTGTAAATTTCAATGTTAAACCATTCAAATACAATCCTAGGATTTAGAAAAAAAAAATCATATTTTATCTTATAAGAGTTTTTTTTTTCTCCCTTCTATAAGGAATATCTGTACAAAACCTCCTTTAGTAAACAAAATAAGTTATGTCTTCAAGTTTCATGGAAATTAATCTGCTCATCAGATAAATCAACTGAAAAAAGATATTGCATTAAAAAAAATGTTCATTTTTTTTAAATTTTTTTTTTATGTCAATTCATTTTGAATTTCTTTTAAAGATGTTATTGCATGACATAGTCTAATCTGAAATTGTTCAGTTATGTGTGTATTAGATAATTTGTATATAATCAAAGTTTTTGCATTATAGAAAGGAATGTGCATAAAGAGACTCCTAAGTAAATATAGTAAATGGTTCTAAATACACTGGTATGGAAAACATGGATTAAGTCCAACAATTATTTAATATATTTTCTGTTTATACTTATTTTGATAAGTACAATTTAAGTGAGTGCTCTGTTTTTTAAATAAAAGCATAAATAAATAAAATAAACATTCAGGTCAATAAGTATAATTAATATTGTTTATTTAAAAAACAGAGCATTTACTTAAATAAATTGTATCTATGAAAATAATGTATAAACTGAAAATATATTCATGTATGTATGTGTATGTGTATATATATATATATATATATATATATAAATAAAACACTTGTAATTTAAATATGGATATAAATAGATAGAAATAGTGATTTCGATTAGTGTGTATATATATATATATATATATATATATATATATATATATATATATATATATATATATATACTGGAATGTAAAAACTTGTGTGCCAAATTGGTAAATTAATTAATTTTGTCAATTTTACCCCATATCAAGTGATTAGCAGTATGCTTTTATCAGTACATTTTATGATCTTTGAGGGCCAGAAAAGAATGTACTATATTTTCATTAATGCTGTATGGTCAATGATTAAGCATCTTAAGCATAGTGATGCTGAAAAAAGGCCATGCAAAAATACTGGACCACCAGCAAAAATTTCACCTTTCTGCTCTTTTTTTCATTTTTTTTTTTTTTTTTTTCAAAGCAGGATCTTTATTATTACAGAAAGTATAAAGCATCAAAATATGGAGTTAGAAATTTGTGTTGTTTTCTTTGGTTTGATTATTTGCCTCAATTCAATGTGTTATTGAATAGAACTAGGTCCAGATTTTCTCATTGGGAATATTTCTCTCCCCATTCTTCTTAGCAGTAATACCAAAGCTCTTGAAGATTGCATGGTTTTCATTGGAGCGCTTATTTCTTCAGTTCCCATCACAATTGTTCAATTATATTGAGATCAGGATTTACAGTCTACAAGCTGCTTAAAGCAGTGTATCTTCTGTTACACAGCACCTACAAAAGTGAAACAATTTATTCTCCACAAAGTCCACAAACACTACTGATAAAAGAATACTTCTAGACAGTTTTATAAAGATGTATAATCATTTAATGTCCCCAAACTTTAGCATGCCAGGATATTTATAATTTATTGAATACTAGATGCACTTATTTTTTTTTTAAACCAATTCACCTCAAGCAAGGCAATAATGCCACTAAGACACAAGGGAGTAAAATAAAATAAAATAAAAAGACTTTAGAAGAAAACAGAAACCCAATCCTAAACAGGAAACAAAGGATAAATCTCTACTCCTGTTCAAAAGACCGGGGAGGTATATATTGTAATATTCAAAATTACAGTTTATATCAGTGAACAAATATAATTTATTTATTTTCTATTTTTTCATTTATTTTTTTATTTATTTTATTTTATTTATATTCATTTTTATAAATGAACATTTTTAATGTAACATCTCTTAAGCAATATATTATATCTTATTCGTTTTTTATGGCTTATCAACCTTTTGCAGGTTATTTAAAGTCAGAAAATGTTTTTTTAGACTGTAAGAATTTTTTTTGGAGATAATAATGAGTTGTTAATACAAGTCCAACTAATTAATCCATAACTGGGGAGAGAAGAGGCAAATTCATACTTTTCCTAAGAGTATTTGCAAGTAAGTGTATATAATGAACCAGACTGGAATTGGAACTCTTCTCTCTGGTTTCCCAATCCAAGCTGTTATCCATTACACCATTTGCATATCCAAGCTCACAGCACCTTATCTTATTAAACTCATTTAATATCTAGCATCCTGATGAGCAGATAACAATTGAGAAATTTGAAGTTTGGAGATAATTTTTTTTGAATTTTTTATATTATTTACTTACTATTAATACCCAATTTCTTAATATTGAAGACATTCCTTAAAAAGATTGCTTGCCATAAAAGCATTATCCAGTTCTTTTTTAAACATAAGCTTTATTTTTTTTTAAAAACCTCATCAAAATAAGAAAGATTCTGTTTCATTAAAAATATATTTCCACAAAACCCATAGTAACTACAGTTGTTACTAAAATTATATTTATAAATGTGTATGCACGTGGACAGGAAACAGACATTATAGAGTGAGTTTCCAAAATTATTGCTTCACTCCCCAAAAGTCTTTTTTTTACCCCCAAATCTGATGTTTGGTTAAATTTTGAAAAGTGGGTTAAGCTGGTAACTTTTAAGCATCCCCTCATTTTTTAATTATTTCACCCCAAGCAAGAATTTACTGAGTGTTAGAGACTGTGAGGGGGGGAAAAAAAAAAAAAAAACACTATTAAGGAGAGAAAAGAGTAAAAAGAAAAATGAAGAAAACAGAAGATAAGTTATCATTGCATTTAAATTTTTGATGATCTAAGTTGACTGGGAAGCAAGAAGCCAAAAGATAGTTGCACAAGCAAGAAGTGTGACAGAAAAAAATGTTAGCATAGAAGTTTCTTCTTCTCTGTGCTTTGTCCCTTCCAGACACGGGCAATTATGGCTCTCCACAATCTCCTATTCTTTGTAGCTCTTAGTAAGTTTTGTCTTTTTGTTATCTTTCCTAAGCCCTGTTTGGCAAGTCATTTAGACAACCTCTTTAGGTAGGTTACTTGCTGATTTCCTCTGTCAATCTTGCCTTCAGTATGTCTTGTGAGTGTTACATTTTCTGAGCTCTCTTTCCTCATTATATTCCCAAGAAATTTCAGCTATCTCTTTTTGGTCCTATATATATGTGTGCTTTTTGTTTCCATTTTCCATAAAACTTTATTGTAACTCAGATATTAAGTCCATGGATTCTCAGCACCCTTCTATAGAACCACATTTCTGCTACCTCAAGTCTCTTCATCTGTGAGAAGATTGTCAAGCTTTTACTGCTATATAGGAGGAGCAATATACGTAAGAGTTAAGTATTCTTTTCTTTGTTTCTAATGACTTAATACTTTGTTTTTGGAATGTATCTTTTCACTATCCCAAAGTACTTTTGGATTTCAGTGTTGCATTTTCTCTTCCCTGTTAGAACACTTCCTAGATTCATTATTGGTGTGCCCTAATCTTGACAACATATTTAGACGACACAGAAAACTACAAAAAATCCTACTGAAGGAATGTGAAAAGAAAAGATTAAACAAAAGGAGACAAAATGTATAGCTTTTAGCAAAAGGATGATCCCAAACTGCAAATTGAAAATCAAAGATACCAAAATCAAACAAGGGCAGAAACTTAAATATATGGAAAGTGTTTTAACACAGGATAGAAAGAGTGACACTGAGATCAGGAGTATTTTTTAGCCAAAGAAACGTTCCAAAAGTTAAGCAGAATGCTGAGAAATAGGATAATTTACTAGAAACCAGAAAAAGAGTACTAAACTGCTATGTGATATCTGTCCTCCTGTATGGACAAACTCCTCAAAGATGAAGAGGAGACTTGAAACAACAGAAATATAGTTCTAAAGAAAGATGCTGAGGATATCGTAGATCAAACATGTGAGCAACAAGGAAGTTTTGGAGAAAATAGAAACTAATACTCAACATCAGGAAGATACAGCTGAGGTTTCTAGGGCATATATAAGGAAAGAGGTCTTGGAAAATCTGATACCCATGGGATAGATATGCAGATGATGTAGTGTTGATAGCAGACACATAAAGAAAACTACAAAGATTCCTACAGAAGGTGGTGAAGGAAAGTGATGAGAAAAGATTAAACATCAACTGCAAGACAGAATACATGGTTATCAACAAAAGGATGAGCCCAAATTACAAATTGGAGATATCAAAATCAAACAAGTACTAAAATTTAAATATCTGAGAATTGTTTTAATAGAGGCTGGAAGTTGCGAAGCTGAAATGTGAAAGTGCATTGGGATAGCTAAAGATGCATTCCAAAAGTGAAGCAGAAAAACTTCATTAGAAATAAAGAAAAGAGTACTGAACCATTATTTGATATCAGCCATCCTATATGGCAGTGAAAGCTTGGCAATCTCAAAGATCAAGAAGAGACTTGAAGGAACAGAAATGTGTTTCTACAGAAGGCTGCTGAGGATATTATAGGCTGAATATGTGAGCAACAACAAAGTTTTAGAGAAAATGGAAACAAAAAGGAAACTTATACTCAGGAAGAGAGTTGAAATTTCTAGAGCGCTTAATGAAGAAAGAGGGCTTGGAAAATCTGATACTCACAGGACAGATAGAAGGCAAGAGGGACAAAGAAAAACAATGCATAAGCTACTTAGTGAGCTTGAGTAAATAGCTGGTTGAACAAGGTTTAAGAGAAATAACATAAAGGCAAAATTTAGAGCTGTGAAGGAGTGGAAATTGTGGAGAGCCATGATCGCCTATGTACTGAAGGGACACAGCACATAAAGAAGAAAAAAAATGAAATTGTATATCTTATCCTATTATTTACATCATTAATAAATAAATAAAAAGAAATGGCAGCAATAGTAAGAGAAGTGACATTGAATGTGGCCATGCATAATAGCAGTGTCAGCAGCAAACAGGAAGGAATATTAGGTTCCTGGTTCTATATTCAGGATTGTCCCATGAGACTATAGCCTAGTGGATTAAAATGATTTTTTTTTATGACATAGTAATTGTGAGTTCAATCTGGGATGGGTAATTTAGACACAGGAGGAACAATAAGTGAACAGTGCTAAATAAGACATCCCTTTACATGAATAATGAAATGAAAACAATCTATCCATGTAGATTAAATAAAGAGTTCTGTTCAAAATTTGATCAGATTGATTGGCAAATGAAGAAAGCTGGAGAGTACAACAGTCAAAATGTTGAAATAAGAATAACAAAGATGAGGATGTTAATCCAAACATAAATAATATGAACATCCTGTTACTTGTTATTAAAAAAAAATACATGAAGATGTGAAACTAAAAGCAATGTTGTCAGATTGATTGATTTTTAAGGCTTGTCAAGCTTTTGCAGATTATTTAAAGTTAAAAAATACTTTTAGGTTTAAGAATTTTTGGGAGAGATAATACTGATTTTTGCTGAAACAAGTTCTACTAATTAACCCATAGCTGGGAGGAGAAAGTGAATTCATACCTTTCCTCAGGATATTTGCATGTAAGTTAATATAAACGTGATTGGAATTCAAATTTTGCTACCTAAAGCCATTATGCATTACACTATCCAAGCATACAGCATTTGACATTCCAAAGCAGTCACCCATCTAGATACTAAGCAGGCTTAATATTTCTTAACTGATCGTACAAGAACTGGTGTTTCAACGTGATATCACTGTAAACGATATGGTCAGTGCCCATCTCTTATGTTTATTATTTCAATCTGCCTTTAGCTTAAATTCTTGCCAGTGGCTTTGAGATAAGTGAAGAATATCATATGCATAGCTGAAAATAACTGATAGCTTCACTTTACATTAATTTTTATGCAGAAAAATGTGTAATTTATGTATTGAAACAAACTGCCCCACTCATGTGTCATCCACAAAATGGACTCTGTTACTTTTCTTTTGCCTTTGAAATTTTCGTGTTATGCTCACTGTAAGCTTTATCACCCCTTCTCTCATACCAGAACAGGCAAAAACCACAAGGCTTGCTGGTCTTCTATCAAATTTGAAATCCTTTTCATCCAGATAGATAATTCATCTATTTACCATTATGTTGCCAGCATCTGGCTGAGAGTAGACACAACTAAAAATGATTATCAGAAGAACAAAATAGACACAGCCAATTCTACAACTTGATTGTAATAATAGTTGTAATAGTTTTGTTCTAGCTGTCATTTTTGTGGCTGTAATATGTCGAAATAAAATCAAGAAACCTCCTGTAGAAATAATACTTTGTAAACTGTTTAGTTGAGCTGTTCAAGTATAGTTGAGAGATTTTGTATTCAAATGCTAAGTGAGCGATACTTCTTCTGTTACCATGGTGCAGTATCTCCATTGTTTTATTCTCCCTTTGTCTCCTTTTCGACAGCTTCCTGTTTAGCCCTTAGTCATTACCAGAACTGGCATGCTCAATAAAACTACTTTCTTATCCTCCTATTTTCTACTCACAAATGATAGCATGACCATTTCACTGCACTGCCTCCCAATAAATGTCTGTCTTGTGTGCATGCATACCTCAGGCAGCCAGATAAACACCTTTTGGCTTTCAATAAACCTGCTGATGAACAGGACTTTGTCTTTAAAGTTTTGATTGCCATGAGACATTTATCAGGCTGTATGCAAAGGAGATAGACACATATCAAAAGGTAGTACAATACTCATTACTACAGGCTAGGAAGACCAATTTAAAATGAGCAAAAAATCACCTTTAACTTGTTTTATGTTTGAAAATATTAACAGCAGTATTTACGTTATTTATAATCAGACTAATGCCCTCATCTTTGTTGCTATTATCACAACATTTGCGCCATGACTCCTCTGGCCTTCTTCAAATTTCTATCAGTCAGAGTAACCTTCAGAGAATTTCAAACTGAAACCTTCATATTATCTACTAGGGTAGCATGTCCTTGTTCCACTGTCCATTATTTTTACGGCTTATCAAGCGTTTCCAGATTATTTAAAGTTAAAAAATACTTTTCGGTTTAAGAATTTTTGGGAGAGATAATAATGATTTTTACTGAACCAAGTTCTACTAATTAACCCATAGCTGGGAGGAGAAAGTGAATTCATACCTTTCCTCAGGATATTTGCATATAAGTTAATATAATAAACGTGATTGGAATTCAAATTCTGCTCCCTAAAGCCATTATGCATTACACTATCCACACTATCCAAGCATACAGCATTTGACATTCCAAAGCAGTCACCCATCTAGATACTGAGCAGGGTCAATATTTCTTAACTGATCGTACAAGAACCGGTGTTTCAATGTGATATCACTGTAAATGATATGGTCAGTGCCCATCTCTCATGTTTATTATTTCAATCTGCCTTTAGCTTAAATTCTTGCCAGTGGCTTTGAGTTAAGTGAAGAATATAATATATGCATAGCTGAAAATAACTGATAGCTTCACTTTACATTAATTTTTATGCAGAAAAATGTCTAACTGTATTTAGTGTATTGAAACAATTCCTATGCCACTAATATTAGAATAGTGAGTTATATATATTGAATAGTGATATATATATATATATATATATATATATATATATATATATATATATATTGAATAATTAGCATAAAAACAAACAAACAATAAAATAATTTTTAAAATCCATAGTCCTAATAAATAGTTTAAATACCCTACAAAAAAAGATAACCCTTTATGAAGTTGTCAAAAAGCAAATGTTACGGCAGTTTTTTATATACACAAAACCCTTTCAGAAAAAAATAAAATAAAAAAATAAATAAATCTCCATAGATACGTAAACCAGACTAGGCGAAATCATCTTCCGTTTTAAATTTAGACATCCCAACCTTACCCTGACTTGACATCTATGAATGTAACTCTATACTGAGACAAATTATTAACACCCTACACCCATTTTTATTTAAACAATCGCTCTAGCCGTTACCATGGAAATTTTGATTTCAATAATGAATATGCTATTAAAACACGTAAATTTCAGAAATAAGTTATTCCAAAAAAAATTTCGCTTGAAGATGGAACAGAGCTTACTTTAATTCAATTAATTATATTGAAGTTTTCGGCTCTTGTTTTGAAACATGAGAACTCTTATGTAGCATGCTAGAATCATATTTTTAAATAAATAATGATATATATATATATATATATATATATATATATATATATTGTTTATACGTTATTTTTATAGATTAAATTATTTAAGTAAATACTCTGTTTATAATAAACTGTATTAATTACATTTACCAGCCTTAATTTCTGAGAAATTTCATAAATATGTGTCCTCTAACAGGAATTGAACCTATGTCCTACACGGAACCATCATTTTATCTGATGTACTATACCACTCACCTATAAAAGAGACATAAGTCCAAATTACTGTTTTTAAACAAAAAAATTCCCATGATGGTTTCATATAGGACACAGGTTCGATTCCTTTCAGAGGATACATATTTTCTGTGAAATGTCTTGGATGTTCAGGCCGGTAAATGTAATTAATACTGTTTATTATAAACAGAGAATTTACTTAAATAATTATCTATAAAAATAACATATAAACAGAAAATATATTAAAATAATTGTTGGACTTAATAATATGTATGTTTTAAAGGATGCATAAAAGTATCCAAAACAAAAGTGAAGATGATGAGATAAAATGGAAAATTTTTAATCAAAGATGCTTTTCAATGAAGAAAAGCTTATGTCCACTTTGGTGTGATCAGTTTGACTAAAAGACAAAACTATATGTTAGGAGAGTGACTTGGGATCTCTGAGGATAATTTAGTTGTTGTAACTCACATTAATTACCATAGTAATTCTGGCTTGTCACTTGAAGAGAAGTCTCTGTGTCTTATCTATATCTGTTTCAGAGCTATTTGATATTGTAGGATCTTAAATATGGGGGGGGGGGCATTTTATTATTTTTGTTGTATACACTTATATACCTACATACACATACAGCCATATATGTACACAATACATAGATACATACATTAAACATGGCACGTGGAACAAGAACAGTCTACCCCAGTGAGCGAAATAAAGGGTTCACTTCGACATTCCGACCACCTGAAGAAGGCCGGCGTGTACAACGGCTGAAACATTGTAATAAATATGGCGACAAAGATGAGGACAATAGTCTGAATAATGTAAATAGTGTACATAATACCTCATCTCAGAAATATAGACAGATAGATACATACATATATACATTCTTACATACATATGCCTACATACACATCTACCCAACTATATACATGTATAAGAGCCCATTTTTAATTTTTATATACATGTATGCATATACATACCTATCAATATATACCTGTGTACATGCAACACACATACATTTTATATATATATATATATATATAAGTAATGGATTTTTATTTATTAAACTGACATATTTTATCACTTGCACATCGACAATTAAATATCCACTAAAAATAATGTTTAAGTAATAATATATAATTATATTTTTATACTATGTATCCAGTAAAAAAAAATTAAATAGTTGAATGCATTGTTTCCCTGAAATGTGAACTTTTGAAGGACATATTTGAATATTTTAACTTTATTGTCTAGTAATCTATTTTTTTATTTTATTTTACATACACTCTGTTCCCTAATGAATAAATACTTGACTATATTGACATAAAACCCATTTGGATAGTCATGTATTATAAATTGATAAATACTATGCTCTTTTTTTTTTTTTTTTTTTTTTTAGGTTTCTGCAAATTCTTCTTCCTGTAAAAAAAAAAAATATATATATATATATACACCAAGTATTCATTTTCTGATACAGTGATGTTATTTTTTGTTTTTTAAATAAAATTTGTGCAAACAAACTTTAAAGATGTTGCAGGATGAACTACATTCCTTTGTTCCACCAGTTCTAATTTTCATGGCTAAGACCCACCATGCCACAGGCATTGTAGCAAACCACCCTCATTCTCTTCCTATTCCATTGGTGAGATAGAAGTTCTACCCAAGTAGATTCTTCCCACAAACTGCTGCTTGTAGAATCAATTCCTAAGAGGATACTTCACTTCACTTTTAACCTTTTCAAATCTAGGATTAACTGTTATCTTCCGTACATATTTCTATAAACTGTACCTCTTACTTTGTAACCTTCAACTTTGAGTTTTCTTGGGTCTTTTACAGCAATGAACCTTTTAAAAATGGCTGAGTTCCAGATCATTGTAATAGAGTGAATGACACATATTCATTTTTGCTTACTCATTACATTTACACTGTATTGTATTCAAAATTCTATTAAGTGTGCAACAACCTTCTTTTGTGTGCCATATCCCTTCAGGATGTGGGCAATTATGGCTCTCCACAAATGTCCTATCTTTTATTGCTATCACCAATGTTTAACTTTTTATTATTCCTCCCATTTTCTGTTCTGTCATCCATTTACTCTAGCTTATTAGGTAAGTTACTCACTATTTCCCTCTGTCCCTACAATATGTTTTCTAACTCTTCTTTTCTCAGTATGTGTCCCAGAAATTTCAACTATTTCTTTCTCATATAAAGTATAAGTGCCCTTTTTGCTTCGATTTTCCTTAAGACTTCCTCATTCTTTACATATTTCATCCATGGAATTGTCAGCATGCTTCTGTCAAACTTTATCTCTCTTGCTTCAAGTTTCCTCTTCATCTGTGTGGATATTGTCCAACATTCACTACCTTATATTTACATAGCATGTCAGGCCTCTTTTGCTTTGTTTCTAACAAAACTTTCCTATTTCTTTGTTAAAAGAAAGAAAGCAAGCAGCAGCAATAACAACAATATACATATATCATAAAAATACTTTATTATTAGCAAGACATAATACAAGTACAAAGTGAATAAAAATGCTTGGCAAAATGATGTTGATTAATTTGCTTGATATAGGGTTACCACAAGCATTCACTCTGTAAAAAATGCTGTATAACGCACAATAAAATGAAATGCAATAAAATGCTGCATGACTGTATTTTTTTTAAATACTTCAAAATAGCACACATTCTAGCATTATCATTTTTATCTACTCTCTTTATCTGCTTAGTCACAGATATGAAGAAATTAAAAGCTTATCCAGATAAATATGCCAAATCATAGCCTTACTTTAGAGATAGCACTTATGTCATGACTCTTAAAAAATTATTATTATGGTAATATACATATATATATATGGTGAGATTCAAGATCCAGGTTCAAATCTCACCATGGTTGATTTGTCAGGGAGGAGACTTCCTGATGTTATCGGTCTAGAGTGGGAATGATCCCAGCATGTGGCAGCTTTTGGAAAGTGCCTGAAAACCATAAGCCTTGTGAGTGAAATTGGGTAGACAGAGAACTTGGGGCCATCAACAGCTGTGCTAGCACGAAGTCACAAGTCATTGTAACCGAGGGTTTGAGTGAGCTGGTGTTGTTCAGATTGTTGATAATTCTAGATAACATGCTCTCTTCCAGAAACTGTGACTAAGGTCTGCTCAACATAGTTGCAGTATAAACCACAAGTTGGCTCTGTGGGTGTTGAACAAACACAAATGTACCTGAGCAAGAATCTGCAATGGGGATTAGCTAGCTGCCCTAGTAGATGGACATCCTTGAATACGAGTGGCCAGCTATTATATATATATATATATATTTCCTCATTAGTAAAATTTAATTTTCAAGAGTTAATTTCCAGTATGATTTTGGCACATATTAAGATTTGATATATCTTTCTCTTCAGCGAGATTAAAAAAAGTTTAACAATACAGGTACACCCCCAATTTTCTGACACCTTTAGTTTCAGAACTGTACAAGTTTATCTATTTTGTCAGGCCAACAGAAGTCACATAATAACAATTCAATAATACACCTCTGACCCACTAATTAAGCATCTCTCATATTTGCACAGCATCATTAAACTGTTATTAAATGCAAATTACATATGAATTAAATGATTGAATTTGTCTATTAATCATGTGAAATTCCATTTCTAAGTCATAATTTTGTCCAGGTTAAACAATGTAGCAAACAATATACTGGAGAATCAGTGCTATACTTGTATTATATAAAACTATATCTGAGAGGTTCTCTTCATTATATGGTCAATTTTGAAGATTTTTTGAAAACTTACAAAATCCTTTCTCTGACTTGTATTTTCTTCTTTTCTGTGCTATGTCCCTTCAGGATGTGGGTGACTACTGCTCTTCATAATTTCCTAACCTTTGTAGCTATAAGCAGTATTTGCTTCTTTAATATGCCTCCTGTTCAGCTATCCATTTACACAAGTTCATTCAGTACTTGAAGTTGCTTTCTGCTCCTCTTACCATCAATAAATCCCATGAATGTCAAATTGTCCTGTCATTATGTATCCCAGAAATTTTTGATTGTAAGTATATGTGTCCTTTTTCTTCCCATTTTCTTTAAAACTTCTTTGTTGCTCACATTATTTTATAGAACGACATCTCTGGTGTTGCCTCAAATCTCTTCATCTGTGAGGGAAATTGTCCAGCATTGACTACAGTCAATATAGGATGAATTATGTTACATAGTAGTTCAGTACTCACTCTTTGTTTCTAATAAAGTTTTCCTAAAATGTAGTTCCTGACCGATGTAAAATTAATTTTGGAAGCTTTTTTGTTTACTATAATTACATTTTGAATGCTTCTCAACTCCTTCAGGTATAAACGTTATGACAAATTCTATAAATTTTCAAATATTTCTATAAAAATTATGGTTTTATTTATTTTTAATTGTTTCACCCAAAAGGCAAAAGAATTCAAGAAGACAGAAGATGGTAATTGACATTGCATTTAAATTTTTGGAGAGTGTAGTTATCAGGGAAGCAAGAAATTTTCAATCTTGTTTCGCAGGTAAGAAGTCCAAGAAAAGAAACTGTTAGAGTTGAAGTGGCAGTTGCATCTAGTTAGTTCAATAGTAAAATGGTGAGGCTTAGTTCCCAATCTAGTAACATTTAAATTCATGTGATTGGGGCACCAAGGAAAAAGCTTGTCAGAGCAGTTGCCATGAAAATATTTGTAGAAAAGACAGAGGGAAGCCATGTCACATCAGTGAGATGAAGTTGAGATGTTAGGTAAGGATTGATTACATTGCAGACCCATGGTTGGGTGCTGAAAAATTCTTGACCTGAAATTTCAAAAATGTTTCTGATGGTTGATCATTTGGTTAAATTTTGTGTCAGATCAAAAACTTATCAGCATTTCCTCATGTATATAAATTAGCTGAAACCATTTATTTAATTAAAAGAAAGAAAAACTTGTATACACTAATAGTTTATAAGGTTTATACAGTAAAGGTTTAGTGTTAGTACACTGAATTGTAGAATAATTCTTTAGTTGAAACTTGAAACTTATCAAACCTTTAAAAGAATATTGAAGTCTTGCAAGGCCTAATTTTCCACACTTTGTGTTTGTATGTGTTAAAATTATGGTGGTCTGCTAGAGCAACCTGAAGTTTGTAGTCACTGTCAAAAATGTATTAACTCAATGTAAGGCGAAACAGGGGTTTGGGAGAAATAACAGGAAGATAAAGTTTATAAAGAGCTACACAGGACAGGAAGTTGTGAAGAGCCATGATCGCCTATGTCCTAAGGGGACATGGCACATAAAGAAGAAACTGCAGCTTATAGATAGCAAAAAATACTCATGCATTTTCTTATCATAGCTCTGTGGTAAAATTTAATACTCTCTCTCTCTCTCTCTCTCTCTCTCTATATATATATATATATATATATATATATATATATATATATATATATATATATACACACACAATCCACCAAAAAATATATACACACTTCAGGAAAGGAAAAACTTGTATAGATATTTTAATACTAAATTTATTCAGACATTGAGATTAATACAAGTTACCTTTGGACTATACAATCACAAGAGATGCTCAAAATGGTGGCATTTAGTACACTGAACAACTGTTTGGTCAATGTTGGCTAAAATGTTCTGTGGGATTGCTGCACATGCATTTTCAATTTCTTGTCTAAGGGTTGACAATGTAGTCAGTTTTCTGTGATACACAACATCCTTTAGGACTTGTTAATGCTACAGACATGAGGCTAATGCCATATGTTGAGAAAATAGTACAGTAAACAGTGATATCACAATTTGATAAAACTATGAAAGACAAGTTTTTCCTTTCTTGAAGGCTGTATACATTTTTCTGGTGGACTCTGTATGTGTGTTTGTGTATACATGTATAACACAGCAAAATCCAAAATTATCTCACATGAGTATAGATCTATTTCAACCAACATGAAGTACATTAGTTTTATTCAACTCCAGTGTATGAACTGTGTTCAATGTTGGAATTAGAGATTTAAAATTTAACTTTGACTGCAGTGGAAAAAGTAATACAGAACCTACCCAATTTGATGCCTCAGCCAGACAAAATGCCCCAGTTGGTGGCAAGGGGTGGGCAGCAGCTATCAGTTCTAAAGGGAAGAGGCTACACAAAGTCAACCCGGATATTAACCTTATGATCTTAAATTGGAGCTATATGATGAGGTGTTAAGTTGAAACTAAAAGAGGGCCGACAAAGGAGTTTTATATATTAAAAACTTTTTTAAATTATATATAAATAAGTTAGGTTCCATTTAAAAAGTAACAAATAATACTTACAAATGTGATATATTAACAATAAATCAATTTAGAAAATTTATATTAAATAAGAATATATTTAAAAAAATTTTTATATTAAAGGATAACTAGTTCAAGGATAAAGTAAACTATCCATTTATAACCTTAAAGATAAGTTAAATTATTAAGAAAACCAAACTATACCAAGTTATAGTTAAAAACAAAAAAAACAACCCTCAAAAAATAAGAAAAAAAGCCTTGGAAAGTTACATGAATAAAGAGGCATGAATAATAAAAGAAAATCTAATTTAAAAACCATAAAGAAGGCAATAAGAAACCACTCTATCTTTCCAATAAGACATGGTAATTCACAGATAATAAAGAAAAGGGATCCAGGGAGAGCCATGATCATTTATATCCTGAAGGGAAATGGCAAAACAAAAAAGAAATACTTTGAAGAGGAAAGGTCTGTTTTCAGATGAGGGCAAAGTCTTCATTCTTCTTTCATTCAGTTTAGTACTACTAATTAATAAGTCTTATATATACTGGGAAATCTCAAAGTCTTGGTTTTTTCCTTATGGCTTATTCTGTTTTCTGTTGAAACTAGTAGCATATTTTTATTTTTTCTAGTAACTTTTTTCCTATTTGTATTTCATTAAGCATTTTTTTGTTGTGTAGTTAATGATTTCAATCCAGGCATCCCTAAAAGTTGTCTCTTTGTCTCTTCCTGCTTTTTATTAACAGTCTGAGAAACCTACTCAGATCATTAGAAAACATATGCTAATGTTCAGAACACTACAGCTGATCTCTCCACTAACCTAGCTCAATGAAGGAAGAAAGAAAAAAATCTTGTGACCTTTGGACTATACAATCACAAGAGATGCTCAAAATGGTGGCATTTAGTACACTGAACAACTGTTTGGTCAATGTTGGCTAAAATGTTCTGTGGGATTGCTGCACATGCATTTTCAATTTCTTGTCTAAGGGTTGACAATGTAGTCAGTTTTCTGTGATACACACAATCACAATCCAAGTTAGTATCATTTACATTATCACTGATTAAACCCTGAATTTTTTTTTCAGTCATGATGAACAATTACTTTCTCAACAAGGCTCCATGCTTTAAGCATCAATTGGGACTTAAATTCACTCCATGCTTTAGAGACAGATTAGACCAAAAATGAAGTGTTTACTGTCACATCTAACCTGGAGCTGCTCAATATTCACTTTCCAGGTTTGATTCAAAATTGATTTTATAGTCTTGTAGGGAATGGCTTATTTGCCACTGCATCTTTTATGGATACAATGTCACAAGATTCTAACTACTATTTCCATGGCAAATGTTCAGATCATCTACAATATTCAGTTATATTAGTTAAGACCTTTATAGCCTGGACTTACCATGCTATTTCAATGTAGTCAAATCACCCTCATTTTTTCTATATCCCAGTTTAAGGAGGAAGTTGCTCGTTAACAACTTTTTCTCAAGAACAGCTACTTTGTAAAACTTCCCTGAATCCTACAGTCTTAACCTCTTCAAGTCAATAGTTAATCATTAAATGTCCTCCTTATCCTGATAATCTTCATTTCCTTCAACCGCTTACATTTATATCGCCTACCTCATTCAGTAACCCTGTACCTTGAATGGTACTCAAGCGTTGTATTGGATGAACTTTAAAAGAAAAAAAGAAAAAAAAAATGGATATCTGGGGGTGTGTGTGTGTGTGTGTGTATATATATATATATATATATATATATATATATACTTGAATTTTTTATATTATTTTAAAAAATTTTTTTCCTTTAATCATTTCACCCCAAGCAAGGTGATAAAGCCACTATGACAAAAATGTTACTGAGAGTGAAAGAAAGTGAAAAAATATTAGTGAACAAAATAAAAACAGGATTCAAAAAACAGATTGATGTTAAATTTTTGGAAATTGTAGTTAACAGGAACCCAGAAGAGAGTTCAATACTCAAGGAGAGCAATAGAAGAAACTATTAGAATAGAACTTTGGGTTACATCAAATTATTTCAACATTAAAATGATGGGACCTAGCTGCCAATCTAGTACTGCACTTAAATTCATGAAGTCAAGGAACTAAAGAAAAGATAGAAGTCCACTGCTGTCTCTAATAGCTCACATTTCTCATAATTATGTCCAAAGAGTTATTTTTAACAGGTTTGTACCTATGATTTAGCTAGGGCACATAACAAGGAAAGAAGGTTTGAAAATGTTGATACTCACAGGACAGATTGAAGGCAAAACAGACAGGAAAATAATGCATAACCTCGTAGTGAGCTTGAGTAAATGAATGACAGAACAAGGTTTAGGAGAAATAACAAAAAATTTAGTAAAAGCTATGAAGGATAGGAAGTTGTGGAGAGGCATGATTGCTTATGTCTTGAAGGGACACGGCACATAAAGCAGAAAGAGTTCAAATCATATATTTTATTCTATTAATAAATAAATAAATAAAGAGAAATAACTGAAATGGCTGGCAGAACAGTTTAGAAGATATAACAAAAATGCTAAATTAAGACCTCCAAAGGAAAAGAAGTTGTGGAGAGCCATAATCGCTTATGTCCTGAAGGAACACAACACATAGAAGACCATTTATCAGTTATTGATAAAGCTACTACTGTGTATGTTTTTTTTTCCTCTTTCTGTCTTGTCCAGGCTCAGCAGATGAAACTAAAGAACAATAACCCAGGCAGTAAAGGGTAGTTGAGAAACAGAAGGATAAAAATTTATTGTCTAAACAAAGGTTTCAGAAATCAAAGCAAAGATGCCATGAAAATGATGGCACATCGACCAGTAATGAAAACAGAAAGGCTGCATCTATTGAAAGCCTTTTTATGTGCTCCTATCTATTCAGGCTAAACTGTATAAATTCATTATTGATTATCTATTACGATTTATAATTTATAACCTTTGTTTTATACTTGCTTATTGAGACAAGAAAGGAAAACTTGATCAAACATGAAAATATATAATTACATACAATCTCGGCCTGCTAATGTAACATCTGTTATAATCATCCTCTTCAGATGACAAGGAACATGTAGACATGACTGTAGACATTTATCTTTAGTGTTTGTTTTTCATTTCTTTTTATGAGCCATCTTTATTATTTTAAATATTAAAAGTACATGAATGAGGAGGAATTTAAGAAAGACCTGATCAAAAGTTTGATTGTTTGCAATATTAAAGAACTCATTGAGATTTACTAAGCATACTATATTACAAAGCTGTAGGTTTGAATCATCTAGTGAGGATCAAATTCATTGCAGTGATGGTGGTCTACAAGAATAGCTAGCTATTGTATATCATTTTCTTTAGACTAACTTTCTCTTTTTTTTCCCCTTTTTTTGCACAATACTTTGTGTGAATGTCTAGTACATTCTAGAATATTGTTGAATATTGTAAGACTTTGATATAATTGTTTATGATTTGTTCATCAAAATCAGTTTCAATATAAACTTTACAATAAAAATTAACAAAGAGAGCTTCTTTGAAAAAAAATTCCTGTTACAAAGTTAACATAAATTTAAGTAAGAATTGTTATATCTGAATTACAATGTCATCTAGTTGAATTGGTAATAACAGTGAACAGTAAATTTAATATGTGCCAAGTTTCTTCCGGATGTGGGTGATCATAGCTCTCCACAATTTCCTGTCCCTTATAGCTCTTAATAAATTTTGTCTTATTGGTATCTCTCCTATTCCCAGTTCTGTCAACCATTTACACAAGCTTGTCAGGTTGGTCATGCACTGATTTCCTGTCTCTCTTGCCTTCAGTATGTCCTATGAGCATCAAATTTTCTAAGCCCTCTTTCCTCATTATGTGCTCTAGAAATTTCAGCTATTTCTTTTTTATTTGAACTATGTGTCCTTTTAGCTTCCATTTTCCTGAAAAACTTTGTCATTGCTTACATGTTCAGTCCATGGTATTCTCAGCATCCTTCTGTAGATCACATTTCTATTGCTTCAAGTTCCTTCTTCATCTTTGAGGAGATTGTCCAGTATTCACTATCATATAGGAGGACTGATATTACATAACAGTTAAGTATTCTTTTCTTTGTTTCTAATGAGATTTTCCTGTTTTTTAATATTTTGTTTAGCTTTTGGAAGGCATTTTTCACTATTCCAACATGCTTTTGGATTTTGGTGTCACATTTTCTGTCCTCTGTTAAAAAATTCCAAGATATTTAATTTTCTTTTCTTTTTTTTTTTTATAACTCCAATTTGTAATTTGCATGTTGGGCTGTTCCTTTATGACACAGATCTGAAGGAGCTTAAGAATAGCCACCCATTTAGCAAAGTACAAAGGTATAGGAAAATATTATTACCAAAAAAAGTAGGATTGGACTGCTATGTAATATTTAATTTCTTATATAGCAATGAACAATCTCTTCAAAGATGAAGAAGGGTCTTGAAGTGACACAGATGTGGTTCTACCAATGAATGTTAACAATACCATGGACAAGAACATGCAAGCAACAAGGAAGAATTAAGGAAAAATAAGAATTACAAGGAACCTGATACTTAGAATGAGAAAGAGTTGAAATTTCTAGAACACATTATGAGGAAAAAGGACCTCGAATATCTAACACTCACAGACTTTTTAAAAAAGGAAGGAAGAAATTGAGTAACCTATTTTTTTTTTTTTTAATCATTTCATCCTTAACAAAAAGATAATGTACTAGGATGTAAGAGGTTGCTGTGAGTGAAAGAAAAAAGAAGACTTTAGTGAGGAGAAAGGGCAATAAAAGAACAGGTTTCAGAAAGACAGAAGATGGTGATAATGCCACTAAAACTGCAAGGTGTTACTGGGAGTGAAAGAGAATGAGAAGACTTTAGTCAGGAGAAAGGACAATAAAAGAACAGGATTCAGGAAGAGAGAAGATGGTGATTGACATTACATTTAAATTTTTGAAGATAGTAGATGACAGGGAAGCAAGAAATTCAAAGAGAGTTTCACAGATGTGAAGTGCAAGGAAAGAAACTATTAAAATAGAACTTACTAAAGTTAAGCAATGTCGAGCCTGGTCAGTACTTAGATGGGCGAGCGCATGGGAATACCAGGTGCTTTAAGCTTGGATCTGCAGGTGGTGTAATTGATAATGGATCTAAATTGTTAATCGGAGAGCTGAGTTTGAATTCCCTTTGGTTTTGTTATATCCACTTACGCATGAGTACCCTTGGGGAAGGTATGAATATACCTCTTCTCTCCCTAGGTATGGGTTAATTAGTAAGAATTGTATTACTAAACCATTATTATAATCCAAAAAAATAATTCATGCAATCTAAAAATATTTTCTGGTTTTAAATAACCTTCAATGAGTTCATAAGCCATAGAAAATGAATCAGTCGATCAATATACTACTGGGAGTATCAAAATCAAGCAGACAGAGAAATCTAATGATTTGGGTATTGTAGTAACAGATGACCTAAAATGTGACACAGAAATCTTAAGAGTCATAAGAATAGCAATAGATGACTTCCAGAAATTAAGCAAAGTATTAAGTAATTGGAAAATTGGAGCTGAACTGTTATGTAATATTTACTCTTCCACATGGCAATAAATGCAGGACAGTCTCTTCACAGAGGAAGTAACTTGATGTGTGAGCAAGAATAGGAAATATCTACAGCAAAACTTGGACAGCTGAAATTTCTGTGACACATAATGAAGAAAGAAGTTTTGGTGAAACACTTACAAGAGTTATTGAAGGTAAGAGAAGCAAGGGGGAACAAATAACACTTTTCACAAGTTTGAGTGAATAGATGGCAGGAGAACAAAAAGCAACAAAAGACAGGAAATTGTTGATAGTCATGATTGCCCATGTCCTGAAGGGACATGACACATAAAAGTAGTGGCAATCTTTAACCATCATGCCTCAAAAGATGGTGTATCAAAAGGACGATTTTTCCTTTGACATGGCTATTATTTTAACTACCTTCACTCGTCAGTAATGTTTATTGTTTTAAAAAGCAATGATTATAATTGTAATATAACGTAAACATATGAAAGTGAATTTATACATATTTTTGGTTTTTGAGAATTTACAGCAAAAATATTAAATATGAGAAGTAAAGTTAGTTAAAATAATAGTGGCGTCAAGGGAAAAAAAACCTCCTTTTGACACACCGTTATGGTTTTTTTTTGTTTTGTTTTTTTTCTTTGCAGGCCCTTTTTTTGCTGATTGTAACAATATACCTAGTGATGGTAGGGGTAGAAACTGTACAGAAGATGCTAATGTGATTTATAAAATCTGTTGATGGTAATGGGAATATAAGCCATTTACTGATATGGGAACATTTTACATTCATTGACTGAATAGCCAAAGATACTGTTGATATTTATGAAACCTCTCTATTAAAACAATTATTCTGGAAAATAGGTTTCTTAAGTCCACCTTTATCACTCTTTCAAGTATTGATGGGAGTCTTTCTTTCTAAACTTTTATTTGAAAAGGGGTGAAATGTCAGCATCTTGATTATGTCATTATTTTATCTTTGTGTTACATGCGATATTCATTAATTGTTGCTGTTGTTGAAAGTCCTCAAGTGATGTGGTTTCTGCTATTTGGTACAGTTCTTTGTGATTCTCTAGTGTAAGTCTACAAGATTCAAAGTAGTGTGGTCTTCACCATGACCCATAGGTTTTATTCATAGTAAGCCATTTCCTTATATGGAAACATTTGACATTCATTGAACAAATTGCTAGGGCTACTTTTGTTTGAAATTTATAAAACCTTTCTATTAAAACAATTTTTTAGGAAAAAAAGTTTCTCCAAGTCCACTAACCGCACTTTTCTTCCAAACCTTTTGTTCAAAGTAGTGTGGAACATCAACATCTTGAATATGTCATTATTTTTTCTTTGGGTCACATGACTGATTATAATGATAATAATGAATAAATTTGTATATTCTATATGAATGTAATAATTATGATACAGATGTTCATGACAATGCTTATAAAAAGACTGATATATTTTCATATCTGGTCATCAAACTGTGAAAGAACGGTGGTATTTGTCGATCAAAAGCAAGTAAGTACAATCAATATAGCCATTAATTACTGAGAAAGGATTGCTGTGTTGTTCATGATGCAGGCTGCTTATGTAACTATAAGGCATTTATACTGGCACGGAAGAAAAATCTATAACAAAATCTTGGTGATTTGCACAATCAATTTTCTATCTTTGTCAGTTACTGTAGCAGAAACAGCACTAAAAATGCTCAAATAAATTATGTAGGTTTGTCAGTAAGTTGGTAATCTAATGATTTAAAAAATAAGACATTTATTTTACACAAGACATTTATTTTTCAACACAATTTCCTTCCTTTTCAATGCACTTGAATCAATGGTGAATGTATAATCATATAAATCAAACATTTTACAATAACAGTTCCAGATAAAAAAAAATACAGCTAAAATTTCTTCATGCTCATTTGATACATTATAGTGTGTGTGTGTGTGTGTATATATATATATATATATATATATATATATATATATATATATATAAGGTTGGTGCAAAAATAATGTCGTTTTTTGACGTTCAACTTCAAAAGATCATAACTCCTTTCATAATAAACTTTATTAATTGAAATAAGAACCATTAGAATCGACACATTTTTGCCAACGAGAAACAAGTTTATTTATCCCATTAGCATAGAAATCTAGAGTTCTGGAAGCGATGAAGTCATTGAAGGCCGATTCGGCATCATCTCGGCTTTTGAAGCATTTTTCGTGCAGGAAGTTGTCGAGATGCTTGAAAAAGTGATAATCGGTGGGCGAGAGGTCCGGTGAATATGGCAGATGAGGCAGAGTCTCGTAGCCCAATTCATTCAGCTTCTGCAGGGTCACTTGAGCAACATGCGGGCGAGCGTTGTCATGGAGGAGAATTGGTCTCTTCATATTGACCAATCTTGGGCACACACGTTGGAGCTTCTGGTGCATTTCATCAATTTGTTGGCAGTACTTCTCCACCGTAATCGTTTCGCCCAGATTCAAGAAGCTGTGATGGATGAGACTGGCCGCAGACCACCAAACAGTCACCATAACCTTTTTTTGATGCAGTTTCGGCTTTGGGAAGTGTTGTGGAGCTTCTCTGGCATCCAACCACTGTGCCGAACATCGCCGGTTGTCGTAGAGGATCCACTTCTCATCACACGTCACAATCCGCTCGAGAAATGGGTCGTTTTTGTTGCGCAGAAGGAGCGTAGAAGACATCTCAAAACAACGATTTTTTTGATTATCGTTCAATTCATGCGGCACCCATTTATCCAAATTTTTTTGACTTCCCTATTTGCTTTAAATGGCGAACGAATGTTGAATGGTTGACCTCGAGTTCAACAGCAACTTCTCGTGTGGTTTTGCGAGGATCGGCTTCAATTAAGGCTTTCAAATGTTCGTTATCAACCGCAGTCAGCCGGCCGCGACCGTCTTCATCTTCAAGGCTCTCGTCACCATTGCAAAATTTCTTGAACCACCATTGTGCCACACATTCATTAGTGGTTCCTGGCCAAATGCATCATTGATATCACGAGCTGTCTCAGCTGATTTTCGGCCAAGTTTGAACATGGAACAAGAAAATCGTGCGGATTTGAATTTTGTCCATGCTGTCGAAAAGCCTGCAAAAAAATGAATGAAGAGATTGAGAACGGTAACGAATAACACGATTCGATAGAGTGAAAAACATGCTTCAAAATGATATATAACATGGCTATATATATATATATATATATATATATCAATGAATTCAGAAATCATATATAAAAGTAACATTTGTGAGAAAACAACATTATTTTTACACCAACCTAATATATGAGGGATTGAGTGTGCTGGCCTTGTTCAAATTGTTGATCATGCTAGATAACATGCCAGAAATTGTAACTAAGGTTTGCTCAGCATAGTTGCTATATAAACCACAGGTGGGCTCTGTGGGTTTTGAGCAAACATAAATGTGACTGAGTGAGCATCTGCAATAGGGGTTGGCTAGCCATCCTAATAGACAGGTATCCTCAAATATGAGCAGCCAGCTATTATTTTATATATATATATATATATATATATATATATATATATATATATATATATATATATATATATATATATATATAATCAAGGAAAAAAGACAATAGGAAAACTTTTAACTAATGCGTTTTGTCGAATATGAACTTTTCCAGAGCAAAAAACGAAATGAATTTATTGAAACAAATTATGTATAAACAAACTAAATATTGTTAGTAATTAGAATTTAGAAATGCTATTGTATATTCATATGGTTAACTGAAAAATTATGTCAATTGTTTGATGAGGATATTTTCACATGCAGAAATATTGTTTGTATTGTTGTGTTGATGGATTCAACTATTTTCTTTGGATTTCTTGATATATTTATTGTGTACATTGGCTTGGGAGAGTAGTGATTCTGTTAGTAAAGGTGATATTGGGAATAAATATTCAGCTAAAACTACAGTTTTCCTATTAGATTTTTCCTTTATACATCTTGTCTTTTTCTGCAGGTTAATTCTGCGAAATTTATATATATATATATATATATATATATATATATATATATATATATACACACACACACACACACACACACACTCTCTCACACATATAGTGCTGGTGTTGATAAAATAGTGCTCAATCTATAACAATAGAGCTATAATTTATAATAATAAATATACATTTTTCCTCACCGCACCAGTAAGGGAAAAAATGTATATTTATTATTAGTATATAAAACTTTAATTTTTTTATTATGTTTTTACAATTTCCAAATGTAATAACTTTGTGTTATCAATCTAGGTAGTTTGGTGCCAATTCCAATGATCTAAAATCATCAGGATTTCATCAAAATTTGTTTACATGTGGTAAACACCACCTCTTGATAATGACTTAGATAGTCAAAAGTACTTGAACAGAACAAAAAAAAAACATGGACTTTGAACAGTTTATTCATCATTTTAGTTCTAATATACAACACCCCATTCATAAATTGGAAAAATATAATAAACAGACCTTGTTTGTTAAATTTAACAAAAATTGTTTGGACAAATTGTTGCTGCCTTAAATACACCTCTTATATATATATATATATATATATATATATATATATATATATATATATAATTATTTATTTAAAAATATGATTCCAACGCGCTACATGTTCTTGAAGATGGAACAGAGCTCACTTTAATTCAATTTAATTCAAATAATTATATTGAAGTTTTCGGCTCTTGTTTTGAAACATGAGAACTCTTATGTAGCGTGTTGGAATCATATTTTTAAATAAATAATTATATTTATGCTCTACTTTTGTATCGAGCACTATTTTTTAAAAATAATGACTAAAGAACTTTGGATTATTTACCTAACGAGTTCTTTCCTATTTTCTATATATTTACACACACACACACACACACACACACACACACACACACACACACATATATATATAATATTATTATTATTATTATAATAATAAAGATGTTAATCGTCAGAGTTGAATTAAACCAGGAAACAGTAGTATTAAAAAAGTGCTCAATACACATATAAAAAGGTAAAAATTTAACATGTAGAGCTTTTATGTGTAGAAAATTAGGTAATCAACTGATTCCGCTACCTTGGTTTCAACCTTTTAATATCTTCAGGCAATTTCTGTCAATTGATTTCCTAATGCTTTATTTTTTAAAAATGAAAATTTATAAACACTATATTATAAAATAAATAAATAAGTGCACAACATGAGGTGTGGTAGAAGGTGAAGAGGAGGAGGGGAAAATCAAGTTTATTGGAAATGTCTCAGTGGGAGATTAAATGAAATATACATGTGTTCTTTTTATCCCACTTCAAATGAACTCAAAAGGAACTTTTTAGTATGAATACAATGGGACATAATTTCCGATCTCAGATTTAAAAGGTTTTTTTGGTCTGGAAATGTTATGGCTAATTTCTCTTGTGGACAAGGGTTGCAGATATTGCTATAATTGTTGTAAGGTTTTGCTTTTTTTTTTTTCTCCTTTAATTTCCACACATGGTTGGCTAGCTTAGCAGAATTTCTAAAGTTTTCTAGCTTAAAAGATGACATGATTGTAACACCTCTTTTTAAAATTACCCTCAGTATGTATATTTTTTTCTGGCCATTTGTATCTATTACTTCTGCTTTGTAAATTACTGCTTCAGTTTTGCATTCTCCATGTAATGGACATCTGCTTTTATTTCTACAAGTGCATATATCACTGTTAACAATGTTTTGCTGCACATCACTTTGGAAATTTAAAAGACAATAAAAAAACAAAACTCCAGAAATTAAATTTCTGAATTTAATATCAACATTAAGAAATTGATCTGAGAATTTGAGAGGATTGAAATAAAAATAGACATATGTCCAGATCATTCAGACAAACATGCTTGAATGAAGATCTGCTACCTAAATAAATAATATAAATATATAGATCCTGGCTTGAAGCAATCTGATGTCTAGCCACACTGAGGAGCTGTGATACAGCAAAACAGTCTGTATGTGGATGACTATATATCACGGCTGTTTAAAAGCCTCGTTTTTGTCATATAGGAAAATCTAACATGACATGTAAACAAAATATTTGGTGAAAAATCTCATTTCATAATTTTGTTGCATTAGGTGCGTATTGTGCCACAGAAGGAAAATGTAGCTACTGATCTATTTTATTCAGAGTAGACACTGCATACACTGATGGTACATCCCTTTTATTTATATATATATATATATATTAGTTAGAGAAATTGTGGTTTATCATTTTGAGCAGTTTTGACTACCAGTTTAGCTATTTTTAGGAGAAGTACAAGAAGATTAGAAAAATATTGGAAAGAGAATAAGAAAATTAAACTAATGAAACATTTCAATACAAGTGTTATTGCCATGTTGTGATCATGGGTTCAATCATTGGCTCTGGTAGTAATGCTGGTATCACAGAGACAAAATATTACAATAATCAACATATTCCGTATCAGACAATCAATAGACACTTAATGATGGCCAGAGTGTACTTGGTCAAAACATTGTGTCTATAATAACATTTATATCAATCAAAATGAGAACAATAGTTTGAAATAATATAAGAATCATGATAATTTCTCATCTCAGAAATGAAATACTAAAAAGAAACATTTCAATTTGTGGTTTCCAGGACAATTTAATTGTGCTAAAATCACAAGCCTAGATTTCTTTCTATTGCTTTATCAGCAAAGATACAGATTTTCTTTTGTATGTGTCATGTTACTGAAATACTGAATTATTTAGAGTAATTTAACACCAATTTTCTTTAATATAAATGAACATTTATTTAAGCTTTAACCACCACAGACTTGAATTCAGACTAAAAATTTAATAACTGTCCATTCGTATATCAGTAAATATTATATTGTTTATCAGCAAATATTTTACTTGTATTTTTCAGGAAAATATAATATGCAAAATATTTATTAACAGAAACTATTTCATAGTAAAATCTAATTATCTATTTTTCCATTGTGTTCTCATCGTAAAACTTGTTGTTCCTGAACAGTGTTGTCCAACACAAAGCATGGGGGCAACACGCAGCTCACAAAACAATTTCATGTGGCCCACAACCAAGGCCAACTCTGAATGACATTCTTTGCTTCCAGTTGAGGCCGTAAGGTCTAAAATGCTGTCACCGATTAAAATTAATTGATCTGCATTCCCAGTTTGCTTTTCTTCACCAGCTGCACTGCATTTTACATCATTGATCTTCTCGTGAGTCTCCAACTAGTATTTCACTTGTGAAAAGAGATTCAAACATGACAAAGAAAAAAAAAAAAATGTTTGATGAATATTTACAAGACTTGGTGAGAGTAGTCACCACTCAGTACTGCAAGAAATTAAAGATATTGCTTCATCAATTCAAGGTCAGAATGTGCTCATGACGTAATGGATAACGGCTCAGAATCAGAAATCAGAGAACCAAGTTCAAATTTCAGTCAGCTTCATTACCATTCACTTACATGCAAATATCCTTGGGAGAGATATGGATTTGTCTCTTCTGTCTTCAGCTGTGGGTTAAATAGTAAAACACGTATCTGGAAAAATCATTGTTCGTGTATGAAAAATTGCTAATGCAATATTCATTCACAAAAAATTAGAATTATTCTTACAACTCAAAAAAACCAAACTTTAAATAACCTACAAATAACTGATAAACCATAAAAAAAGTATTTCATTAATTGTAATTAATAAAAAATTGTATTATCGTGAGGAGAGGGTTATTTCTTGTTACCTGTTTCAGATTGAGTTCTTTCTAAAGTCTACTTCAACTCTATGCTTCTAACACCTCCACCTAAACTCTGAAATTTTATTTACTTTTTATTTTTTATTTATTCGTTTATTTTTCCTCCTCAATAGAAGTAGATAGCTTCACCTATTGTTTGGTTCACACTTTTACCCAGCTTTTTGGACAGGAGTAGAGGTTTTATCCTTGTTTCCGGTTTATAATTGGCTTTCTGTTTCCTTCTAAAATCTTCTCATTCTCCTTCACTCTCTGTAAATCCTTGCATCTTAGTGGCATTATTGCCTTGCTTGGGGTAAATTGATGGAAAAAAAATTACCAAAATATTTGTAAAATGATGTCTATTTCAACTTTGAACCCTGTTTGTTTTTTTTTCCTTTCATAATTCATTTCAGCATTTCAATTAAATTAAAAAATAAATAAAAAATAAAATATAAAATAAACAAATAACCAGTAATTTTAAATTCCAATAAATATTTATTAATAATACTTACTGAGTTTTTGTTAAAAATGATAAATTAAGTCACAGTAAATCAAAAAATTGAATTATAAAATAAATTATTAAATAATTTAAAAATAAACAAATAAATAATTGATAAGTTTGAACATTTCAAATTATATAATACTTAGAAATTTGCAAAGATCGGGACCATGCATAATATCACCAATCATCACAAAAGCAATAACACAATGTTGTATATGAATTAGTAGAGAAAAAACACAGATATTTGCTCAGAATAGGATGATTTAAAATCCAACAGACATGAACAGCTTTAAATATATATAAATACTTTCTGTTTTGAGTGGGCTGATGTAAAACCCAACATACACTAACACCTCTAATATATGCCATATATAACCAGGCACCCTAATGCCCCCTATAGCATCAGGGATAAACAGGGAGCATCACAAATTAGCTCCCTGGCTCTCATATATATATATACAAGCAGGTTTGGTTATTAATCTAGATGTACTATGTATATTTATTTTAGTTTTAATCCTTTCAAGTCCATGAATTAATTTCTTGGTAGACATAGAAAATTGATCATGAAAAATACCAATATTTTCTTTCAAATAATTTTTATTTTCCCAAGTACTTTCAATCTCATCCGAGACCATCTTCAAGGGGTTAAAATATCTGCAGATGTGTATACAGTAGCTCTGTAAGTTCAAAAAGATTTTTTTCATAGCTCATTTACAGCGTTTCAAATTCAAAATATTTTTTCCAGTTGTCCAAGGGAGGTAACTTTTGTAATTTAAAAAAAAAAAAAAACGATAAAGATTTTTTTAATTATAATATTTTAATTTAATACTTTTATATATAATGTGAACTTGAAAGGATTAAAACTAAAATAGACATAATACATCTAAGTTATTTAACCAAACTGGCTTGAATGAAAATATACTGCGCATATATATATAAATAAAATTAAAAAAATAATAAAAACACTTTCTGGTTTCAGGGGACTGATGCAAAACCCCACAGACATATATGCCTCTAATATATATAATATCATTATTATAGGAGATTAAAACAAAAGCATGTTAAAAATTGCTGCACAATATTTTTGTTTTAATCTCTTATAATAAATAATATTTCGTTCTACGCTGTATTGAGCCCTTTCTTAAATATTAGGGACAGTGGAATTATACTTCATTTGTTCTCATCTTACCTGAATATAATATGTGTGTGTGTGTGTATATATATATATATATATATATATATATATATATATATATATATATATATATATATAACAAGCAAACAAATAAACACTTTCTGGTTTCTGTTCATTAAATCTGATAAGATAATTTAGTTTATGGTCCCTCTTGTCTTCAAAAATCCCAACTCATTTTCCTTATACACAGTTTCGGCTTTCATACTGACCTGAAGAAGCAGAAATCAACAACCGTCCATGGAATGTTTATAGCTTTTCCACTTTTTAACATCCTCACTTCTGTTTCAGATAATAGTATACATCCTACAAACACATCTATCTCTTTCTTTCTCTCATTATATATATATATATATATATGTGTGTGTGTGTGAGAGAGAGATTGTATGATGTTTATAATGAAACTTTAGCATGTTAAGAATTTAAAATTTGAAAATTAGAATTATTGTTCATTAAAACTGCTCATGTCTTGCAGTGGAATGAGAACAGTCAACTTGTATAAATAAAGAGTTCAGTTCACAATTCCCTGTAGGGTACCCAGATTGATATAGACCTGGAGAGCACAACAGCTGAAACACTGTGATAAAAACAACAAAGATGAAAACTGTAGTCCAAATATGAATAGTGTAAATAATGATAATTCCTCATCCTAGAAATTCAGACAAAAAGGAAAAAAAAATTGAATATATTAGGTTGGTGCAAAAATAATGACGTAATAATGTTGTTTTTTGACGCATTTTTCAACGTCAAAAAACAACATTATTACGTCATTATTTTCGCACCAACCTAATAGATAAAAATAGATAACTTAGACATCCAGCAGAGGCATGGCACAAGGAACCAGTCTACCCTGGTGGACAAAATGTGGTGTTCAGTTTGAAATTCCAATCACCTGAAGAAGTCCAATAGCCAAAACGTAATGAACATTACAATAAAGATGAGGACAACAGTCCGAACAATGTAAAAAAAAAATAAAAATAAAAATGCAGTATTAAATGGATTTTTCTAAAAAAAAAATTCTAATATTATCTATCTATTAAAAATTCAATGTTAATTACAAGTTTAAGAAAAAATTCAGTATTAATTATAGGTTTCTAAGAGAATTCTAGTTTTAATTATAGGCTTATAAAAATTCACTATTAATTATAGGTTAAAAATTTGTATCTAGAGCAATTAAATAATTTTAACAATAAGAATTCACCAGATACTTTGTTTTTGTTGTAACTAAATAATTTTTTTTTAAAATGGAGTCATGGCTAGTGTAATGGATATCTGGGTGGGAAGTGAATTCAGTATGCTGAGTTCAATTCCTGTTTGATTCTGTTTCATTTTCACTTCACAATAATGCCTTTAGAAAAGGCTTGAATCCATCTTCCTCCATCTATGGGTTAAAAATCATAGCATCTCGAGGTCTCATGCTTTGGCTGGTAGCCAATCTAAGAGAAGGAAAACTCTGAATTCAAAAACTAGTTTGAAGAGGGTTAGACTCTATTAGACTATCTTGCTCTAGACACACCCACTGATGCTATGGCTGCAGTTAATGTAGTGCCTCTATGACCCTAAGAGGCTATGAAACACATATGCAAATATTTTATGGCAGTAAAAATTAATATTACCCCTTATTTTTTGTTATTCATATGTTCAAAACAGATATTACATTTTAACTTCAAGGTCAATTGTAAATAAGTTTGGTTACAATTAACATTAAAATAGTGGCATAAGTGTTAATTTTCCTATGGTTTAGTCCATGATAAAAGTTTCTCATTTTTCTGACTATCAATTAAATACGAATACTGTCGCAGACATGATAAACTAACAGTTTAGCATCTTATTAATCATAAAATTGCACATCTTTTTAAAACAACTCTTATTATTATAAACTGGAAAACATAAAATCTCTTTGCTTATATTGATCTATTTTCATTAATACACAAACATTCTTCGGCTAAGTGATAGATTTTATATTTGTTTTAATCTTATATATATATATATATATATATATATATAGTGCTATATTATCCAGTAGTACTAAGTCAAATTAGCTTTTTTTTTTTTTTTTTGTATTATAAGTATATCCAGGTGAATTATATAGCAAAATACTGCAAACCAGGAAATAGGCAAAGGAAAGTTGCTGCACTAACAGCTATCCCTTCTAGCTAATAATCATCTCCCTCCTCAATGCATGATGTTGCCTACAGTTAAGTGACAGTAGATCAGAATGGAGAGAGCATCCTCATCAACACTAGCTGTACTATTAGTTTTGCTGGAATGAATTGATAGGTAGAAGTGGGGGGAAAGCAATGTAAGAATGGTAGATAAAAAATGTATGGGCACCATTGAAGTGAAATTCACAGTACATGATTTCAGATAGAATACCATACATTAAATTGCAGCAGGTATCAACATGGTGATTAGAATGGATGTAATTAAGATGCTGGTTGGCGGTTAGGGGCAAAACAAGTTTCAAAGTAGGTGTAAAGTTTGAAGAGATCCAATGTGCAGTAAGTACACAGCTGAAGGAGGAGATCCTGTAGATATTGAAACTGAAAAGTGGAAATTTAATAGTGAAGGACAAAAACTTCCATGCAGAAAATTACAGAGAAAAATAGACTTAGGAATATTTGGGTGGGGTGACTCACCCCCTCCCCCAATATTGATGAAAGAAGTGAGTTGCTATAAGAGTTTGTTGAAGGACTGAGTGATAACTGATTTTGAGAAAATAGTTGGCAAGATGTATAGTTATTTTCTAAGCGTAGCTTATATGTAGCACAAGGCCGAAAGTATGGAGCACCTAGTGAGGATTGAACTCACTTTTCAGTCATAACTGATATAGTGAGACAAGCTTGCTAACCATTACACCACGGGTTGGCAAGATGTATAGAGGAAGGCAGTTTTGTGCCATGTAGAGAAAAACACAAAACTCCAAGTGTTACCTTTGATGGCAGTAATTCAGCCAAGAAAGAATAAGGTCAAACCAGTGTTGGACTTTAGAAAACTGAACCATTGTCATGTGATATGTCACATGGGCAGAGATATAATGGATGCATGCAGGGGTGGGGGAAGACCATGCAGACATGGAAACAGATGACAAGGGTAGGGAGGGCAGTTACAATAGTCTATCTCAAATCAACCTATTTACAACTCCATGTGGTTAAAAAAATTGTAGAAGTACCAGCTGGTTGACTCTAAAGTTAGAATATACTGTCTGACCAGAGTGGGGTGTGAACTTAACTCCATGCCAAAGATAATGGCTATAATCCCCAAAATAATTTTCGGTAAGTTATGTAAAATTGGGCAAGATATGTATTTATACACTCACTGGCCACTTAATTATGCACCCATTAAGAAATGCTTTTATGCAAACTTTTTATTAGCTGATGATGTGGCAACAATTGGATGAATATAGGCACTTGAACAATGACCTGCTGAATTTCATTTCATGCATTAGTATGGGAAAAAAAGGTTAATTTAAGTGAGTTTGAATGCAGCATGCTTGTTGAGGCCTGGTGGGTTGGTTTGAGTATTTCAGAAACATTGGTCTATTAGGATTTTCACACAAAACTATCTCTAGGGTTTTGCAAAGAATGATCAGAAAAAGAAAACAATCCCGTTTATCTTAGGAAGTGGTTGTATACGGTTGAGAGTTTAAATATTTCTGAATGGGTTTGACGCCATGCATGACATCCATAATAATAATCTTGTAAAGATGTAATAAAAGAAAAATGAAGCTTGCTTTTCTATAATGATTGATTTTATTGAGTTGTTTTTTATGACTTAACCCTTTGTTGGTTATTTGAAGTCAAAACATATTTGGAATTGCAAGAATAATTCTTTTTATTGGGGTGCAGAGTGAACATTGCATTAATAAGTTTTTGGAGATAACTATGATTTTTTCCAGATACAAGTCCTACTATTTAACCCCTAAGTGGAGGTGAAGAGATGGATTCACACTTTTCCCAAGGACATTTGCTTGTAAGCTATGTAATGAACTACACTGGAATTTCAACTCAGCTCTCTAGCTGAGCCACTATCCATTACACCACCCTACATCCTTTCTTTTCTATACCACTGAACAATAAAAATTCTGTTACTGTAAAAGCATGTATTTAATTAAGTATTTAAGTCTTCACACCCTCCCTGATCTTTTGAACAGAATTAGCTGAATTTCATTTCATGCACTAGTATGGGGAAGGGGAAAGGTTGATTTAAGTGACTTTGAATGCTGCATGCTTGTTGGAGCCAGATGCTGCTGATTTATTAGGATTTTCACACAAAACTATCTCTATTGTTTTACAGAGAATGATCAGAAATAGAAAAGCAATTACAAAGTAAAAGTTCTGATGGAGAAATCTCTTGTTCATGAAGAATTGAAGGATGTCATAATAATACCATGGACCCAAATTTTGAAAGAGTACTTCCAGAATATGTTTATATCTCTGAGATGAGGTATTATGATTATTTACATTATTTACATTACTCAGAATGTTATCCTCATCTTCATTGCCATATTCACAACATTTTAGCTGTTGTATGCTCCAGGTGATTGGAATTACAAACCTAACCCTTTATTTCGTCCACCAAGGTAGATTGTTCTAGTTCCACGTGCCATGCCTCTTCTGGGTGTCTCAGTTATTTCCATTTAATTCAACTCTCCAAGTTTTTTTTGGTTTACCACTGCTGTAGCCTGGTACTAAACTCACAACTCTTTGGGTGTAGTCACTAGTTTTTGGTTCACCTGCAGTGGTGAACTAAAAAAAAAAATAAGCATTGAGAGTTGAGTTAAAGGGAAATAACTGAGACACCCGGAAGAGGCATGGCATGTGGAACTAGAACAATCTACCATGGACAAAGTAAAGGGATCATTTCAAAATTCCAATCACCTGAAGAAGGCTGGAGCGTACAATGGCTGAAATGTGAATATGGCAATGAAGATGAAGATAACAGTTCAAATAATATAAATAATGTAAAGTACTTCTAGAACATTGCCAAATTCATGTAGAGGTTTATCCCTTGTTTCCTGTTTAGGATTAGGTTTCCGGTTCCTTCTAAAGTCTACTTCAATTTTATACTTCTAATGTCTTCACCTAAAACTCTGAACTTTTATTTACATTTTTCTTAATATGAGTAAATAAGTTTGCCTTTTGTCCAGGCTTTTGAACAGGAGTAGAGGCTTATCCCTTGTGGATGGCTCTTTTCTCAAGTATGTTCCTTACCTTGAACATCTACTGGGACTAGCTCACCTCAGACCTCATGGGACTCATATATATGATCTATTGCTAAAGATACTGGAAAAATTTTTGGTTCATAGTACTGCTCCAGTAAGTATCTGATTCAGCCTGTTACATTCAGATCAAACCAAAAAAAAAAAAGAAATATTGCTGCCATATCTGGGCTGGAGCTGGTAAAGTTCAAAAGCACTTATGCAGCCTTGTGGGTAATGAATCATTTCCTCCCACAGATGAAACATCACAAGCCTCTTGCTACCCTGTTGCTATTTCTAGGCATGTATTCTGATGAACTACAACCCTGACCTTTGCAACTGAGACCTGCCATGCTATGTATACAATGGGGAATCATCCTCATTCCCTTTGTATTCCATTAGTAAGAAGTAAGTTCCACTTAGACAGCTTCTTCTCAAGAACTAGTGCTTTGAGGAATATGGGGCAAACTCCTGGCAGGATGTTTTCCTAACCACTACAATCTTGATCTCTTCAAGTCTAGGGTTAACTATTGTTTTTCCTAAATAACCTCATGAACTACACATCTTGCCTTTTTTATGCTCATACAACACCTCATAGTAACCCTCTACCTTGAGTAGCTCTTGGGCCTTGTATTGGGTGAACATTAGTACAAAAAAAAAATTAATCAAAATGCAAGCATTGGAATAGGGTGAGACAACAAAATAGACAAAGGAAGCATGATAAAAGATATTGTGAAATGGGATGGCTCCATGAGAGGTATGTGCCAAAAAGGGGTCATGCGTGAGGCAGGCAGCATAGGAATGGGTGTTGTTCTGAAGATAAGAAAGATGACCAATATCAGCTATATCAATGTAGATAATTTAGAAGCAGTAATGTGGTAGGGGGATCTTCAAATTGGCTCTGAAGTAAAATAAATAAATAAATAAATAAAAATAAAATAAAAATAAAAAAAATGTCAATTTAAATGGTCAAAAACTGCAAAATTAATAAGCAGGGTGATCTAGATTAGCTCAGGGGAGCCAACATTTTTTTTAACCACCACCCCACCTGTCTACTAAGCACCTAAGAGTATATTTTTTTCCAGAGTAGCATCTGATCGAATCTGACAAGCCAAATGGTAACACTCAGGATCATTAAGGAAATCATCTTGACTCTTCCTTGATAAATCAGGATGCTAAGATAACAGTATTAGATGTGCAATGTTGATTTAGACAACTGCCTGGAGAAAGTAAAAAAAAATAAATAAATAAAAGCTGAAACATTTCAAAAACACACTGAATTTTACTCAAATAAATAAATAAAGAATTAGTGTTACTGGTTATATTAACTTCCTCAAACATTTTTAAATTTAAAGTTCAAAATAATATTTTTTTTATTTTTTTAAAAATAAGCACTAAGAAGAAAATGATGTATATGACTTAAATGTAGATTTTAGCGATATGTACAAGATGGACATAGTAAGTAGGGCAGGAGAGAAGATAGTTGGCTCTTTGCCATTCCAGGCCCTGGCATCTGCTTTCCCCATATATGCACTTATGCACATATCTACATACACACTAACCATAAAAATAACAGACAGTAGCACTATCACCCACGTAGCAGGGCCAGTAGGCTGATTAGCCAACAGTTAAGAAAAACTTCCAGTCTAATTCTATTTCTGTTAAAGAAATCCGACATGTCCAGTAATGTGGAGGATTTTTTTTTTTTATACATGCACAGATTACATCCTCCCTGCATTTTTATTTTAAAGGTTATGTTATGCTTAGTTTGTACAAGTCAGATGTAAATTACCCAAAAGAAAAAAAGAAAACTATTTTAATTATTGTCATTAAAGTATATCATATATTTAAATAATTTTAAGGCCTCCAAAATAAAATTGCTCTCTATCAATCATCTGAGAGCCCCCTTTTTAACTTCAAACAGCATGGCTGATTCTAACCCCCAGGAGAGTTACTCTTAGGATAACATTCTGTACTGATATGAAATGAAAAGATAATATTGAATCATTTGCAGAGTCTGCTGCTAGGGAAATTAGTTCTCTATGTCGTGCTAGACAATTTTTCTCTCCAGAATTTATCTTACATATTTATAAGTCTACCATTCATCCTTGCTTCGAATATTACTGCCACATATTCTTGATAAAATCCAAACGAGAATTTGCAATGTTATGGGAACTGACCTAGCATCGCACTTTCAGTCACTTTCCCATGTACCTTTTCTATAAATTATTTCACGGTAATTGTTCTGATGACCTTTCCTCTATAGTATCTAGATGTTATGAATTTGAGTGCATTACTAGATTGGCGGCAACTTTGATTTTCAAAAATTTAAATGCAATGTCAATTATTTTTTATCTTAATTCTTGTTCTTTTATTGCTCTCTCTTTAAAAGTTTTTTTTTTCACCTATTTACTAATACTCAGTAACTTCTTGCATTTTAGTGGCTTTATTAGCTTGCTTGGTGTGGAATGATTAAAAAAAATTTGTCCAATATATATAGAGAGTGTCATGGACAAATTGTCATCTAAATTAAACAAAAATGAAAATAACACATCTCATTTTAACAGATATATTTACCAAAATTACACAAAAATATCTTGAAATACTAAAGAGTACATTTATTCAATAAAATTACATTGGCTTCAACCACAGCCTCTAGACAACTTTGGAATCTCCTGCAACTCTTCTGAATAGTCTCCTTGTTTAAGTTGGTGAATGCTGCAATAATCCTTGCCTTCAGTTCATCTTTGGTGTTACAAGGAGTTTTGTTGGTCTCTCACTCAACTGTGCCCCACACAATAATAATCAAGTAGGTTGCAGTCTTGGGAGTTAGGTGACTATATATAAGGGGTGATGTGGTCACAGAAATTGTCTAATAGCCATGACTGGGTTCTCCTGATTGTGAGTCCTGTTGTCAGACATAGGGTTTTTCAGCAACCACCCTCTTGACCCAGGACAACACTATCTCCTCAAAACACTTGATGTAGGCCTCCATGTTGAGTTTAAGTCCTGTGGGAAGATGAATGGAGGCATAACATTGCCGTTACCAGCAATCACTCCAAACATCATGGTGTTGATTGGATATATAATCCAACTCTTTCTGAATCCTCTGCACTGCCCTCAGATTGACACCCAAACACTCTGAAATGTTCATATTGGAGCAAATTTCTGGCAGAATGAATTGCATCATAGTGCTCTCTTTTCTCACAGATGGTACCCAACTGACCCTGCCATACTGTGCAGAAAAAAACAAACAACACAGAAAATTAAAAATATAAAATGGTGACAATTTATCCATTGGACCCTGTAATTATCCTACAATGATACCTCATGATAACGCAATATTGTATTAAATATATAATAATAATCAATGCAGTCAACCATTCAGAGTTGTCTTTCTTCTAGATTGGTTACAAACCATAGCTGGATAGTCCAGTTTGCCCTGCTATTTAAATTGGGAGGAGAAGAGATGTATTCTTGCATGGAAGTGGATATAACAAAATCGGAATGAGAAATTGGCCAACTGAGTTGCTAACCATTCTACCACCTACCCATCCAATTAAATATATGTGTAGCGATTTACTAAGCATAGCTTAGATGTTGCACAAGGCTGAAAGTATGATGCACCTAGTGAGGAACAAATTCACTACTCAGCCATAATTGATCTAGCAAACAAGCTTGTTAATGATTGCACCACATTGAAGTGCACACTATTAAGTATATATAGTGTGAAAAAAGAAAAATAACTATTCAAATCTATTTACCAGATATTTATGTTTATATGTGTTTATTATTTTCACAGCAATGATCTTGGCTTCTTTTAGAAAACTTTCACCTGTGCCCTAGAATTGGCTGACCCATTCTCAACAATTATTAGCACATAACACATCTCCACTTCAGTCTTTCAAGATTTCTTTTGGATATCTGGGAAAACCCTGTAGTGGATTAGTGATTGCTAATGACATCCATCATTAGGAATCACTCGTATATATATATATATATATATATATAGTTCACAGAATGTATCTGTAGTCCTTGCTGATATATTCTGAGAACTTTAACACATTTCCGACATGGAAAACATAAACACACATTTAGAAAAAAAAAAAAATATGGTACTAATATCCAAAAGTATGCTTACACAGGAGTGCCTTTTTATAATTTTTGAATTTCATGAAACTACACAACATTTTGCTTTGTAAGTACTATCTTCCAATTGTCTATGAACATTTTATTATATATATATATATATATATATATATATATATATATATATATATATATATATATATATAATAAAATGTTCAGTTATCTTATCCTGACCTGAGAAACTTGATTGTAAAATTTATTACTATTCTTATAAAATACTATTTATTTATTACTATTAATGCTCTGTGATATCAAGCACTATAATTACAAATACTGCTTGTCTTTCAAAAATAATGTCAACCTTTTCTTTTATTGCAAAAAAGATCTTTGTGTGTGTGTGTATATATATATATATATATATATAATATGTGTGTGTAAAGTGAACATTGATGTCACTCAGCAGCGGCAGTTTTTCATGATTAAGTGCAATCTTCAAGATCTGAAGATTGCACTTAAGCATGAAACAGACTGTCACTGCTGGGTGTTGAACTCGATGTTCATTTTCATATTTACAAATGCTCTATCCATGATATTGAGCACTTTAACCCATAAATATAACATCCCTTAAAACTATATTTTTATCATATATAGGGTTAATACAGATAAAAATGTAATTTGTCACTTAGCTGATTGATGTTATATTCAGTATATATATATATATATATAATATTATAAGTTAATAGACTTAATATTAATGCACTGTAAATTTACATTGAGCACTATTTTGTAAAAATAAAAATATCTATAAGGACACCAGATTATATATCTTACTGTTCTTTCTTTTTATTAATATATATATATATATATATATATATATAATTATTTATTTAAAAATATGATTCCAAATATAAATAAATAATTATGCTCTACTTTCGTATCGAGCATTATTTTTTAAAAATAATAACAAAAATACTAAGGAACTTTGGATTATTTACCAAACCAGTTTCTTTCCTATTTTCTACAATATTTTCACATATATATATATATATATATATATATATATATACACACACATACATTTTAAGTACATATTTCTAAAATCTGAATTCTTATGACAATTCTGAGTATAGATTTGGTTAGATATTTTATTTAGTTTTGTACACCATTATTTGTTTGGGTAGAACATGTTTTGTTTCTAGTTTTTTATCTTCAATAAAATAGGTTAATTTTGAAATTTTTGCAACTCTTTACTGAATGTTCAATTCAGATCATTTGGCAAAAACATACTTTTTAAAAACTTAATATTACGTTTTCATTTGGTAGAATATATTTTGCTTCATAAAAAAACCTTTACAGACAAATGTTTTGCAATAATTTTCATGATTATGCTTTATGGTCATTAACAACTTTAAAATTGGCACACAAGACAAAAGGGAGAAAAATATGAAATCATTAATGTGCTTTCATGTAAATGTTGATAGAAAAAGTAGCAGAATTGTTTATATAATTGCAAAAAAATCTGGTCAAAGACTATAAATAATATTTTTTGTTGTGAAAGATCGTTGTTGTGAAGTTTTACTGCTTTTCTGGTAAAGACTTGTTTTGATTAACTATATTGGTTAAATTAAATCAAATTATTTTGTACTTTCCACTCATTTCCAGAAAATAATTTATACTTAATGCGTCCAGTACGTTTCATACTTGAGAAAGAAAAACAAATTATTTAAAGCTGCATATAATCTGAGTGGAAATGGTATTAAGGAGAGGCACCAAAAAGCAATTAAGTCCATAGACAAAAAGCGCTACATCTTACCACTGAAGACTGTCTTTTGACATACCATGTCACCCATATCAGGACTGGTGGTGGAATTAATGCCACGAACAATGGTATTTAGATATGAGTGGAAACAATTTAATACTTGCTGCAAATTAAACCAATAGGATTAGCAAGTGATTACTAAAAGAATATGGTTTTTATTCCTGAAGAATTTTGAGTGAATTTAAAAATAAAAAACAATATTTCCATAGCCTATATCTTTTGGATTTAAAAAAAAAATCAATTCACTTTCAAGCGGAGTGATAAGGCTACTAAGACACAAGGAGTTACTGGGAGTGAAAGAGAATAAGAAGACTTTAGGATGAACTGGAAACTTAAATCTAAAGCAGAAACAAGGTATAAACTTCAAATCCTGTTCAAATGACCAAGGGTGAGTGTGAATTTGCAAATCTGTCTACTATTATTGAGGAAATAAAATATAAAAAATAAAAAGTAAATAAAATTTCAGAATTTAGGCAGATACTTTGAAAGTATAGAGCTGAAGTAGAACCAGAAGCCGAATCCTAAATATGAAACAAGTAACAAACTTTTACTCCTGTTCAAAAGAGTAGCGTGAACTGGGTGATAGGTGACCCCATTTACACCTATTGAAGAGAAAAACAATTTCACAGTTCAGGCAGATACTCTAGAAGTATAGAGTTGAAATAGATTTTAGAAAGAACTGGATGCCCAATTCCAAGCAAAAAATTTTTTTAACAAATTCAGTGCAAACAAGCAATAATGCCACTAAGATGCAAGAGAAGGAAAATCTTTAAAAGAAAATGGAAACCCAATCCCATGCAGCAAAGAAGGGGTAATCCTCTACTCCCGTTGAACAGCAGGGAGGGGTGTGAACTGGACAATAGGCAAATCTATCTAATCCTATTGAGGAAAAAAATTAAATAGTAAATAAAATTTCAGAGTTTAGGCAGAGACATGAAAAGTATAGAGTTGAAGTAGACTTCAAAAGGAACTGGAAACCCATTCCTAAACTGGAAACAAGGGATAAACCTCTACTCCTGTTCAAAAGTCTGGGAAGATGTGTGAACTGGATAATAGGCAAACCTATCTACTCCTATTGAAATTAATGGACAATTTCTTTTAATTTTTTTTCTAGTTTCATAATTATAAAATCTAGTCTTGAATACATATTTTAAAAGAAACAAATACTTTAATGACTATTCTCTTTTTGGCTTATTGGTTTAATCACTTTCAACCACTTCCCTATTGCTTAATATGTCTTACTTGATAATGTTTTTTCTTAAATAAAAATCACTAAAAATGTTTTGTATCGTACATGTTTTATTGGCTGGACTAATTTGAACTAAGCTTTATGCAGGCTGTACATATGAAATTCTCATATCCTAAAATGTTTTTGAAAACCAAAAGTACAGGAAACCCCTGATTAATGTGCATTCAATTAATGCATTTTCAATTAGTGCGCTAAAATTTTTATATACCAAAATTTGATTAGTGCATACATAATACTCGATTATTCTTCAGTTTAACCATAGATGTTATTATAGTAACTGATTAATTAAAAATTTTCTAAAATTTAAAAATGGAAAATGGGTAACTATTTTGTTTGACAAATATTACAGTAGTGTTAAAAAAATAGTTATAAATAGATAAACTTTATAATATAAGCCGATAGCAAAAATACATATTTGAATATTTGTCTCTATTAAAATCTTTTGAAGATTTTGATTTTATTTTCCATGTTTATTTTGAAGGTCTTAAAAGGAAATTTCTGATTTTTTGTTAAAAAAAATATGGCCAATTTAATTAGATACAGTAATTTACTTTTATTAAAACATCGAAATACACAAGATGTATGCATTTACTATAGAAAGATTATAAATAAAATTTTCAAGTTAAAATATTAATGATTATGATGTTTTGAAAATTTGAAAGGGGCAATTTCTTAGTACCACCAATTATATGAATAACAGAAGAATACCATGCTGCAAACCAGTCTAAATAATTTTTTTTTATAAAAAATCAGGATAATAAACATTAATTCATGGCATTTTTATTGTGTCTTCATATATGTACCTACATTTTAATTAAAAAGTACAATATTAGAAATTAACTGTGAATGAGACTAAAATTTGAGATACAAATTACATCATTTCCTATTATATTCAATTAATGCATTTTTGATTAATGCATATCTTTTAATGTACACATTAGTTGCATTAATTGAGGGATTCCTGTACTTTGAAGAAAATAAGAATAAAAACCAGCAATATTTTTACTATAAAATTTTGTTAGATTAATACTTCAAACTCAGTTATGTGTAACTTTTCATTAAAATTATCAATTATTTGAACAACTTGAATATGTACCAAAAAAAGTATGTTTTTTTTTTATCTTGTATAACTGGTGGATAATGCATTAGTCTTTTTCTGAAATTTATCTTATGCACACTTTTGAATGACTAACAAGATTTCAAAGTAGCTACAAGACTGAATTCTGTAAAATTCCTTCAAGTTGCGCTGATTGATTTTATGAGACATCAACTCTTGTTGGGCTATTTAATGTTGAATTTTGTATGGGGCACTCAGTGAGGATCAAACCAACTGCACAGTAGTTAGACTAGCCTTACTTACCATTACTCCACACTGTTGGTTGATTTTTATGGCATGTCAATACTTGTTGTGTTAATGTTGAATTTTGTATGGGGCACTCAAACTCACTACTTAGGATTATCCTTACTATTACTCTACACTGAAGTCCCTATAATCACTTCAGGTTTCTCATACGATTACACATATACTGTATTCATTTTTCTGCCTTGGACATCTAAAATAAACCTCTTTGCATATATGAGGGTAAATCAAAAAGCAATTCCATGCAACACATATGATGAACAAATGCTTATGTTACTTTTTGACATAGTTACCTCTGCATAGTGGTTTACTTTTTGTATCATTCAATGACCTTCTTCATCTTTTCCAAAAATAAGTTTTTCTCTTGCTCACAAAGCTACATCTAATCATGCTAAACTGACTCTCCCACAATTCCTCAAATAAAATGAAAACAGTGATGTTCTTATCAGGACAAATGAGTCTCCAAAACACCACTGTTATTTTAGGAAAGAAACATTAGATTTTTATTATACAAGTCAATTTTTTCACAATAAAATTGATATTAACAAATCAATGTTAGTAAAATTTCCAGAATGTTATTGTCATCATCAGTTCAATGACTGCATAAATCTAATTATGTTCCTAGCTTCATCGGATCAAGACTTTCATTTAAATACCATGCATGGGGTCCAACCCATTCAGAATTAGTTGTATAAAACCACTTTCTAAGACCAATGATTGAGTGAGTGAAGCCTGTGGGTCTTGGTGACAACCACACTTCTTCAAACCTTGTGGACTGCTGTTACAGATCACGAAGAACTGTACCAAATAGCAGAAACTGTATCAGTTGTGGACTTTTAACAGCAGCAACAACTAAAATGGTTATCACATATAACTTGAAGAGTGAATGACATCATCAAGATGTTGATATTCCACAAGAGATCAAATAAAAGGTTAGGATGGAAACCCCCCCATCAATGCAATTTCCAATCCAGCCATGACATACAATATGAGTTGTTTTGTAATGTATTTTCATTATATTTTGTGTTAGGTATTGTTTAATTTTGTCTGTATCGCTGAATATCTGACTGAAACGAAAATGACGGCACCCGTTAGAAATCAGCACCAGCTTCTTTATAGTCATTTATTTCCAATAAATGGCTATTTCTTATTTTTCCCAAAATGGGCTAGCACAATCAGGTAACAATGTTATAACTGCAGCAGTGAAAAGTTGTAAGAGTCTGTATAACCTGAAACTGATATATTGATCATATAAATATATTCTGAAAACCATACCAATGTCAGTTGATTAATATCAGTTTTATTTAAATATTGACTTGCATAATAAAATCTGATGTCATGTCAGAATCAAGTACAGTGACTGAAATGAGCTGAATAAAGTTATAAGAAATGAGCAGTTCCTTTTTCTGACAACGTGAAAATAGAATGCTTTCATTAAATGGAAGCACCAATGAAGATGAAACCAATTCCTTTAAATGCTTAAATAATGAAGTTCTGTTGTGAGGGTGGGGACAATGAACAATGTTTTCTTTATTGTAGTTGAAAAAAAATAAAACGTTGTTCTCATGGAATATGCTTTTGAAGAATGTTGATAATATCCACAAAGGATAGAAACATCATCAAATGTACATGAATTATATCTTCAAGTGAAAAACATTCCTGTTTTTTTTTTGTTCCTCAGAGCTCCAGTTTTGTTTTAAATACCAACTACATTTGCCTCGATTAATTCTTGCAACAGATATGACTAAAAATCTCAAATAAAAGAAGTGTAGTATGTGATTTACACTAGAAATACCTGCAGATTTGAATTAAAATTGATGTCCATCAGGAACCTTTTGATTTAAGAAGGATTGATCTATGGTGACCCCCAATACATATTTGGTTTATCCTATGATACCAAAGATTTGTACTTTGTGACACCTCAGAAAATCAAGACCTAGGGTCTTGAGAATTGACTTAGAAAGCTACCAAATGCAGAATCAGGCCTTAAAAGGACATTGCTTGGTTCTTCATAAATAAGTAGGTGAATACAGATGAACTTAGAAGATATGTTTATATGCTCCCCAGAAGCTTCAAATATCTGTTCCTGGTGTTAAGTATTAGTTTCCTTTTTGTCTCAATTTTCTCCAAAACTTTGTTGTTACTCACATTTTCAGTCCACAGTATCCTCAGCATCTTTCTGTAGGATCACATTTCTGTTGCTTCAAATCTCTTTGAGATCATCCAGCACTCACGGCCATACAAGAGGATAGATATCACATAGCAGTTTAGTAGTATTTTTCTTGTTTCTAGTAAAATTTTCTTATTTGGACTTAGGACTCTGCTTAGATGTACTTAAAAATCTTGGATGTGCAGATGGTGTAATGGATAATGACTCAGAATTGGAAATTGGAGAGCCAAGTTCCAATTTCAGTCAGGTTTGTTATATTCACTTGCATACAAATACTCTTGGGGAAGATATGAATCCACCTCTACTCCTATCAGCTATGAGTTAATTAGTAGGATTTAGATAGTATTAGTAAATCATTATTGTCTTAAAAAAAAATATTACCATCTAAAACATTTTCTGACTTTAAATAATGTGCAAAAAGTTGATAAGCTGTAAAAAGCAAATCAATAACAATGATAATTATTAAAAAAGATATTCCAGCCACTTCTTTTATTCCAACTATCCCATCTATTTGAAACTCAAGTGTAGCATCAATATTTTAATGAAAATAAATATAGAAATAGTATTAAAAGTTGCTAAGAACATTAGCTGTTCTTGATGATTTCATTTCGGTTTCTATTTGAGACATTGAGCAACTTTCTTCTGGCCAGAATCCAATCAATAAAAAGTATCTCCATTTACCATTTTAAATATCTGTAGTATTTAAAATATTAGTAGCTACAGAGGAAATTCTCCTGCTGCTCAGTCCAGGCTAAATACTAAGCTGCCCTAACTCCAAGCAATGCTTAAAGATATAAACAGATTTATCAAATGTTATGTGAAATTATACTGAGATTGCCATATCTGTCTGGAAGGTTGCTGACATTTCAATACCAGCATATATGATCTTTGGGAATCAATTGATAATGATGTTCAATAAGTCCTTTCATTGATTCTTTCTGTTATTTTATATACCATGAACAGATAATCAAGTACAGTATTTACCTGCAAGACCAACTTGCAAAATATTTTTCTCTTTTTGGCATTTTTACTAAATGCATTTATTTGACAGATGAACAAATTGTATCAAAGTCTTTCCCTTTAGTAATTTGAATAACTATTTTAATTGATTGGAGCTTTGCACATCTCTTCAGACAATTTAATAGCTGCTTAACTAGTGGGAATAGCAAGGGATTGTGTCTATATTTCTGACACGAAGCATTGTATCTATTTACATTATTTATTAGGTTGGTGCAAAAATAATGACGTAATAATGTCGTTTTTGACGTATTTTTTAACGTCAAAAAACGACATTATTATGTCATTATTTTTGCACCAACCTAATACATAGTTCGGAATGTTGTCGTCATCTTTGTTGGCATATTCACAACATTTCAGCCGTTGTATTGTCTGGCCTTCTTCAGGTGATATATGTTGGAATTTTGAACTGAACCCTTTATTTAGTCCACTGGGGTAGATTTTTCTAGTTCCACCTGCCATGCTTTTCTGGATATCTCAGTTATTTCCCTTTAGTAACTCAACTCTCCAAGTTTTTGTTGACCTCTACTGTGTCCAGGTATTGAACTCACAATTCTTTGGGTCAAGTGTCCTTAGACACATGGCCCAGTGGATAAAAGCATTGGTTGAAGTAATCCAGTGACTTGATCCAAAATTTGAGTTCAGTACCTGGCCGCAATATTTTTGATTAATTCATTCATTCATTTTCTACAGCTTATCAGCCTTTTGCAGGTTGTTTAAAGCCAGAATACATTTTTAGATTGTAAGAATTGTTTTTTTTCTTTTTAGATAATAATAATGTAGCAATACAAGTCTCACTAATTAATCCACAGCCGGGAGGAGAAGAGGTGGATTCATCCCTTTCCCAAGTGTATTTGTACATAAGTTAAAATACAAAAAAACCTAAAAGGTATTGGAACTTGGATCTTCAATTGACAATTCCAAACCATTATCCATTACACCACCTGCACATCCAAGCTTATAGCACCCAGTATCCCTAAATAGTCACCTATCCAGGTACTGACCAGGCTCGACATTGCTTAACTTTGGTGATCATATAGGAACTGGTGTTTCAACATGATGTAACCATAAACCTTATTAAAGATTTGATACATTAGACGTAACATACAGCCCAAAATTGGGGAAGGACTGTTTGTCATCTGTCCTAGTTAGTTGACTTAGCTAGTTGCAATTTCTGAGTCAAGCATTTGATAAAAAATTCATTCACCAAAACATCACATTCTTACCATTATCACCATAATACCACAATTTCTCACTGAAGTCTTAACCTCTTTTCTTTCTTTTTTTTTTTTTTTAAGCAAATTACCTCAAAGCAAGTCAGGAGTGCCACTAGCATGCAAGGGGTTACAGAGAGTAAGAGTAAAGAGGAGTATTTGAGAAAAGGATAAAGAGAAGGTCAGTGATCAAGGTCACTGCATCAGAAGATGTCGATTGACATTACATTTGAATAATTGAAGATTATAGCTATCAGGGAAGCAAGTGATAGGAAAGGAGTTCCACTGACAGGAGGTGCGAGATAAGAAGCTGTTGGAGTAGAAGAGATGGCTACATTTAGCCACTTCAACAGTGGAAGGGTGGGAGCAAGATGAAAACCTAGTAGCTCAGTTAAATTCATGCAGTTTGGGAACCAGTGAAAGTAGCTCATTGGAACAGTTGCCATAAAAGTACTTTTAGAAAAGACAGAGAATTGGGGAATAAAAATAGCAAGTTTAACAAATTTAATCCCAGTGTCTATTTTCAATGTGCTAAGAAATATTGTTTACAGAAAACAAAGAATAAAACTGAATAGTATTAGTTTGGTGCAAAAATAATGTCGTTTTCTGACATATGTTACTATGTGAGAAAACGACATTATTTTTGCACCAACCTAATAGTTACAGACACTGTAGGCATTCATTAGCAACTATAAACATAGAAATATGGTAGACAGTTTCCAAACTTTGGTTTTGCACAAGGTCACAATAGCAACAGGTACTTTATGAACATGCCACTCATTAGCAACTCATTTTTGGGAATAATGGTGCATAATAATGTTATTTTCTTTTATTTTACTAAAACACTGATTTTTGTATCTGGATTTTGTTTCATGGGATGTTTTGAACATTGTGAGTGAGTTAATTCAAACTCATTTCTTCATTTTTTTATTTTTTTTTCCACATTTTGAACATGTGCACACTGGCCTTTCTCAGGTGTGTTTTGTGTCCTTGAAAATTGTTGAATGGAAACTGAAGGAGTATTCACTTCTTCTCTCTGTGCCCTCCATTATTCATTCAAAAGCCTGAGCATAGA
>OZ010580.1:122485814-122528314 GCA_963932145.1 Acanthosepion lycidas
TTAGAAACACACATACACACATATATATAAATAAATGTATTTTGGGATAGCAATTTTTCTTTTACACGTGTATTAAATATCACTGAAAGTTTTTCAAGCATTTTTTATTAACATTTGTTTCATTCTGTCTATATATTTGCCATCAAAATTGAGGTTTTGCAGATACTGCTCAAATTTAAGCAATTTTGTTTTCATAAGCCATTTTCAAAGAAAGACACACACACACTCTCTCTCTCTCTCTCTATCTATCTATCTATCTATATATATATATATATAAAATCTGTATATTTAAGTAGAAAATATTATTTAAGGTAAATATTTTTTAAAATGACAGACATTTTGTGTCAATTAATTGTAATGATCAATTTTTCAAAATTACAAATAGTTCTTCTCAGACAAGGAGGAAATTCCATCAGAAATTGTTCAAAGTTCATTTTCAGAAAAAAAAAATGTACAAGAAATATGGTTCAAGCTTTTAACTTTCTTAAGTCATCATCATTGGTGTGTTGTGATGTAGGCAAAGAGTGTTATGATGTAAGCAAAGTGTGATGTGTGTTTTTTTTTTGTTTTTTATATATATGAAGATGAGGCAGTGTAATGGTTAGCAAGCTTGTCTTGCTAGAACGATTAAAACTGAGTAGTGAGTTCGATCCTCACTGGGTGCCCCATACTTTCAGTCTTGTGCCACATCTAAGCCACACTTGGAAAATCACTATATACATTTGAAGATGTGGGCTATAATAATGAGTTATAATTTTTTTTATTTATTGATAGTTGTTTTTGTTGTATGACTATTGCTTCGCAGATCATAAGTCTGGTTTTACTATTTGATTTCGCTAGTATTTTGGTTTATGAGGAACTGTCTAATGTTACTATGATCCTTATGCTGTTTATAAATGTGTTGTCTGATGACATCCTCAAATGTATATAAAAAAAAAACACTTTGTTTACATCACAACATTCTTTGTCATAACACTTACTAATTCTACAAAACTTACTCAACATGTAAAACAGATTCTGGCAGGAAAAATAGTTTAGCACAACAGAATGAACCAACTTTCCTAACAGCAAACTTAACAATTAGTTCAATATAATCTATCCACTTCATGTCAGCAGAAATCATTAGAAGGTGCAATAAGTTATTCTCCTGGAGGTTAGCATCAGCCACAAAAAGGGTTCTCTAAGACAAGAGAGAGCAGTTTCATTTTGGAGGCATTAAAATTAATAAACCATTCTACAGATTGTAGGTAACTTATAGATCAACTGCCAATTTGATCTTATTGTTCTAATTAGACTTACTATTACATGAGTAAATAGTTGTGTCATCAAAATAGATACCAGATGATATCAGAAATGTTGTTGATGATAGTGCCCTGAGAGATACCTGCATTAATACAAAAAGATCAAGAAGAGTGGCCATTCAAGACGGCCTTCATTTCGCGATTTGATAAAGACTGAATCAGTTTAAAAATTCATCAAAAAATGCCATAACTTTTCATCTCGTAAAGAAGACCAGCATGCCAAACCCTGTCAAATGCGTTCAAAATATCCAAAGCACACATTTCAAGATTCACCATTTCTATCTAAAGCTTGATAGACTCAGTAATAATTGTTAATACATGATCAGTTGACAAAGAGAAGGAAAAGCCATATTGCTTATCTGAAAGAGGTCCCTCTGAGGTGAGATGCTGAACCACTTCAAAGTTAATTCAAGCCTCTCGCACTTTGCCAAAAAGAGGTAGTCTATTGTGATAGATGAAAAGTAGATTGATTCCAATTTTCTGCATATGATTTAATTTGAATACTTTAAAAAAAAAAAGTATATAAAATATATATTTACACAGCTAGAATTCATTTGAAATTTGACTGACAAGATTAGTCTATTTAATCATTTATTATATTATTGTACATATATTTTAACTTGTGATGAATCTAGATATGATTTATGGAGAAAAGTCCAAAGTTAATAGTTTTGTTTGAGTACTTTTGACCATTGTCTTGCCATTATAAATGTTAATGTTGTAGAGAAAAGTTTTTATTAGCTTCATCCTAGCTTTTTAGAAAAGCTACATTTCTAATTTAGATGCATGTATATTAACATTGATAATATTGATGTTCCTTATAATAACTAGAGATTGCTCAAATTGTACTCAAACAAAAATATTATAAATTTTGGACAGTGTCTACATAAATTTTGATCTAGCTGTACAATAACATATAGCAATTTACTAAGTATGGATCAGAGAGTGGAGCACTCGGTAGGGATCGAACTCACTACTCGGTCATAACCGATCAGGCAAAAAAAAGCTTATTAAACATTACATCACTCTAAAGTGCTTGTTTTGGTTAACTTAATAAAAGTTACTTGAATATCTATTTAAATAGGGCAAAAGATGCATATGATAAAGATATCGTTAGGTAACTCCCATATATTAAGGGGTGCTGAAAAGTTTTTCATTTTACCCAGAAGCTCTCAAACCAAAACAAAAAAAAATCATATGTTTGACCATTTGGTATGATTTTAGGAAGTGGACAATCCTAAGAATTTTTCAGCACCCCCTGTACAAGTTATGGACAATGTGGTTATAGATTTAAATGGCAACAGCTCTCATAAATAGATAAATAACAAGAATCTTCCACTCACATAGCTTATTCCCCAAGAGCCACTCCTGCAGAATGCTGAATGTTACAGTCTTAACCTGGCTTATAGCCACATCATGTTGCAACACCAGTTCTTGTACAATCACCAAAGTTAAGCAATGTTGGGTTTGGTCAGTACCTAGATGGGTAACCATTTGGGAATATCAGGTGTTGTAAGCTTGGGTGTGCACATGGTGTAATGGGTGGCGTAATAGATAATGGCTTGGAATTGTTAATCTAAAGGCAGACTTCCAGCTGCACTTGGATTCATTAATATTCACTTCTGCACAAATACCCTTGGGAAATGTATGAGTCCACCTCTTCTTCCCCTAGCTATGAGTTAATTAGACTTGTATCACTAAGGCCATTATCATCTTCCCCCATAAAAAATTGCACATAAAATATTTAGATTTTGGCATTAAATAACTCATAGAGGTCGATATGCTGCTAAACAAAAACAACCAATAATCTTAACCTCTTCAAGTCAAGGGTCAAATGTTACCTGTCCTCTATATTCTTATAGTTTTTGCTTTGTACTTCCTACTCTTATATTCATAGTATACACTCCAGTGTCCCTCTTCTTTGAGTGCACCTGAACCTTTTATTGGATAAGTATTAGTTAAAAAAAAACAAAAAAAAAAAAGTCAGCCTGTTGTGAAGTCCAAGTTTAGCACTAGTAAGTCGCTAAGCTCGTACATCTACTTTGTTATTTTAAGTGACCACTTATATGAGTGTTCACTTATGCTTATGCAAATTATGCATACTAATTTGCTAATATCACTACATCTCCCTGAACCTTAAGGGTTTTATTCCTCTCGTAGATCTTGTACTCCTTCTCCTGCTATTTTCATCACTTTGCTCTACTTCTCTCTCTCCCGTATTTCTTTCCCTGGGAGACCTAGATCTGTCCCGCGCTGGGCTGTAGTCATGTGTGTTTTCTTGCATAATCTGGTCTTCGTCCGAACTTTCAGACTCCTTCTGGCCCTCTTCATCCTGCATTGTTTCGTCTTCTGACGTTTCCTTCTGTAATGGTTGTTCTACCAACTCATTATCAGACGGAATTGAAGACATTTATTGTTGTTTTGTTCTTCCTCTTCACCCTGGGTCCTTATTTGGTCTGCATGGGCTAATACACTATCACCATTTTCTCTACTTATTATGGCTGTATTGTGGCCTTTTTGCATTATAAATTCTGCTCCTTCTGGATCTGCATCTTTGTTCTTTTTGTACCACATTTTTTCATTTTTAGAATACGACATCATTAGCGGAGCTCTAATCTGTCTTCCCATTAAAGCTGATGAGCTTTCTAGTCTTCTCGCATGTGGTATCATACAATAACTTAAAAGCAGCCTCAGTAGAAAAAACTACTTTTTCTTTTTGCTGAGAGCATGCTTTTAGCCCCTTTTTTACGGTCTGTACCATTCTTTCTGCTAATCTGTTTGATTGAGGGTGATATGGAGGTGTCTTATATGGTTTACACCCTATTTTTCTAACCATACATTAAGTTCTTCCTCACAAAATTCGGGTGCATTATCAGATACCAAGGATTTTGGTACACCATTTCTGGAAAATATGACTCTTAAAATCTGCTTTATCGTAGAACTTTTCTTGCTTGTAACCCGGATTATTTCGGGCCAACCTGAAAAGGAGTCTACTAGTATTAATAAGAGTCCCACTCATATTAATGTATGCATGATCCATATGCACACGACTCCATGGCTCCACTTCTTTGGGCCACAAATGTAATTTGGTTTGTGTAAAGTTTCTTAATTCTTGCACCTTTTTACATATTCCTCGACATCTCTTGAATATCCTGGCCACCAAGCTTCTAATTTTATCCTTTTTTGTGTAGCCGCTACTCCACAGTGTATATCATCATGTACACTTTCTATTATCGGTTTTCTTTGTGTTTCTGGGGGAATTACCAGGTCCCCATTACAAATCACTCCATGTTCTATTGTTAATTTGTGTCTTATTTCTTTATAGGGTCTTTCTGCCCTAGAACAATTTCCCCACGAGTTTTTTCTTATTCTCGATACTATCCTACTTAGTACTGGATCATGTCTCGTTTCCGCAGCCATTCTATCTAAAGACAAAACATCAGTCCCTATCAAATGTAGGAATGAATCTTCAGATTCTTCCTCTGTCTTATCTTTTGACTCCTTGTAGAACCTCAATCTTGATAGTGCATTTTCATGTGGAATTGAATTTCCTTTGATATACTCTATATCAAAGTAAAATGCCATCAATCTTATCGCCCATCGTAGAATCCTTGATGTCATGACTTTGGGAAATCCTTTCCTTGGGTTAAATATAAACTCTAATGGTCTATGATCACTTCTTAACAGAAATTTTTTCCCAATTAAAAATTGTCGGGCTCTAGTAGTTGTCCACATGATAGCCAATGCTTCTTTCTCTATGTTCGAGTAATTAAATTCAGTGTTCGTTAATCTTCTCGATAAATACATTATTGGATGTCCTTCTTGTGATAATATTCCTGATATTGAATGTTCACTTGCATCTGTAGTGAGTGTTATGTCCTTTTTTGGATCAAACATTTTCACTACAGGTTTCTTTGACATAATTTCTTTTAATCTTTCAAAAGCTTTTTGCTGTTCGTCTGACCACATAAATTCCACATACTTTTTCTTAAATTTGCAAACGGTTCCGTCAAGTCGGTGTATTTTGGTAAGTATCACCTGTAGAAATTTACCAATCCCAAAAAAGACTCCATTTCTTTTTTATTTGTAGGTGTAGCTACTTTTAGTATTTTTTATATCAAGGCTTGGTGTGGTGATATACCTTCTTTTGAAATGGAATAACCTAAAAAAGATATTTTGTTAGAATTGCTTACACATATTTTTTCATTTATTGTCATTCCAGCATTTCTTAATCTATTCAAGACTAAGTCAGTTTTCTCTTTTAATTCCTTTTCATTAGTAGCTCCTATGCATATGTCATCTTGGTAACAAACCATATTTTGTACATTTCCTAAAACCTGTTCAATGGCCCTTTGAAATATGGCCCTTGCGGTTTTTATTCCATATGGCATCCTTTTCCATCTTAGTAACCCTATTGGTGTATTTATCATGGTTACTTCTTTGAAGTTCTTGTCTATTGGTATTTGGTGGTATACCATTTTTAAATCTATTTTTGAAAAAACGGTCATCCCCGCCAGTGCATGTAATGCAAGTTCAACATTGGGTATAGGATATGAATCTGTCTTGTGATTTACTCCTATTTTGTAATCTCCACAAATACGTAAATCACCATCTGTTTTTCTCAACACTACAATGGGTGATGCCCATTTGCTACCGCCAGGCGGAACATGTTCAAGAAGGTCTTGTTCTACTAATTTACATAGTTTTGTCACTACTAATGGTAATAAATGTACTGGTAATTTTCATGTCTCATAGTAAGAGGGGGAAACATTTTCTTTTACTTTTAAACTTGCTTCATAGTTTTTTAACTTTCCAGTTTTTTCCATTTTTATTTCATTAATTAACTTGGTAGAATTTGTTAAGCACATCATTTCCAATAAGTCCGTGGTTCTTTTCGCAACTTGTAACAACTATAGGTATTACTTCAAATTTGTCTTTTAACTCTAAGGAACCTTCAAAGTATCCTAATGTTTTTATAACCAACCCATCAAATTGGCAGAGTTGTAAACTACTCTTTTGTAAAGGTGGCTTACCAATGCATTCCCAAAAATTTTTTGGTATCAGAGTTACTTCGCTCCCAGTATCAATTTGCATATCTAAATTGAAGTTGTTGATTTTAACCTTTACTATGTCTTTTTTCTTGTGTTCAATTTTTTTTATACTCTTATTTTTTAATGTAAAAACTTCCCTATTGGTGTCGTTTTCTTCAATTCTTTCAACGTCTTTCTTTTTTGATTTACACACTGCTTGAAAGTGGTTCTTTTTTAAGCAATTCTTACAAGTTTTTCCAAATGCTGGACACTTTTCTTTTTTTATTTCGTGTTCATGTCCACAATCTGAACACTTTTTTATCTTCTTTAACATGTACGTATCAGCGAATATTTGTTCGCTGTGTTGACTTTTATGATGGTTGTATTTCTGTATTAGTTCTTGTTCCTGAATAAAGTCAATACATGTATTTAAAGACATATTTCCTATTTGTAATTGTTCCATTATTTTATATCGGTGTGATGCATTGCACATACCTTCAATTAATCGTAATTGAATCAAGATCTCTTCAATAGTCTGTTCGTCTTGTCCTAGTTTTTCAAATTCACAATATCTACTTGCATTTCATAGATGGTGTAGATATTTTATAATTGGTTCGTCAATTTCTTGTTTCATCAACATGAATTTTGTTCTTTCTGTCACTACCAGCCTTTTCTTGGGTCTGATATTTCTTCTTATAATCTGACTTATTTTTTCAAAAGTCAGGTCTTCCAAATTTGAGGAATATGCTATAGTGGAGACTTTCATTATCGCCTCGCATCCAGCTGTAGCCAAAAATAAATCCGTGATTTAATTTTCGCCTCCCTTTTCCTTGTTGCCTTTCAACTTTTTTGTTCTCGCAGTGGCACAGAAACAACGAATCCATGTATCCACAAAATCTGGATCTTCCAGAGACAATTGATATCCTATCGGCGACACTATTGTTGTGAAGTCCAAGTTTAGCACTAGTAAGTCACTAAACTCGTACATCTACTTCATTATTCTCAGTGACCACTTATATGAGTGTTCACTTATGCTTATGTAAATTATGCATACTAATTTGCTAGTATCACTACACAGCCCTTACTGCTTAGTGTCTAATGAAGATGTAACAGTTTCATGGCAAGTTGACAATCACTTGGTCAATTCTTACAGCCAAGCATGGACAATGCTCAGTTAAAATCAAGTTGTGTAATGGTAGTAGTAGTTGTTTGTACTTGAAATTTCTGCTAAGCCATGGTATCTTTTTTGTTGAGTTTTACTGGAAATTTAAACTACCAAATATTACTTGTTAGCAATGATGACCAACACCTGGAGTATAATTAAAAGAAATTTCTTGACAAAAAAAAAAAACAGGAAAGATTAATAAGGAATTTAAAAGGTGTTAATTGCAAGTGACTTCAAAAAACAGCAACTGTGTGTGTGTTTTCAATGGACAGCTTTGTTTGTGTGTTTGGCTGAATGACAGACACTGTTGCCACTAGCAGGAAATTCCTTGTCTTTTTGCTGCTCAGTCATTGATTTATACAAGAAATTTAAGATCACATCTCACCCAACAAATGTTTCCTAATCTGAGCATTTATCTAGAGAAGGGGTTGTTTTTGGGGGGCCCACATGGCTACAGGGGGCCCTGGTAAATTTTATGAGGGCCACAGAAAAATTTTAGGGGTTAGGTAGCCACGAGTTCAATAAAAGGGGTCAAAATGCTACAATTCTGTTGCTCAATTTTAGTTTTAATAAACTTGAATTAGTATCTGTCTAAACTGTAATTGAAATATATTTTTGAGTTTTATTTACAAATGAACATAAAGCTCAAGGACGACATTAGTGATTAAATAAATGAAAATGGTTTCTCTCATTAAGCATTAACTATGTATTATCAAATGATTTTTAAGTGTCTTTTATGTTACTAGTATGCATATATGTAAAATATATGTGCAGAACTTTCTTAATTTGCATAGCTGTATTTTTTTATTTTGCAGAACGTTTTAATTTGTGCGTGCATTTATGTGCAGAATTTTTCTTACCAAAATAAAAAGTTCATTTCATTTAACTGGTTTGGCTTTTAAAACAAGCAGTTTTGATGTCTATGGAGAAATATCAGTTTATTTGTTCCAGAAATTGTAAAATAAGCTCTTTTTTAAAAAGTAAATGGCTAGAAAGGGGGCCATTAAAAAAAAATCATCAATCAAAGGGGGGCCATGAATAAAAAAAAAGGTTGAGAACCACTGGTCTAAAGTTACCATTATTTGTTATTAACTAGTCAGATCCTTAATGGTAATTATAATATTAGCTGTTTCCCTACAAGGAAACATTTAGCATTCATTGACTGAACAGCCAGTACTGCTTTTGTTTGAAGTTTATAAAATCTTTCTCTTAAAACAATTTTTCAGGAAAATAGGTTTTTCAAGTTCAGTAGCTGGCATTGCTCTTTCTAGTATTGATGGGGGTTTCCTTCCTAACCTTTTGTTTGAAGTAGTGTGAAATGTCAACATCTTGATCATATCATTATTTTATCTTCAAGATAAATTTGATTAGTTGTTGTTGCTGTCGGTAGTCTTCAAGTGATGTGGTTTCTGTTATTTGGTACAATTCTTTGTGATTCTGTATTTCCAGTCCACAATGTTTTAAGAAGGACGATCTTTGCCAAAAACCCCGGCTTCACTTGCTCAAAGCCTTTTTTACCATTGATCTTAGAAAGTGTTTGTATACAACCAAGAGTTTAGATATTTAACAGGTTTTGTGCCATGCATGGCATCCATCATTGGTTTATATAAGAAATTTAACATTGCTGATCCAACAAATGTTTCCTAATCTGAGCATTTGTCTAGAGTTACCTTAGGATTCCATTGTTTGTTATTAGCTAGTCAGGTCCTTAATGGTCACTTTTAAGACAGTTTATATAACAAATTAATGTATGATAATGACATGAATATTTTTAAAATTTCTCAGCCAGAGTTTTCATAAACAGATTCCAATTTGATAAATATCTGAAATATCCAAATCCTGGAAGTAAATTCATAGACTCAGGTTCAAGTTACTTTGACACCTTCTTTAGCCTTCATTTTTGAAATGTTTTATTTTATTTTGATTAACCCTCAATTAATTAATGCTTTTCTTTTTCATATTATTAAAGATGAAGCATTCCAAATCATGAACACCAAAAACAATTATTTTATAAAAGTTAAAGATAGGGTCCAATTTTCTATGTAACTTCATTGTAAATCTGAAGTTCTTTATTCCTATATTAAGCATTCTATATTACAAATTTCAAAATTTATTTTTACTTTTTTTTTAAAGAAATCATATATAAGCATATTTGTTTTGATTCCCATAAGGGGATTAATTTACATTGAATTTACATAAAAAACTGAACTACCATATTGATTTTTATAACATTTTAATGATTTTTTTTTTTTAATTCTTGATCAAGAATTATAAGCTATAGTAATATGAAAAAAAACTTTGAAAAAAGTGATTATTTCTAGTCACAGTGCTTATTACACAACATCCACCACATTTTTAAATTTTTCAGCCAGACATTTGATAAACACATTCCAATTTGATAAATATCTGAATCATGTTATCCAAATCCTTAAAGTAAATTCATAGATTCAGTTTCAAGTTACTTCAGCACCTTCTCTAGCCATCATTTTACTGTTTTGGTGAAAAATTTTTTAAACTTTTTCCTTCTTTGATTGACTCTCAATGCGTTAATTAGAAATTTTCTGATAATCATTACTTTTTCAATTCACACTTATTATCACCAAAATTAAGCAACATGGAGCCTGGTCAGTACCTAGATGGGTGACCACTTAGAAATACAAAGTGCTGTAAACTTTCATGTGTGGCTGGTGTAATGGATAATGACTCAGAATTGTTAATCCATGAGCTGAGTTCCAATCCCAGTTGGGTTGCTATATTCATTTATGCACAAATACCCTTGGGAAAGTTATGGATTCACCTTTTCTCTCTCTCCCCAGCTATGGGTTAATTAGTAATCATTTTTATCTTGAAAAATTCTTATGTAAAAAATATATTTTCTGTCTTAAAATAACCTGCAATGGGCTGATAAACCATAGAAAATGAATCAATCATATTTCAAGTCACCAAATGCAAATTTCATGCACTATTAATCTTCAAACCAAGATTGTTACTCGGTTACATACACTGAAACTTTCAGATTGTAATTCAGTGAAAAACTGCATGTCAAGCTATGAATTTATTGATTCATCTTCATACTTTCTTGTCTATTTCATGAGCAGAATATCATTCTCTACCCGAACCCATAGAAATTCTACGGTTGACATATTGTCTTTTCATTTTAAGGGTGGGGGATAAATTGTAAGCATTCATTTAATACCCATACAGTCATATATTGTATATTATTTAACAAATTTTCAAATAGGCTTTTATGACATCTGTTTCATTTAATCCTGTAGAGTGGGACATGTAGAAATTCCAGTTTTTGCTAATTTTGTTTACTGAAACGTATCATGAATTACATCTGACAGCAAGGCCTCTTATGATGTTCCCAGGTCCACCCTGATCTGGGGTGGTAGTACTTGTTAGGGTTCCAGCTATGGGAAAATAGTAAATTCTGAAACACTATGAAAGTATAAAAATACATTTTTATAGTAAAAATACCAGCAATACATTTTTATATAAAATTACTAACAATACCTATTCATTGTAAAATTACCAATAATACATTTTTAAAGCAAAATGACCAGCAATACATTTTATAGTAGAATGGCCAACAATATATTTTATAAAAAAAATGACCAATAATACATTTTATCTATAATTGAAGGCATTGCCACTAAACAAAATCAACCAATTGAGACTTATCATTTCAGACTGGCATATTTCCTATTACTATACTGTTTCACTGAAGCAGATGTTAAATGCACATTATTGTTTCCTCTATCTTCCCTTTCTTTCTTTCTTGAAACACACACACACACACACACATATATATATATATATATATATATATATATATATATATATATATATATATATAGCTCCAATGCACCCCAGCATGAGGCTTGCTGGAAGTTTTAAAAAGTATTAGAGGTTTACTCTTTTCATCGCTGCTATAGCAAGAATTTGTGGGCAGGGGACAGGAAAGCTATTACAGAGAATGATGTATGGGTTAGCTAATTAGCCAACTAATAAATGAAAGAACAAGTGGAATTGAAATATGATACTAAAAAATAAGTCTGTTGTTCGGGATCAAAAATATTTGTCACTACTTACGATTAAAAATTTGACTGTAAATGTAAAATAACACTTGAATTTCTTCATGCTATTTTATGCTTGTAAAATCAGACCATCAAAATGTATGATAATATTTACATTAGTATTTTGTACATTTTTTACTTGTAAAATTTTGACAGCCAAAATGGGTGATAATATTTGCATTAGTATTTTGTACATTTTATTCTTGTAAAATTTTGACAGCCAAAATGGGTGATAATATTTGCATTAGTATTTTGTACATTTTATTCTTGTAAAATTTTGACAGCCAAAATGGGTGATAATATTTGCATTAGTATTTTGTACATTTTATTCTTGTAAAATTTTGACAGCCAAAATGGGTGATAATATTTGCATTAGTATTTTGTACATTTTATTCTTGTAAAATTTTGACAGCCAAAATGGGTGATAATATTTGCATTAGTATTTTGTACATTTTATTCTTGTAAAATTTTGACAGCCAAAATGGGTGATATTTGCATTAGTATTTTGTACATTTTATTCTTGTAAAATTTTGACAGCCAAAATGGGTGATAATATTTGCATTAGTATTTTGTACATTTTATTCTTGTAAAATTTTGACAGCCAAAATGGGTGATAATATTTGCATTAGTATTTTGTACATTTTATTCTTGTAAAATTTTGACAGCCAAAATGGGTGATAATATTTGCATTAGTATTTTGTACATTTTATTCTTGTAAAATTTTGACAGCCAAAATGGGTGATAATATTTGCATTAGTATTTTGTACATTTTATTCTTGTAAAATTTTGACAGCCAAAATGGGTGATATTTGCATTAGTATTTTGTACATTTTATTCTTGTAAAATTTTGACAGCCAAAATGGGTGATAATATTTGCATTAGTATTTTGTACATTTTATTCTTGTAAAATTTTGACAGCCAAAATGGGTGATAATATTTGCATTAGTATTTTGTACATTTTATTCTTGTAAAATTTTGACAGCCAAAATGGGTGATAATATTTGCATTAGTATTTTGTACATTTTATTCTTGTAAAATTTTGACAGCCAAAATGGGTGATAATATTTGCATTAGTATTTTGTACATTTTATTCTTGTAAAATTTTGACAGCCAAAATGGGTGATAATATTTGCATTAGTATTTTGTACATTTTATTCTTGTAAAATTTTGACAGCCAAAATGGGTGATAATATTTGCATTAGTATTTTGTACATTTTATTCTTGTAAAATTTTGACAGCCAAAATGGGTGATAATATTTGCATTAGTATTTTGTACATTTTATTCTTGTAAAATTTTGACAGCCAAAATGGGTGATAATATTTGCATTAGTATTTTGTACATTTTATTCTTGTAAAATTTTGACAGCCAAAATGGGTGATAATATTTGCATTAGTATTTTGTACATTTTATTCTTGTAAAATTTTGACAGCCAAAATGGGTGATAATATTTGCATTAGTATTTTGTACATTTTATTCTTGTAAAATTTTGACAGCCAAAATGGGTGATAATATTTGCATTAGTATTTTGTACATTTTATTCTTGTAAAATTTTGACAGCCAAAATGGGTGATAATATTTGCATTAGTATTTTGTACATTTTATTCTTGTAAAATTTTGACAGCCAAAATGGGTGATAATGGGCGTTAGTATTTTGTACATTTTCTTCTTGTAAAATCAGATATAAAAAAATTAATGTTAATATTTACACTAGTATTTATACCTGTTGTCTATTTGCACTTGAATTTTGTATCTTACTTCATTTAAATAATATAAACTACATCATTTAAATAATATAAACTTTTGTAATTTAATTTGATGTGCATCAAAAACTCTCATTGCCTTTAAGTGAAGAAATAAAAAAAATGATTCTGAGGAATTGGTTAATCTCACTTTCAAAACCATTGTCATCTTTGAATTAGTAAAAGAGGTTTAAAATCTAAATAAGGTTTATACTACATGTGAATATGTCGCTCGAAAATGTTTTATTTAGTTTTTTGTTTACTTTTTTTTTTTTTTACTGTACAATCTTCTGCTTTTATAATATAGGCATAATAATAATTACACTACATTTTATATATTTTACAAGTATAAGGAACACTTGTGATAATACTGTGGATTGCAAGCTGGTCTGACAAGATGTTAAGAAGTAAGGTTTTGAAGTAAGTTGACAATGACTAACAAGTATTTTTTACACCTATAATTGATCTATTAATTTGCTACAAATAATATATGGGGCATAGCCACATCACATTGAATCACTGGTTCTTATATGATCAACAAAGTTAAGCAACATTGAGCCTGGTCACTACCTAGATGGATGACTGCTTGGGAATACTAGGTGCACTAAACTTGGATGTACAGGTGGTGTAGTGGATAATGACTCGCAATTGAAAATCAGTATTGTGAGACCGGAAACTACCTACACAATAGACTCTTCCAGGCCTATATTAAGTAGGCAACATTGCACTCTACAGAGAGTGACACAGAGAGACAGTGAGAGTCTCGTACGACTACCAGTGTTGGACACTAACTTATAGTAAGCTCTGCTTACACTATCTCTGTAACCTGTTGTTAATATATCTTTCTTACATCTAATCCGTGTTCCGTGTTTTACTTCTGTGGGCCCAACTTTGGCACCCACATCAATCAGAATGCCAAATTCCATTTCCAGTCAGGCTTGTTATATTCACTTATGCACAAATACCCTTGGGAAAGATATGAATCCACCTCCTCTCTCCCCAGTTATGGGTTAATTAGTAGGACTTGTATCAGTAAAACATCATTATATCCAAGAAATTCTTAAAATCTAAAAAAAATATTTTCTGGCTTTTAAGTAACCGGAAAAAGGTTGATAAGCTGTAAAAAAACAAATCAACAATTAATATAAAGTTGTGTTTTAATTTATCACCTGTTTTTACTCAGTTTGTTATGAAATGGTGTAGGATAAATAAACCTTTTAAGTAAATTAAAAAATTATATCAAATTAGTTACAAGGAAGTTTCTCTAACAATACAGTTAAAGTAGAAATCAAACTTTCATATGCTTAATATGAACCATGTTTTGTGTTGCTCATGTAGATTTAGTTGAAATAAATTTCTTTATCTTATGATGTCAGTTTATTAGTGAAACCTGCCAAAATAGCAATAGAGTGGTTCAGATTAAAAAAAGCAAAAAAACCTTAAGTCCAAGGTTGTAATTCCAAGGGTCAAAAACAGTTTCACAAGTCAAACGTCAGAAGGTTCAGAGGCTGTAAATCAAAAGGGTAAAAAAATTTGCATCACAACTTGCAATGCATAACTACCTCTTCATCCAAGAATTACTAAAAATGATCCTGTGATCCAAAGTAGAGTTCCTTTATTGGTGTAAGAAAGGTTGTGATTGTTCAAGACTGGTAGGGAAGTGCCAATAATTACCATATTTTAAGGTCTACTAAAGTCAACCTGATCTTGATTTGGATATCATTTTATTTATATATATATATATATATATATATATAGCACAAAGAACATAAATCCTGGTCAGGGTGTTAGAACATTTGCTTTCTGGCCATGAGACCTGGGTTTGAATCTCATCATGGTCAATTTATCAGGGAGATGACTTCTTGATAATATTGTCTTTGAAAAGTGCCTGAAAACCATATCACGGCTTAACCCAAGCCACGTGAGTGAAATTGGGTAGACAAAACCATTCAGAAGCCATCAATGATTGTGCTAGCATAAAGTCACAAGTCACCATGACTGAGAGTTTGATCATGCTGGCCATTGTTCAATAAATTGCATTTTTTATGTGAAAAGATCTTTTGGAATTTTTCTGTTCTGCTTGCAAATTATTTTGCAATTTGTGTTGTCAGATTAACTAAATCCTTTGTTGAGTTAATTCAATCATAAAATTATATTAACAACCAACGACATTGTGCATTCATATGATGGAAATATTAAGTGTCATCTATATTCAAATCTCTCCATGGTCAATTTGTCAAGGAGGTGATTCTTTGATAATATCAGCTTGGGGAGACAATCGTAACATGCAACACCATTGGGAAGTGACTGAAAACCACACTATGGGTTGACCAAACCTTGTGCGTGAAATTGATTAGATCAAACTGTTGTTGAAACCATCACTAGCTGTGTTAACAGGAAGTCACAAGTTATTTTGACCAAGGGTTTGAGCTTACTGGCCTTGTTTAAAATGTTGATCACACCAGATGTGGCACTCTCTCCCAGAAACTGTAACTAAGGTCTACTCAGCATAGTTGCAGGATAAACCACAGGTGGGCTCTGAGAATGTTCAACAAACACAAATACTTTCTCACTGTAGTAACATAGCTTCCCTGTGCCTTTTCTAGAAATATTTTCGTGACAATTGTTCTACTGAGCTTTCCTCTTTGGTACCTTGACTTCATAAATTTAAGGGTACTGCTAGATTAGCAAATAGGTCTCATTGTTTTATCGTTGAATTAGCTAGATATAACTGTAAGTTCTATTGTAATAGTTTCTTTTTTCTCACTTCTCGTCTGTGGAACTCTCTTCTGGTTTCTTGCTTCCCTGTCACTTCCAATCTTCAAAAGTTTAAATGCAACTTCAATCACAATCGTCAGTCTCCCTGATCCCTGTTCTTTTATTGTCTTTTCTCCTCATAAAACTTTTCTCATTCTCTTTCACTCTCAATAACATCTGCTTTCTTAGTGGCATTATCACCTTGCTTGGGGTGAAATGATTAAAACAAAAAAAATTCAGAATGAGACAGATGAAATTTATGGGACATGTAATGAGGACAGCAAGCCAGGTGAATTTAACACTCTCAGGACATAATGAAGGCAAGAGAAAATAGTAACTCACTGAATAAGTTTTTGTGAATGGATAGTAAAAGGACAGAGATGGTAAAGACTAAACAATTACAATAAGTTTTGGAAAGTCATGCTCGTTTATGTCCTTAAATGACTTGGTACAGTAAAGAAGAATGTTGATTATCTATTTATATGTTCAGATGGAAAGTAAAATTTATATTTAAAAAGGTATTTTCCAATACTTTTAATAAAAAAGAAATACATGATATCATGTGATAAAAATATTGCCTTTCAAGTATTAAAAAAGATTAGCCAAAATTCTAAAAATAATGTTTGAAACTATAAAGGTATAACCTGTCACGTTTTCATATGAGAACACTATCCAAATTTCTATCTTCTGTTTGTGTTGATTACTTAACAAAAAAATGTATGTTAAACCATCAAGCTTCATATATACTTTGCAAAATACATTTTCTGTGTGAATTTCTGGGTTGAGAAGTTATAATTATTTACATTATTTATATTCAGACTATTGTCCTCATCTTTAATGTTTTTATCACCATGTTTCAGCCATTATGCCCTCCATCCTTCCTTTGTATATTGATCTATTGGGAATTCTGAACTGAACTTATTTAATATATTTCTTATACTGTCCATCTCTAGGATATCATACAGTTTTTATTTTTTGTATTAGTTATTTTTCATCCATTTCTACTGAATCCAGGTGCACACTGCCCAACCTATGAATTGAACTCACAATCTTTATGGTCACCAAATTCATGAACTAACACATTAATCCACTAGACCATTGTTTGGGACAATAATCCAAATATAAATAATGTAGATAAAATATATTTTGCTCTTTTAAGGATGTCAGAATATTTTTACTTTCTCTTACAGCACTTTATGCTGCTGATTTCAGTTTAAACTGTCACCTTTTATTTTCCATATATTTAAATTACGAAAAAAAATATAATTATATTATATTTTTTTTCGTAATTTTGGTGAGTGAAAATTTCACTGAAATATGTTAGAAAATTGCCATGCTTTCATTTGAAATCAAATAAAGACAAACTTTAAGTAAAATGGTAAAAATATATGGAAAAAAAATAGTGTCAGTTTAAACTGATGCCAGGAAGATATGGATGAAAAACTGAACCATCTTTTAAAAAATTATATATCAAATTATTATAAAACTTTTTGAAAAAAAACTATATAAAGAAATTATTTTCTAAATATTGAAAAGAATTTAACAGGGAGATTAAAAAAACGTCAGAAGTTAATTAATTACTCCTACCCTAATTCCATTTGGATATTTTTGGTCATTAGCATAATATAGAATGCATTTTAGAAGCAGGTCATATGAAATATGAGGAGAAAATTACTGTAAATTTAATTTAGCAAAATCTTTTTAAATTCATACAAGTTACCAATCATTAATTACCAAACTAGGGCAAATAGATTCATACCAATCCATATTGACTATTGACATCAGCAATGCTCACTGATATCACAATTATCTGAATGGATCAAGCCACAATCATAAAGAAAGCATCCAGTAAGAAATGTAAACAGATCCTAATCCCGTTAACACTACTACTACTACTGTAGACATACATTTGCAGATATTAAAGTTTCCAGTTTCCTTCATGCATCGTTAGTTTGAATCTTGAACTTTTCCTTTATAAAAATGGATATTACATGTTCCATGAATATTAACCAGTTAATAGTCTGCAAATTAGAATTCTGAGCCAATTATCTCCCTTTGCCTTGAACTCCGAACCTGTAAATATTTAATTTGTCAGAAAACAATCAGAATATTTTTCTGCTGCGACAGTTTTATTCTTGCATTTGCCAACTGGATGGTTTGGGATTTTTGAATAAAATGTCTTTTGATTGCTGTAGGTTTTCTGCAAGACAGTTCTTACAATATCCGTATATTAATATGCTTATACCTATGTATGCTGTATATCATGTTTGTTATTACAGATACTGATAGGGAAACAGAGAGAGGGACATAGGGAGTAAAAGAGAGAGAGAGACAAAAATAGAGTGCTACTCAGAGAGGGATTGGAGGCAGTCATATTAATATATAGATGGTCTGGTTTCTACAGGAAGATTGTTTTTACACTTGGTTTAGATAAGTTCAGGTCTGTCTATATTTTTGAAATGAGGTAATTTAAATACACCATTTGGACTGTTGTACTCATCTTTATTGCCATATTCACAACACTTCATCTGTTGTACACTACAGCCTTCTTCAGGTGATATACGTTGGAATTTCTACCCCAGTGGACTTAGTAAAGACTTTGGTTCAAAATTTTAACATATATCACCTTAAGGAGGCTGAAGTAGACAATGGCTGAAATGTGATTATGGCAATAAATATGAGGACAACAGTCCAAATGATGTAAATAGTGTAAATGAGTCAAGGTATTGGGAAGTTATGTTTTTTTCTGGAATTATGAAATATATTTCTTATAGTTGAATAATATTTATTTTCTTCTTTCTTTCTTCTTTAGGTAAGTTCTTCAATAACAGTTCCAAAAATCTGGTTTTTAGAACACTGATTGAATGGTAAGTATTATAACTGAAAATTCTTTTTCCAAGATGGAAACTCAAGTATAAGATTTGTGCTTTGAGCATAAAATGAAAAAAGAGGAGGAAAAGAAAAGGTTAAGAATGTACATGGTGCGATGGGTAAATTGTCGCCATTTTATATTTTTAATATGTATATGCATTGTTTTTGATTTGGCCAACTGCACAGTATAGTAGGGTCAGCTGTGAGAAAAAGAGCACCATAATGCAAACCATCCACAAGAAATTTGAAAACAGCATGATGTACAGCTTGGTATTTCATTCTGGAAGCTCCAATACAAAGATTTCAGAGTGTTTGTATGTCAATCTGAGGACAATGCAGAGGATTCAGAAAGTTTGATGAGTATAATTATGATTACAAAGGTATGGCAGCTCAGAAAACTCACTTTGATTGTTCTGATAAGAAGGGCCTCAGACTCTACATGGAAGACCCTATGTCTGACAAGCAGGAGAACCCATTATGGCTATCAGACAATTTCTGCAACCACATCACACCTTACATCTGGCCACCTAACTCCGCAGACCCCCTTGATTATAATGTTTGGGGCACAGTTGAGCGAGAGACCAACAAATATCCTTGTAACACCAAAGATAACTGAAGACAAGAATTATGTCAGTATTTGCCAACTTCAACAATGAAACCACCCAGAAGAGTTGCAGGAGATTCCAAAGTTGTGTGGAGGCTGTGGTTGAAGCTAATGGTGATTTTATTGAATAAATTTACTATTTAGCATTTCAAGATATTTTTGTGTAATTTTGGTAAATATATCTGTTAAAATGAAATGTCAGTGTTATTTTCATTTTTGCATAATTTACATGACAATTTATCCATCGCATAATGTATGTGACTTTGTTCACTCTTATTTTAATATCAAAACCTGATTTACCTGCAAATGCTTGATTACATACACCCACACATACATACATATATATATATATATATATATATATATATATATATATAATGGTCTTATTAAAGCACTAGGTATTCTCTTTTGCATTGTTAATTATTTGAACTTAACAACTTTAACTAAATATTGCAATAACAATCATGAATTTGAATGCTGAGTGTTATTTTATGAAGTAAGGGAGATACAAATGAGAAGATTTGAAATTGACGCCTTTTTCCATTTCACTAAAGTTCATAGCCATACATTGATGAGACACTGGTCCCAGACAATCACCAAAGTTAAGCAACATCAAGCCTGGTCAGTACCTAAATGGGTGACCGTTTGGGAATACCAAGTGCTGTAAGCTTGAATGTGCGGGTGATGTAATGGATAATGACTCAGAAAGTTACAGGGAAGTTATGTTATGGTGATGGGAAAGTGACTGGAGTCTAGATGTCAGGTCTGGTAAAATTGCAGATTCTTCTTTGAATTTCTGAATATATAGCAGTAGCTCCAATCCAGATCTGGTAGCAATATTCAATGTAGAATGGTAGACTTATAAAGTTGTAAGATAGATTCTTCTAAAAAAATTTTCTAGCATGACACAGTGAATAAACTTTCCTAGCAACAGCAATTGTTCTCTATGATAATTAACAGAGAGCAGTTTCATTTTGGAAGCATTAAAATTAACAAGCCACTTGTTTCTTCAATTAACAACAGATTGAATATTATTTTTTAAATCTGCTTCCAGATTGATCTTATCGAACCAGTCAAACTTACTATTAAGGCTGGGTCATCAGCATAAATATCAAGGCGAGAACTGATGACATCAGGAAGGTTGTTGATGAAAATTAGGAACAAACTAGGTCTAAGTATAGAGTCCTGGGAGACACTTTCATTAATGTAAAAAGATCTAGAAGAATAGTCATTCAAGACAACTTTCATTTCACAATTTGATAAAAAAGATTGAATCAAATCAAAAATTTGTCCAGAAATATCTTAACTCTTCAACTTGTGAAGAATACCAGCATGCCAAACCCTTTCAAGGTATCTAAGCCATTTATACTGAGCTATTGTTAATGAGTTTTCTCTTTACTCAATGAACCATAAATACAGCTTTGTGACAGAATTAGCCTTGTCCACACAAATTAGAAAGCGTTTTGCATATATACCTTCAGTGGAATACAAGAAAAATGTTGATATTGTATTTTAATTAGACTCTAAAGAGGATTTTGAGCTGCAATATGAGATTAATCAATACAAATAGATTTCCTTCTCTTGCTGTGTTTTGTTTATTTCTATTTGGTTCCATCTTGAAGACAGAACACACAAAATAAAATTATCCATAACAAGCTTGATCCCAAAAGCAATTTAACCTTGCCAAGGTAGTTTTGGATGTGCACATAGCAATGCAGATATCAGCGTGGGAATGTGGGATTGGTGTGTAGAGTTCCAATTCCAGCTGATGCCTTTGCATTCATTTTCACACAGATACTCTTGGAAAGGTGTAAATCTATATCTTCTCCCTGTTCCAGCTAGGGATTAATAGCAATGCAGACTGGGATCTTTAAATTTGGTTAGCAACCAGTCTAGATGAATTACATCTCTGAATTCCAAACCAGTTGTACATGGAGTTAGAAACTCCACCCTATAAAAACCTACTTACTATAGGTTTGGTTTGTTTTACGGCATATCAGCCTCAATGGGTTATTTAATGCTGACAAGATTTTTATTGCTCATGATATTTTTTCAAAAAATGTTTTACTGGTAATTTTTATTTATTTTTTTTTTTTTTAATGTATAGCTGGTAATTATTATTATTATTTTTTTTTTTTTTCAAAAATGTATAGCTGGTAATTATTATTATTATTTTTTTTTTCAAAAATGTATAGTTGGTGTTTATTATTATTTTTTTTCAAAAATGTATAGTTGGTAATTATTATTATTATTATTATTATTTTTTTTTTTTTTTTTTCAAAAATGTATAGTTGGTAATTATTATTACTATTATTTTTTTTTTTTCAAAAATGTATAGCTGGTAATTATTATTATTTTTTTTTCAAAAATGTATAGCTGGTAATTATTATTATTATTTTATTCTTTTTCAAAAATGTATAGCTGGTAATTATTATTATTTTATTCTTTTTCAAAAATGTATTACTGGTAATAATTTTTCTTCAAAAATTTATTGCTGGTAATAATTTTTTACAAAGTATTTCTGGAATTAAAACCTATTTTTACATTTTCATAGTGTTTTGACCCCAGTTTGGGGGTTAACTATTTACTCATAGCTAGGACCCTAACAGGTGCTACCACCCCAGGCCTGGGTGGACCTGGGAACACCATTAATTAAGAGGTGGTTCTATGCTTCTCAAAACCTCCTGATCAGAGGCCTTGCTGTTGGACACAGTTTATCCTCTTACCCAGTATGCAGATGTAGTTTATTGTCATACCCAGGACAACTTAGTATAGAAACTATGGCAGCAAAATCTATTATGTTGAGGCTGTAACCCTATACTCCTCAAGGGAGTCTCCAGGGTTTAACAAGATAGTTTTGCTGACAATAAAGCCTTTTTCTTTAATGATTGATTTTTTTTTTTAAATTTATTTTATCATTATTATTATCCACAATATCACAATTTTGCCTTATTCTATATATCTGCAGAATATCTTCTTATATTCATGAGGCTATGATATTCTGCAAGTATATAGGCTTATACAGAACTGCGATATTCTGTGGATTGGCACCACTTTTTTTTCATATAAAATAGTATAGTGTCAACACACAGATCTTTACACACTGCCAAAAGATTGTCTTCATCTGAAACTCATTCACAAAAGGTAGGAAACAGAAAATCCCTTCCATAATTGTATAAAGAAATGTCTAGTTTTCACATTTGTTATTTTCTTTTTACTTTGTTCATGCCTTTTGTGCACCATTTTAAAGTGATATATTTATATATACTAGTTTTAACCTGTTTTCCTACTTGAATTTTCTGATTAGTTTTAACTCATAAGTTAATGATTGAGTAAGCTCATAGTGAGTTCTACGGCCATAAAATATCTGTAGAAATTCTCCTATTGTGTTGTTAAATATATGAGCTTAACAATTTTACAAAATATTTCAATAAGAATCATAAATATGAATGATGGTTGTTATTGTAAGAAATAAGGGGGAACAAATGAAAAGATTTGAAATTGGCAACTTTTACCATTTCACTCAGACATTAAGCACTTCTTTCTTTCCTTCTTTCTTTCAGTTTCTCACTGAAACCAAATAGCATCTTTGATAAATCTTTTGTCTTTCCATGTGATCAAAACTGAATAGTCCATTATTTATGAAGTATTAGCAGGAAACATTAAACACTTCTATTCTTTCTTTCTTTCTTTCTTTCTTTCTTTTTTTTCACTGAAACCAAATAGTGTCTCTGATAAGTCTTTTGTCTTTCCATGCAATCAAAACAGAATAGTCTATTATAAGGTATTGGCAGAGTGTAATGGTCATGCAAACTAACAAAGGGAGGGACAAGCACAATTATAATAGGATTGAGATATATATATATTTATAATTTGGAACAAATAGGACAACCTTTATAGATATGCCATGTTTTGCTGCCTTATTTTAATTTCATCAGACTTTTGGGAGGAATTAGGAAAATAGTGAGCGGTCAGTATTTTGAATCCGGTAATATTTGTTTTTATTGGCCAGGTCATTTTCACATGTTCATATTTTGTGGTGTTATTATGTGTTTGTGTTTCTGAACTTTAGTGGGTGTTTTGTGTATGTCTGATAGTACTGAAGTGCCTAGAAAATGGTATTAAGCCAAAATGGGAAGTGTGTGTGTGTGTGTGTGTGTGTGTGTGTGTGAATATATCTCAAATTTCTAGTGGGTGTATGGTGACTACTGATGGATTCAAGGCATGTATTAAATGTAGATTAAATTCATGTTATATTAATTTGGGGATAAAGTTTTATTTAGGTTTTTTTTTATTATTATTGAGGAAAATTCATGTGTCTGGAGAAATTTTAAGTGTGTAATGAGAATGGATATATTGACATGTGCTGGATTAAATTTTTATTATTATTATAATCTAGGTTGTTTTACTATTTATAATTTTTATGCCTATTGAGAGATTTTTTAGTTAGGTGTATTTACAGTTGCATGGTGGATATTTTTTTTAATACTAATTTTCACCCAATACAAGGCCCTAGAGCCACTTAAGGTAGAGTGTTACTGTGTGGAGTTTTATTAGCATAAGAAATTCTTGGGTCTATACAGGAAAGATAGCAGCTAACTCTCGACTTGAAGAGGTCAAGATTTAATTAGTGAATTCAGGCAGAGATATTAAAAGTATAGAGTTGAAGTAGACTTTAGAAGGAACTGGAAACCCATTCCTAAAGAGTGTGCATTTTTTCCTGAATATTCAAGAAATCATATTAAAATACGATTTCTTGAATTTATAAACAAAAATAAAATACTGTTTAAAAAAATAAATGGAGCGTCTACTCAAATGCGGGTATCCACTAAAAATAGCACTTAAAGTGATAAAATATGTTGTATTAATAAATAAAAACCCATTACTTCTTTAGAAACATATATACATACACAAGTTGTTATGGGTTAATTGTAAGCATTTATATTTTTAATTTTGTGCATGCGCATTGTTTGTTTTTGATTTTGTCAACTGCACAGTATATTAGTTGGGCACCGCCTGCAAAAAAAGAGTATCATGATGCAATTCCCTCTGCAAGAAATTTGGAAACTGCATGCTGTACTGCTTAGCATTTGCACCAGAAGCTCCAATATGAACATTTCAGAGTCTTTAGGTGTCAATCTGAGGACAGTTGCAGAGGATTCTGAAAGAGATGTACGAGTCTAGTGGTGATTACAAAGGTGTTTGGAGTGATCACTAGTGATGGTGATGTCATGCCTCCATTCATCTTCCCACAGGGCCTCAGGCTCACCAAGCAGGTCTACATCAAGTGACTTGAGGAGATAGTGCAGCTCTGGGTCAAGAGGATGGCTGCTGGAAAACCCTCTGCACTATGCCACACAAGCAGAAGAACCCAGTCATGGGTGTCAGTTTCTGCAACCAGATCACCCCTTAAATCTGACCACCTAACTCCCAGACTGCAACCCCCTTGATTATTATGTGTGGGGCACAGTTGGGCGAGAGATCAACAAAACTTCTTGCAAGACCAAAGATGAACTGAAGGCAAGGATTATGGCAGCATTCACTAACTTAAACAAGGAGACTTAAATTTTCTTATTTGGTGGTAGTAAGGCAGTGTAGAAATTGTCCATACTGTCTATTGTCCTATATGTTTTTGGACACTTCTTTAGCCATTTTTAAGGGGACTGTTAATTGTTATTAATTTTTGTTGCAGTTGTCTTTTAAGATATAATTGTAATATGCATCTCTCTCTCTCTTTCACACACACACACACACACATATATATATATATTTAATGAAAAACAGACCACTTTAAGGTACCATTACAATAATTTATTTCACCAAAATCCTTTTTAAGGACTTCGGATTATCAGGTAACAATTCCAACAACGAAATGAAAGGAAAAATGATATTGAAAATTGATGGGTAGTGTAATTTTGGTAATTTAACAGGGGGGGGATGAGGGGGGCAGTTAAAGAAACAAGGTAGAGTATTTAATTTTGTAATTTAACAGTGGGGGGATTATATATATAAATTCAGATATAACCAAAAATATATCTGTAAAAAAAAATAAAAAAAAAAAAGTTTCATGCTCTTGATAACATCAATTAGAGGATGAAACATGTTAGTGCAGATAAGTTTTCCTATTGTCTTTATTCATATATATATATATATCAATTGGAATGAAATTGAAATGTTTTTGTTGTTATAGTTACATTAAAAAATCCAAATTTAAAAAGATAGACGCTTTTGTCTAAGCCTTTTTTTCTGGTTAATGGTTAGACACAAGCGTCTATCTTATTAAATTTGGATTTTTTAATTCAACTATAATAACAAAAACATTTCGATTTCATTTTTGCCTTGAAAAAGTCGGAAGACGAAACGTGTCGGCAAAATCTAAGATTTTTTTCCAATTGTCATTTTATACCAATCTGTCTTGTCCACAGAATTCATCTGGGAATTTAAATATATATATAATATATATATATATATATATATATATATAATATATATATATATATATATATATATATATATATATATATATATATAAACTAGATTACTGCTATTTTTTGTTTCTTTACCCAACATTTAAGCTGTTGCATTTGATGAACATTGAATAGACAAAAAAAAAATCAACATCCATAAGAGCAGTTTGAATGTTTTAAAAAGATACTATTAATGGACTCCATTTCCATCATTATAGTGAAATGATTCTGCTTCTGTTGTGTCTGAAGTCCCCCTCAAAGCAAAAAGGATAATTGAGGATATAAAGATTTATTTTTTATTCTTTAGACCAAATCCTTATCAACTGAACCAATTATTTAATTTTCCACTCATTCTATCAGACAAGTAGGATTGTCTTGGAAATGCCAGTTTCTCCCGATTGCATTTTAATATTAATAATTAAAACTTGTTACTTTCTTTTTATATTATAATTTTACTCTATTTCTGTTTGGACTAATTTGATATTTTAAGAGAAGCCAGCTTTGTCCCATGATATCATAGATTGTTTATGTTGATATTATTAATACTACTGTTATGTATCACCTTCTTTGATTCTGAAAAATGTAACATAAGTATTTGATCTTTAAAACTCATATTAGTCCTAGGTATGATGATAAATTACATCCAGCAGCAATACAATAAAATATCTGTAGAAATTCCCCTATCATATCATTAACTATTTGAGCTTAACAACTTTAACAAAATATTGCAATAACAATCATAAATATGAATGCCAGTCATTATTTTAAGAAGGAAGGGGATACAAATGAAAAGATCTGAAATTGATAAATTTTTCCATTTCACTGAAACAACCATTATACACTTCTTTCTTTCTTTCTCTCACTGAAACCAAATAGCATTTCTGGTGTGTCTTTTTCATCTTTCTATACAATAAAAATAGAATAGGCCATTATTTATGCGGTATTGGCAGGGTGTAATGGTTATGCTAAGGGTAGGAAAAGCAGAATTATAATATGATGCTTGCTAATGTGACATATAAAGAAAAATATGCCAGATAAGAGAGTTTAGGTTTTCTAATTTCCATGATAACATTAATATGATAGGCAGAAAATGGAATACTGCTAGTATATATGAGCAGATGTTTTTCACTTTCCAGTCTCAATAGAGTTCAAAAGCATCTCTGTGTCCTTTTATATGGATTACATACATGGTGCCAAGCCTGTCTGTTAGCTGTATACAACTGATTTCTATGATCAATGGTGAAAAAATGGCTCCAAGTGAGTGGAGCTTGAGGGTTTTGGCAATGACCATTCTCCTTTGAACATTGTGGACTGCTGCTAGAGAATCACAAAAATTGTACCAAATAGTAGAAACCACATCACTTGAAGACTACCAGCAGAAGCAACAACTAAAATGGATATCACATGTAACTAGAAGAGAAAATGACGACATAATCAAGATGCTGATATTCCACTTGACTTCAAACAAAAGGTTAGGAAGGAAATCCCCCATCCATACTGGAAAGAGCAATAATAGCTACTGAACTTGAGAAACCTGTTTTCATCTGAAAACAGTGCTGCTTGGTCAATGAATGCTGAATCTTTCTTTATAAGGAAACGGCTAATATTACCATATCCCAAGTCAGAGTGAACAATAAGATTTCTTGAACCAATTTCTTTTTACCAATGTCAATTCGCTTTTTTCTATCTTATTTACACTATTTACATGCAGATTATTGTCCTCATTTTTGTTGTTGTCATTATGTTTTGGCCGTTGTACCTTCCAGTCTTCATCAGGTGTATGTCAATACAGGTAATCTACATGGCCTAGTGGATTAAAGTGTCATTTCATGAATTTGGTTATATTGTAATTGCAAGTTCAATCCCTGGGACTGGTAGTGTGTACTCTGACTCAGTTAAAACAGGGTTAGCATTAATTGAGCAGTGCTAAAAATAAAAACTAATCAAGATATCTCTAGATATGGGCTGTGAAATGAGGCTGTAGAATAAATACATAGAATAGGCCATTATTTATGTGGTATTGGCAGGGTGTAATGGTTGTGCTAACTAAGGGTAGGAAAAGCAGAATTATAATATGAAATATATTTAATGAAAAACAGACCACTTTAAGTTCGGAATTCCCTGTAGGTTATCCTAATCGATATATACATGATGAAGGCTGGAGAACACAACGGCCAAAATGTTGTGATAAAGACAACAAAGATGAGGACAATAGCCTACATGAAAATAGTGTAAGTAATGATAACTCAACATTCAAGAAATTCAGACTGAAATTTCTGCCCTAATTTAAAATGAACTCTTGAGTATCTCCCATTTGAAAATATTTTGTTACTGTTAAATTTCTTGGGACTTTTGCTCATATGTTACTTTTTAGTAAATGATTATTTGCTTCCTGAATTTGTGAGCCAACATCACATCCTCAGTCCTGTAACCATTATGATCTTTTCAGGTACAACATGCACTGCAGCTATAGCAGTAGTGGTGTGTCTAGGGCAAGAAAGCCTAATGAAGCCCACTGCTCTTTAGACTGGTTCGAATTGAGAGTTTTCCTTCTCCTAAACTGGTTGCCACCTCAAAGCAAGAGAGCCCAGTCAGTCTTGGTGGGAGAAAAGGTGGATTCAGACCTTTCCCAAGGGCATTAGTGCAAAAGTGAACATAATGAACTTGGCTGGAATTTTAACTTGGCTCAATGAATTCTCTTTTCAAGTCACTAACCATAAAGTCTCGGTCAAAGCTTTTGAAATTGATGTGTAATTACTTATTCTTTATTTTATTCTTCAGTAAATTTTAATTCAAATCCTTCTTTTAATATACATTTTAAATTATATATTTGGTTTAATTAGCAAAAATTAAATAACAAATCCCAAAACATTTTAAGTGTTACCAATTCAAAATCTTTGGAAATCTTTGGTAGGGTACACCTCTCAGAAAGTTTAAATTAATTTCAGTCTTCTGCAAAATTCCATAAGCAAATAAATATAAAAATAAAAAAAAAGAAAATCTTATCTCCTGTGAAAATTTTTGAATAAAAAAATGTGTGTGAACATGATCTGATAAACATTTAAGGCATGAACCTGACAGTCACTGTGCAGTGTTGACACCTACATCAACACTTTTTATATATAAAAAGGCTTTATTCCTGACATTGAGCATTCTTCCCCCATAGATATAGCAAATTTTCAACAAAATTTAATATGCCACCTGTAAATTTTAATGTTTAATATTTATTACAATATACAACTTAATATAATGATGTTTTTTACAATATACAACTTAACACAAGCTAAAGAAAACATTATCTTCTTTGCAAGGTCATTTTCTATTGACAAAATAGCCAAAGAATTTAATCTGTCTTGAGTCATGGATGACAACAAGTATGCTTTTTATAAGCTTTAGTTTTGGAAGATTCCAAATACATAACATGGAGGTATGATGCCAAGCTCAGCCTTGATCGCACAACAGGTGACTGCTTGAGTTGCCAGTACCTTGAGCCAGGCCTGCTTATGAACTGCACATCTTACCTCCTACTCTTCTGCTAAAATAAAACCAACCTCATTGGATAACCCTCTACTTTGAGTGGCTCTTGGGTCTTGCATTAAGGGAACAGTGATTAAAAAAAAAAAGATTAATTTTTTTATATTTAACTTTTTTGTTAAATATATTTTGCAAAGTAGTTTTAGCTTAATAAAAAATTTCAATGTGAAAGTTTTGCTGATTGCGCCAATATTGGATAAGTGAAACTATAATCCACAAATGGTGAGGTCCTTGGGGATTCCATGGATCAGGAGCTCCTACAGTAATTGAAAAACATTTAGTACCCCACATATAAAAACTTTCTGATTATATGACGTAAAAATTAAAAAAAAAAGAATCTTGCTGTTATTTTTTTATGGCTCGGGTAAAATATTCAAAACTTATCTTACTATAAATTCTGCAAATCTCATCAGAATTATTAAAGTTAATTGCATTCTCTTTTAAATATTCTGTCTTATTCATTTAGACATAGAGCACTATCATTTACTATTTAGGTAGGTGTCTATCTTTGATTTTTCTTAGTTTATTTTTCCATTTTGTTTTTAAATTTTGATTTATTGGTTTTGTTTTTTTATTTTCTTTGGTCACTTGGCAAGCTTTGTATTGGTTTTATCAACACTGGTTAATTGTCTGTTTTTTTTGTGTGTGCTTGTTATATATACAGGGTGTGACAAAATGATCTGACACATATGTAGGTCTAATAAAGGGAAATAGAGTAAAGAATGAAAAATATGTTTTTATTATTGAAATGTATATATAATACCATTTTGTTTCAATTCATTTTAAAAATGAAATCAGTCAAGTGGGTACTGTTTGTGTTACTTTCCACACACTGTCAAAGGCATTCATGAAAGTTGTCCATAATTCAATGGGTCATTTCATGTAGAAAAGCAGGAATTTTTTGATGAATAGCATCTTATAATTGTTCAATAGATTGAGGGCAATTTCAGGTATCCCCACAGAAAAAAATCATATGGGTTCAAATCAAGTGTGTTGCAGTTACTGATTCATTGTTCTTGATAAATGTTTCCACAATGAAAGCACAGTGCTTCCCCATCCAATTCATTTTAGCAACTGAAAACAAAATGAAATAAAATGGCATTATATATACATTTGAATATATATATATATATATATATATATATATACATACATACACATTTTGTTCTTCACTGTTTGATACAACTTTGAGTTTCATGCATGTTGCAATCGTCAGGCAGAGATTGAAAACTTTATAAAATTTAAATATTAATACATATATATAATCTACTGTTAACATAGTGGATCAGTCAATTTCATTATGAAAAAAATATGTGCGTGTGGAAAACATGGAATAAATACAAAAACAAATAGATTAAAAAATACACTTAAATATACTTATATACATATATTGTCATAATAGCTGTAATCAAATATACAAACACATATATATTCAAGTTCAAAATATTTGAAAAAATGCATGCACGTGCGTGCGCACACACACACACACACTACAAAAATCCAAAATGTAATGTGACCAACTACCTGCTCAAAAACCTGAAAAAAGTGGGTGGAATACAAATAACAAAAAGGTAAAACCAAGAAAAATACTTACACAAGAAAAACTCAAACTAAGAAAGAGGAAAAGATCAAACAGTGAACACCTACTTGAACAGTAATTTAAAGTGCTCAATGCCTAGGCTATCTAGACAGAGCAAAAAAAAAGCTTCATAGGATCAACCCTTAACAATGCACAGATTGAGTTGTTACTTAAATTCAAAATATTCCGGTGACTATATATGTATAGACACACTAATAATAATAATATATTTATTCTTCACCACATGATGCTACTTGAAGTTTCATACATATAACAGTAAAACTTTGATTAGCACCAAATTATTCTTAGTATAAATTTTAGTTCACTTATTTTATATTGATCTTTTTTTTTACTGACAGCACTACTTACTGTGTGATTGCTATATTTTTGTGTGTGTGTGAGTATATATATATATATATATATATATAATTATTATTCATTATAGGAGATTAAAGCAAAAACATGTTAATAATTGCTACACAATAGCTTTTGTGTTTTGGTACTAAGTTGTGCCTCTTCAGGTCATGGTAAATAACTGGTAAGTAAAGAATTACTTTTAATTTCAAAAGCAAATTGCATCCTCTTTTTTCGAAAGAGAAGACAAGAAAATAACAAATCAGAATTAAAATAATAAATAATATAAAGCTCTATTCTGTATTGAGCACTTTTTTAAAATTAAATGCTACAGACAGTAGATTTATACTTCCTCTGTTCTTATCTTATACCTGGTGGGATATATATATATATATATATATATATATATACATTTGTTCTTATCTTATACCTGTATATATATATATATATATATATATATATATATATATATATATATATATATATATATAGCTAAGTGACAAACATTTTACTTGCATTAATTATATATATATATATATATATATATATATATATAATTAATGTAATTAAAATGTTTGTCACTTAGCTAATTCATGTTACTTTCAGCATCCCAACTCCAGATTTTCAGAGACCCTCCATACACTTGTTGGGTTGGGGCGTTATGACTGCTTATACTTTTTGATGTTCTTTTTTATATGCACTTTTCATTGATGTTTTTTTTTTTTTTTCCATAGTGTATGTGTGTGCACATGCACCAGTCTAGGTGTATTTAGGCAGCAAGAATTCTTTTTAACAAATTTTGTTGAACAATAGCAACTAGGATTGTCCATCCATTTTTTTATTAAATTTTTAAGTTCTTTTATACAGTCATTAAACTTTCCAAAGTTCATTTTTAATCTTTGAATCAGTACTTCCAACTGTTACTACAGTCATTATCAAGAATTCCAATTTATGTCTTTGTGTGTGTGTAAAAGGGTGCTGAAATGTTTGTGGCCCTTCCAAAAATTTTCTGCTGTTTTGTCATTTGGTAAGGAAGTAGGTCTGGTCAAGAATTTGTCCAGACTCCTTGGTGTGTTTACATACTTGTTTTGATAAATACAACACGATAAGGTAAAATTTAAAAAATCAAATTAAGAATCTAACAATGAAAAGGTCCCAAAATAACATGTCAATGTCAGAGTAATCAAAGGAGCTATCCCAATTGAAAACAATTTTGCTCTTTGGAGAGGGCTAAAATGGCAGAATATATTTAGGTAAAAATAGTGTCCAGAAATACATCTATCTTAAACCATCGATAAAAATATTGGTAAGAAAACAGGAAAAGAACTTCTTAAAAGAAATATTTCTGCATCTTTCAATAAAATATGTAAAAAAAAAAAAAAAAAAAAAAATATTACTGCCAAAAATACACATTCACGCAATCACACACACACAAATATATATATTAGAGGAATGAGAAAGCTCCTGCAAGCACCTACTCACATATGAATTTTCTACATAAATTAGGTAGATTGTACGAAAAGAGAGAAACCAGTTTTAATTGGATGTCAATTCAAAACAACCTGTTAACAGCATATTTATGGCAGCAGCAAACATTCTAATGGACAAATTATGTACAATTATTTTACAACCACAACTTTTTTTTCAACATCTGTGCATTTGTTATATTAAATATGCTCTTTCCTTTTGTTTTTATGCTTTAAATTTTTTCCTTTCTCTCTTACCAATTATATGCAAGAAAAAATATTAAATAACATGCACTTATCCAACCCATTAATATAAAATACTATGTTTGTATGAGATATTTTCACACACACACACAAACGGCCTGAAGATTGCATTCAAGCATGAAACACTCACCACTTGGTTTTGATCTGTGTACTCACTGCTTATATTGATCAGTTTACCCCATAAATATAGCATTCCTTAAAACTATATTTTATGGAGAGGAGTAACATCAACAGTGAGTCGTGACAGTCTGTTTCATGGCTGAATGCAACCTTCAGGCCATGTTGGCTGGATTATAACTTAACTATTTATATGTTAGTCATTATGAATAGTAAGATCAGTTATTTCTAGTTTATTGTATACTTTTATCATTTTATCATGCACACACACACACACATATATATTTAATGACTATATATTTGAAGAACAACCTTTCTTTTAAAAATTTTTTGTTGAATATGAAAGGTAAGGAAAATTTAATTAATTTTTTTATTTAGTTTTTCCAACATTCATACATTTTTTCGTTTGGTGGGAGTAAGAGATGGACTTATGGCCATGTCACATTGAAACACCGGTTCCCATACAATCAACGAAATTAAGTAGCGCCAATACCTAGTTCCTTGACTGTTTAGCAATAACACGTGCTGTAAGCTTATATGTACAGGTGGTGTAATGGATAACAGCTTGAAAATGTTAACCAGAGACCAAGTTCCAATTCCAGTTGGGTTTGTTATATTCACTTACATGCATATACCCTTGGGAATACATGAATCCACCTCTTCTCCTCCAGCTATGGGTTAACTAGTAAGACTAAATGATTATCTCGAAAAAAAAATCTTTCACTCTAAATGTATTTTCTGGCTTTAAATAACCTGCAAAGTGTTGATAAAATGTAGAAACAATATATCTATAAATAAAAATAGATATACCAGCACTTGATAATTGCTTTGGCATGAAACACAGTTGTACAATCAATGTAAGGTGTTTTGTATATTCCTTAATATATATTAAATAACTCTGTTATTTAACATTAAGCATTGTTTTTTCTTACATGATAGAACATATATATATATATATATATATATATATATATATATATATATATATGTATATGATCTCTCTCTAGTACATTTACCTATATTTACCCATTCAATTATATATGTGTGTGTGTGTGTGTGCTTGTATAAAAATTCAATTATAAATCAAAATATATTTGTAAAAAGACTATGAATAAAGAAAAAATAAAAATTATTATTTATTGAGGTTTCATGCTCTGATGGAGTTTATCAAGGTAAATGTAAGGATTTTATTTTGCTAAATATATTTATAAACTGAATTAAAAATATTGTTAGGTTTAAAAGTTTTTAAATTTAAGAACACTCATGAATATTCTTCAGGTTAACTGTGTAAGTCAAGGCAAACTATAGAGGATGCTAAGGGATGTAATTTAATGCCAAACAAATAAAAGTAAATGTTGTTGTTGCTGATTTTTTTTTTCTCTTATTTGTTTTTATACATCTTTTTTATTTACTCTTTTTGTTAATGTAATTATTACTTATTATTTTATTTTAATTTGATAAATTAATTATATATTTCTTTCAAATAATAGGTTTTAAATTTAACTGTTTTCTTTTTATTTTAAAAAATTTTTTATGGCCATGTATGTTGGTTTCGGAAAAAAATCCAGGGCACAAGTTTATATTTTGGCAAGATTCAATAGCGGCATCCTTAAGGACTTTCATCTAAGTAAGTTATTTTCTCTTTATAAGTGTGGCATTCTTGAGATCTAAGTTGTGGTTGATCTTGTTTCTAATATATAACTAATACATTTGATAAATTCTTATGAACAATATTATTTATATGTAACACGAAAAGGATCTTATACATAACAATTTATCAAATGCATTAGTCATATATATAAATAAGAGTGATGTCTAACCAAAAATTGAGTATTGCTGCCATATCTGGGATGGAGCTACCCAGTTTTCACTTATCAGACATGTTCTATGTTTATGCAGCCTTGTGGGCAAAGATTTTCATGGTAAATGTTCAGATGAACTCCATTCCTTTCTTTCACCAGTTAAAACCTTCACAGCTAGGAACTGCCATGCCTCCTACACTGAGTCAGCTCATCCTAATTCCCTTCAAATTTCATTTATAAGGAAAAAGTTCCACTCCTCTTTCCCCAAAATGGTTATGTTTTTGGAATTGATTCAAAAGGATGCTTTCCTAGTCACTATAATCTTAAACTCTATGGTAAATCATTAACTATCTTATATATCTTCATGATACACACACACACACATATATATATATATATATATATATATATATATATATATATATATATAGTCATCCACATACAAGCTTGTTTCGTCGTGTCACAGCTCAACAGTGTGGCTAGACATCCGATACTTATACATACATATATGTGTGTGTGTGTGTGTGTGTGTATATATATATATATGTGTGTATGGTGAAAAATCATGTAGCAGTAAGTGAGCCAGAGTGGCTTGCATCTGGTGCAAAGGAAAATAAGTTCCTTACCTCAAAACACGGCATGTAGCATCAGCATTTTGGCTCTTGATAATGGGATTAATTTCCACTCTTCATGTTGGACTGTTCCAACAGTATGTGCTCTAACGATGGCTTGTGTACAGTTTAGCATGGTTCGACCATTAGCAAGTTGTGTGCTGATTGGTCGAACTGGAGGACGCTATTTGCCTGAGTAACTGAGGACCAAAGCAAAGAACGCTAATTGGTTAGCCGGCTGTGGTGTTGGTCTGATAAAAGAGGGCTGAAGCAGTGAGAAGGGAGAACAGGTTTACGTTGGTGAAGTGTGCGCAACTCAAGAACGGTGTATTGAACAAGCAGTATTATGTATTCTATAAACGATGTCTGAGAAATAGAAACTCATTTAACTACAATATATATATATATATATATATATATATATATATATATAAACAGATTGGCCTGAGCCTTGTCAGTCAAATTGAGTAGATGAAACCGTATGGAAGTTGTCGATGGTTTTGGTAGTGCAAAATCGCAAGTAATCAAGACTGAAGGTTCAACTCCTGATCATGCCAGATTAGTTTGTCTCTACCAGAAACTGTAACTAATGTCCACATAGATACTGTAGAACCTATAGGTCAGCTGTTTGGGTGTTGAAAGAACAGAAATGTGCCTAAGCAAGTGTATGTAAGAAGGATTATGTATCCACTGTAGATGATGAGTAGCCAGCCATTATGTATATATCAGTCTTTCTTTCTTTCTCTCACATATAATATTCTCATCAGTCTTTCACTACCTATCTCTCTCCAACTTCATCTAATGCATCTATGGACATATGTACTAAGAAATTATATTTATTCAATTAGAAAAGTAATATTCTATTTTTAAGGATTGGAAATAATTTAATCTCACTAACCTTCTCAATATATCGTCCTTCACTTTAATTTTAAAATATCCTTTCAGAAATACTGAAATAACTAATTTTCAATCCATAATACCAAAAATATGGATTTTAAAGTTTCTAATTTATGTTTTTTTTTTTTTTTTTTTTTTTAATGTTAGCATGCCTCATGGGTTGTCACAGTCACTGGAAATAATATAGTGTGTTATAAAATTTATAAGTAACATACTCCCCAAATTCCTATTTAATATATTTATTTTCAATTTAATCCATTTATTTTATCAACAAATTTACACTTATTGTCCTGTCTCTAGGTACCATGTCATTTGTTGCTCTCAGCAAAATATTCTCTTTTATGATTCCTTTTTCTCCTTGTCATACTTCTTCGGCCATCCATTTCCACAAACTCATCAAGTAAGGTTATTTTCTGCTTTCCTCTGCTTCTCTTTCTGCCACCCAATGTGACCTATATGTGTTAAATTCTCTAAGCCATATATCAATATTTTGTTTCAAAAATTTCAACTCTTCCTTTTCGATTGTTAGTAGCAGTGTCTTTGTAGTCCCTATTATTCTTATAACTTCCTCATTTGTTGAATGCTCCACCCATGATATTTTCAACATTCCTAGGTAGGACCTCATCTCAGTTGTCTCAATTTTTTGTTCTATTTGTTACAAAAATTTAGATAATATGAAAACAATATCTGTCTATATTTCTATAGAGGTATTGTAACTATTTACACTATTTACAGTCTGAACAATGTAAATAGTGTAAATGTCAAAAGAAATTTTATATTAACATCTTTGTAGGAGATTTGTGATTAAGGTTGGCCAATCATTCTTTATTGAAAAGGACAGTTCTTTATCTCTTTCTGTCCTTGTCCTTTGTTGGATTTGGATGGTAAAAACTAATGTCATATTCAATTATATTATGTATCTGTAAGAATTAAATTAAAAATTACAATTTAAAGATATTTTTTTCTTTAGGTCTTTTATTATAACGTGACATAGTTGACAATCCTACATGTGAAATTTAAAGAAAAAAAACAAACAAGAATTTGTCGTTTTGTTTACACCAGGCATAGGCAAATTTTTTCGAACAGTGGGCCGCACTACTGAAAAAAAAAAAAAAAAATCAAGTAGATTATTCATTAAAGATACCACAAACATTTTCGCAATAAAAGAACATGCACATAAACATCAGCTTTAGAAATGTAGAAAAGTCTTCTTTTTTTTTTTTTTTTTTTTTTGAGAAATGATTCCTTCTTATATAAGTCTTCTTATATAATATTATTACTGATGACAGTGATTAACAGACATTGCTGTGTGTTATTTGTTTCTAATATATTCATTTGACAATACAAAACATTTTTTGAAAGATCTATATTTGTTCTATAGAACAAGCAAAAGGTAATTACGCTTACACTCTTCCTTAGTAAAAATCACCAATTGTTTAAAATACTGACATTACCTTCAACGAAAAGTTACAAAATTCAAGAAGCATTGTACCTAATCATTGTTTATGTATGTGGCTATATGTGAGAGTGTGTGAGTGAATAAGTGAGAACAAAAGGAAACATTTTAATAACATTATTTTCCTCATGAAATTAAGCGTGCCATATGGCCTATGACTGATTTATACTAGTACAAATTTACTTTAATTGTGACTAGAACATTTTAGCTTTGATCTCTTGTATTAAAAATTTTAAAGTAGACTTTGAATGCATTCAATTTCTATGCTAGAAGCATAAAACTTTTCAAATATTCTACAGGCTAAAATAATATATTGATGCAATTATGTGTAAGGGCAGGGGGTGAAAATCTAAACAAAAGCATCAGTTATAGTTATGCATTGAGAGGAAATGCTGAAGATGTATGGATGCTAAACTTTACATTTAAAACTTAAATTACTGGTATCTGAAGTGTCTAGATGTACAGCTTAGCCAACTTCATTCAGTTTTCCAATGCTTTTGTTTTGGTTTTTATCATTGTTGTTTTTAAATAGTCCACATTTTGTTGTCGGTAGATTCATTAAGAAGGGTGACATGTGGTATCAACCTGGACACAAATTTACCATAGAACACTCAGAAATCAGTGCACTTTCTATATATTTTCTCCTCTGTAGATTACTCTCTAAGTACTTACCTGGCGCTATGATGCTTAAATTCGGTGAATGAATGAGAACTGGTAATGTCATTGTCATTTGACTGTAAGTGATTCCATGACCCCAAATATCCACTAATGAATGTTTTAATTCCAAGGAAACAAAAAAAGGTCTACCTCTGTAGTGGGGGACTGCTTCCAAAGTGGTCCACCATCTAAGTACTGACCTGGCTCTACAATGCTTATCTTTTGATGAAAAACTGCACTTTTGAAGTCAAAATTATGATCAGATTAATTTATGGATGAGTTGCATTACACAGAGCTTTCTGTATTATGTTTTTCAAGTACTTACTAATAGTCTGATATGTAGAGTTTATATATCATATTCCTCCCATTACAGGATGTGCAGGTGATGTAATGTAGAGTAGCTCAGAATGAGAAATCAGGGAGCCAATTTTGAATTCCAATTGAATTCATCACATTCACTTACACACAAATACACTTGGGAACTGTATAAATCCATCTTCTCCTTCCCACTATGGGTTAAATAGAAGCACTTGTATCCGAAAAAATCATTTTTATTCTCCAAGACATTAACATCATATTCACTTACAAAATAAAAGAATTATTCTTATAATCTAAAATATGTTTCAGCTTTAAATAACCCACAAAGGGATTGATAAGCTGTAAAAAAAAAATCAGTGAATCTCTCAGGAGGGGGGCATGCATATTTGGATGTTTTTGTGATACAATTTAAAAATCAATAGTTAAAATGGCCTTTAGATTTTTCATTAAGATGGATACTTTTTAATTTAATTTAAAAGACCATTCCAAACCCAATTAGTGTTACAAAGTTTGCAATATATAAGTAGATATCTTGAGTATTTCATTTTCCCTTAAAACAATTAGTTATTTTCTGTTAATTACAAAGTCAACTAACCACTGGAAGTAGTTTGTAAAAATGGTGAAAATTTATATTACTTTATTATCCAACTGACACAAAGCATGCATAGTACTGGATTACCTGCATATTAAGATGTCTTTAAGAAAAAAGTACATTAATTTGCATAAACAAGCTTCCATCTATCTGAAAGACCAGAGAATGCATGTTTAAATATAGTTGTAATTATGGTATTTCATATATATATATATATATATATATATAAGGTTGGTGCAAAAATAATGTCGGTTTTTGACGTATTTTTAATGTCAAAAAACGACATTATTTTTGCACCAACCTTATATATATATATATATATATATCTGATAGTATGAAGAAAAATATACGGGGAAAAAAAAATCCTTATATGCAATTATGCTGTTTTAATGTTAATATAATGTCAATGTCGGACGTTTCGGTCCAATAAACCATCTTCAGGACATATTCATAAAATATGATTAACATTATCCTTTGTCCTGGTATATAAAAATGTATCTATTTTCTCTCATATACACAGGCTGCAATGAGAAAACTGTCACTATTTTATATTTTTAATTTTGTGCATGCATGTTGTTTGTTTTTGATTTTGTCAACTGCACAGTATAGTAGAGTCAGTTGGGCACTGTCGGTGAGAAAAAGTGAAGCATGACGCAATTCACTTTGCCAGCAATCTAGAAAATAGCATGCTGTACTGCTTGGCATTCACACCAGAAGCTCCAATACAAGCATTTCAGAGTGTTTGGGTGTCAATCTGATGACACTGCAGAGTATTTGGAAAGAGTTGGATGAGTCTAATGGTGATTATGAAGGTACAGCAGCTTGGAAAACTATGATCATTCTGATAAGAAAAGTACTCCTGAATTTGTTGGTGAGGGATGCAGATTCAACCTGGAGGCCTACATTGTTCATTGAGGAGGTAGTACAGCAGTGTGTCAAGAGTTTGTCTGCTGGAAGACCTTATGTCTGGCAACAGACTCTGCACAGTGCCACACAATCGTGAGAACCCAGTCATAGCTGTCAGAATCTCCGCAGCCACATCACCCCTTACACATTTATCTCAATTTTATTGAATAAATTTACTGTTTAGTATTTCAAGATATTTTAGGGGATTTTAAAAATTATTTTATTGTTTGTTAAAAAACTAACAAACAATAAAATAATTTTTAAAATCCATAGTCCTAATAAATAGTTTAAATGCCCTACAAAAAAAGATAACCCTTTATGAAGTCGTCAAAAAACAAATGTTAGTGATTTACGACAGTTTTTATATACACAAAACCCTTTCAGAAAAAAAAAAAAAAAATAAATAAATCTCCACAGACGCTTAACCAGACCAGGCGATGTCATCTTCCGCTTTAAATTTAGACACCCCAACCTTACCCTGACTTGACATCTGTGAATGTAACTGAGATATTGGTACAAATTATTAACACCTTACGCCCCTTTTTCTTTAAACAATTACTTTAGCTGTTACCATAGAAATTTTGATTTCAATAATGAATATGCTTATAAAATACGTAAACTTCAGAAATAAGTTATTCAAAAAAAATTTCACTTGAAGATAAAACAGAGCTTAGTACTTTAATTCAATTTAATTCAAATAATTATATTGAAGTTTTCAGCTCTTGTTTTGAAACATGAGAACTCTTATGTAGCGTGTTGGAATCATATTTTTAAATAAATAATACACACACACACACACACACACACACACACAGATGATGCCTCCAATCAAGAAGTCCATCCATAGAAAATTCTGATGTTTGATTATTTGCCCAAATTTTAAAAGGCTGGTTGTGCCAAGAACTTTTCATACATGCCGGTCTTGTCCTGATCCATTTCCCAAAATCTGACCAAACAACAGAATTTCTCTTCAAACAGCCAGTCTGTCTATTCAACCATCCAGTGCATTTGGTTCTTATGGGAAAGTCTGTTTCTACCAAACAGATGGCCTGGGTTTATTGTATAGAATATATAGTTCCACTAATTGGTTTATTGAAAAATTTCTCTAATGGCCATCTTTGACAAACATTCAGTATTCAGGTGTGTATCTTCCTTACAGGAAATGAATATTTTTATCCCTCTCAAGATGAAAAATTGGTCAGTGGCATTTCAGTAGAGTTTGTTTTTGAAGAAAATGGTATTGTAATTATTATATTATTTCTGTTCCTTAACCATGATTTATCTTTTTACATCCTCCCTTTACATGGTCTCTGTTTTACTTTCATTACTCCTCTCTTTCATCTCACTCACTTTTTCTTCTGTCTCTCATTGCTTTTACTCTCTCTCTCTCTCTGTCATTACTCTCCCACTCTCTCTCTCTGTGTCATTGCTCTCCCACTCTCTCTCTCTCTGTGTCATTGCTCTTCCACTCTCTCTCTCTCTGTGTCATTGCTCTCCCACTCTCTCTCTCTGTGTCATTGCTCTCCCACTCTCTCTCTCTCTGTCATTGCTCTCCCACTCTCTCTCTCTCTGTCATTGCTCTCCCACTCTCTCTCTCTCTGTCATTGCTCTCCCACTCTCTCTCTCTCTGTCATTGCTCTCCCACTCTCTCTCTCTCTCTGTGTCATTGCTCTCCCACTCTCTCTCTCTCTCTCTCTGTCATTGCTCTCCCACTCTCTCTCTCTCTGTGTCATTGCTCTCCCACTCTCTCTCTCTGTGTCATTGCTCTCCCACTCTCTCTCTCTCTCTCTGTCATTGCTCTCCCACTCTCTCTCTCTCTGTCATTGCTCTCCCACTCTCTCTCTCTGTGTCATTGCTCTCCCACTCTCTCTCTCTGTGTCATTGCTCTCCCACTCTCTCTCTCTGTGTCATTGCTCTCCCACTCTCTCTCTCT
>OZ010580.1:122533314-122593314 GCA_963932145.1 Acanthosepion lycidas
CACATTTCATTGAAAACGACAGACAAGGTGCTTTTATTTAGGTTTTTATATAATTTCTCATGCAGTCTAATAATTTTTTTTCTTTTCTGACCATAGCTCAATTAGATCTAATTTAAATATTCATGGAGACCTACCGGGCACTATCGTCCTGGGTATAACGTTAATCTGCATCCAACAGCAAGGCCTCTGATTAGGAGGTTTTGAGGAGCATGGAACCACCTTTTAATTGCTGGTGTTCCCAGGTCCGCCCTGACCTGGGATGGTAGCACCTGTTAGGCTCCCAGCTATGGGCAAATAGTAAACTCCTACTTTTTTCCAGATCTTACTCACATCCTGGGTATGACAATAAACTACATCTGTGTCCTGGGTATGATGATAAACTACGTCCAACAGCAAGGCCTCAGATAATGTTTTTAGAAAAATAATGTTGCCAGCTATACGTTTTTAAAAAAATAATGTTGCCAGCTATACATTTTTGAAAAAATAATGTTGCCAGCTATACGTTTTTGAAAAAATAATGTTGCCAGCTATACATTTCTGAAGGAGTAATGTTGCCAACAATACGTTTAATAGTACTATATATTTATTATATATATAGGTGTGTGTATATATATATATATATATGTGTGTGTGTGTGTATCTAACTTAATTTGGCATTAAATGACCAACAGTGGTTGATATGTCATAAAACCCAACCAACCTACCGGACACTATTCGTAACATACTTGTTGACAACACTAATATAATAGCCTCATCTACATGCAAAAAATGGCTAAAAATAGTAGAAGCCTTATTAATAAAAACAAAAAAAAAAAAACTTAATAATATTAAGTTTGAACATGGACATAATATCTTGACCATGTTTTGAAAAATGAAAACATTTTATAAAACATACATACAACAAATTATTTCTTATTTTAACAGTTAAAATATAATCCTTGAAAATGGCTAAATGTATAGCCAAAAGCACTCAGATAAAAAGAACAATTGGACAGTTCTTATATAATTTATCATCCGAAAAGAAAAAAATTATTAGATCGCATGAGAAATTGTATAAAAAACTAAATAAAAGCACCTTGTTTGTTGTTTCCAATGAAATCTAATATAAATAATACATGCTTAAGGATATTAGCCATAAATTAGAATCACATGACACCCTGCTGCGTTGTCTGACTTCACAAAGACATTAGAACACCCACTAGACAGACACACATATACGATTATGAATACTCATTACCATCCAATGCCCACTTAGGTATACAAGAATCTTCACAAACTTGCCTACATATAAAATTATCTACAGTTTTAATGCACCTGACAAATGTCTGACCAATGAGAACTACCCAAACAAAATTGAAAATACCAGAGTTTCTTTTTGTCCATTTTCTCTCACTCTGGCAAAGCTTTAATAAAAGTGAAACATGTTAGATTGATATGTTGTTCTTTATTTTATCATATATATCAAGACATCTTACACTCCATTTATCGAATACAACTTGTATCACACATCATTTAAAGGCACATTCCTGTCCACCTTCACAATACAGGAAGATACTTGTTGACAACACCAATATACTACACCAGGAAAATAATAAACAAAAGCATAAAATTCTCAAGGCCCTCTGTATCAAAAGCATACAACCAACCAGCACTGAACAAAATTTATTACAATGATAGTAGCAATGTTTTAAAATGCATTTGAGTTAACTAACATTTAAGACCATTTTGCAATTTACCATCTCTGTTTATTCTCCCTTGAATTGGGAATGCTTGTTTACAAAACATTGTAACCACAATGGTTAATTTTAACATAATTATAACATGCATGTTTACAAAAATCACGCTCACAATGATTACAGTTATATTAAATTTATTTTTTAATATACCTTTGAGGATGATCTCAGAGCAGATCAAAAATACTTTGGTTAACAAAAAATACAGTTCCTTCCTTGATGAATTTCAATTTACTGTAAAAACCCATCTAATTTATGCACATTTTTTTGCAAAAATAAAAATAAACTTTAGAGTGTGTAAATTACATGAATAGATCATTTCCAGGTTTGTTTTTTTAATTTTTCTTATTGAAAAAAGATGTACAAAATATAAACATTCATACCAAAAGTTGACCCATTAAAAGTCAGAATAAGTTTATACGGAAAAAATAAGGCCTTAAATGTAATGAAGTTGACTTTTATTTATACTGGACAATATAATGCTTGCTTTTTCTGTATAAATTTACCACTGGGAATGGTAGCAAGTTTATAGTTGTTACATCTTTCACATAGTCCAACTTATGGCATCTAAAAACTATCTAAAATTAATAAACTATGTTCACAGGTATTGGGACATGTCCCCACACCAAGTCTTAGCCATTCATTCACGTGGGATTTGGCCATCCAACTTTTGTTGTGGACTCTAATGTTTATGCCTTTTGGAAAGTACAACTTTGGCAATGTCTTTCTTTTGAAGATAACATATAGTACCAATTTTGTTCCTTTTCCCAAACATGCTAGCATCACAGTAAATCTATTCTTTTCATTTCCAGTTGTTCTTATTTTAACTGATTTTTCATTAACATGTGTCACTGTTGTCATATGGCAAATCAAATGTTAATGGGGTCTGGTCTGCATTCCTGATGCATGATGGTTCAATATTATATTTTTTTCTAATTTTGATAATATAACTCTAAAAGTTTGTCAACTTTTCATCATAAGTTTTTTGTGCAGTTGTCGTTCTACATCATACACTCAATTCATAACAGTTAATAAAACAATAGCACAAGGGGTAGTGGAAAAATCAGGTGTGGTTGACCACATATGGAGAGAAAAGGGAAATCACCGCCCTCTGTGGGATCTGGTTGAGATCATAGACAAAGAACATCATTGGAAAATTCATAAACTTAAGTAATCAGCACATATGCTAGGCCAGAAAAATCTCCTGAGCTGACCAAGCATAAAAATGAATACAATATGGGAACCAGTAATAAGGAGTGCCAGAGAAAATCGATAATAACAACAAAAATTGCAATATGAACTCTGGTAAAAAAAAAGGTTGCTGAAGACATTAGGTTTGTAATACCCATAAATTCATACACAGATGTCCTCAAGTGAATAAAGGCGTTAGTTGGATCCAGTGACAGGACCCAAAGAGTGTGAGTTCAATACCTAGTTAAGGCAGTGGAGAACAGAAGATAACTGACATCCATTAAACATGGCATGTGGAACTAGAGCAGTCTACCCCAGTGAGTGAAATAAAAGGTTCAGTTCAACATTCACAACATCCGAAACTGATAAATATGGCAACAAAGATGAGGACAATAGTTGTTAGAAAGTGTTGTTAACCACATATATAATGGGATACTTCCTCTTTTCATTCTTTTGTCTCTCTTTTTCTCCCAGAATGCTGTGGGATATTTTACCCTTATTAACTGAACCTGCACACACACACAGACACACACAATTCCTACCTTTCAATATCTTTTTTCTTTTGCATGCATATTAGTGTATTTTCTCTCTTTTTACTTAATTATAAGAACCAAAATATAAATTGTGTTGAAATTTGTTTGTTTCCTTATGCTCCTCATTTACTTGTGCAAAATATTGTTGCCACTGCTTTTAGTCTAGAAGTAGTGCTTCAACAGTAGTAAAGTAATAGAGGATGAAAAGGGTAACACAAAGTTCCAAAGACATAAGAAATAGCAAAAGGTGCTTTTCAGAAACTGAGCAAAGTATCAAGGCATCAGAAAATGTCCTTAGAAACAAAGAGATGTTTGTAACATAAGAGACAATGTAATATCTAATTAGATAGCAGTGAATATTGTACAATTTCAACATGGATAAAGAAAAGATTTAAGGTGACAGATATGGTTCTACAGACAGATGTTGAGAATATTATGGACAGAGCATGTAAGAAATAAAGGTTTAAGGAGTATAGAAGGTTTGGAGAATTTAACACTCACAGGATATCAAATACATCCTTCCCATTAATGATATCAACTAATAGAAAGGTATATTTTAATGCTTATTATTACCTATATTATTTATGAAGATCTTTCTCAATATTATTATTATTAGTAGTATTCAAACAAACACGTCTCATATAGGAAGATAAATAGAAATTGAAAAATTAATAACAAAATCTAAAGTTAAAATGAATCTTATCAAGAAACAACAACAGAAAAGGGCAAAGAAATTTCTACTCTTAAATAAAAAATAATTATTACTGATATTTTTTTAATTATTTTTTTTGTACATACCTAGGGTCAATAAAAAATCAAGGATTCCATGTAGGGGTTGATTGTTTAAAAAGTTTGAGTATCCCTGATTTGGATCATTTAGTAATTAAAAAATAAAGATTAAATTATTTTTAATGCTCCTCAGGAATTTTAAAAAATTGCTAACACTTTCAAGAAACAAAAATAATAAATTTTAAATGACTGTTTCAAATAATACTATAATTTTTTTTTTTTTAATTAATGTTTCAAATATTTTTTTTCTTTTATCAAGAGATTTTTTTCTTTTTCAATTAAAATTTATAGAAGAAAGAAAACAATTTTAGCAAACAAATCCTTTATATCTTTAATTAATCTAATTTTTTTTCTTGCAACTTGATAGGAGTCTTTATCTACTGTTCTGTGTGTGAATAATTAAAATAGTGTAAGGTGAAGAAATAAAAGATACTAAATTACTAAAATAAAAGGAAAACAGATTTTCCCCTATCTCTGTTGATAAAACATTTCCCAAAGATTTTGATGACTAACTGTAATTTTCTATTTTTCATTTTCTTATAAATCTTTCTCAATCCTACAGTATTATATAATTATTATGCAATTGATTGTTATTAATATGCTATTAAAATGCAATTAACTTTGATTAATATGCAGTTAATTGTGATTAATATGCAATTATCATACAATTAAGATGATATATCAACAATATATCATATTAAAATTTATTAATGAAAAAAAATTTTTTTAAAGTTTCAATAACAAACTTTATTTGAAAAAGTCAATCTGGATCTGTGGAATGTGTGGGTGGTATGATGGATAGTAGGTCAGAATGAGGAATCGGAGAGCCAAGATTGAATTTCAGTTTGGTTTGTTACATACATTTACATGCAAAATCCATTGTAAGCTATGAATCCATCTCCTTTCCTATCTATTTGTTAAATAGTAAGACTTGTATCTGGAAAAAAAAAATTAGTTCAATATTCAAAAAAAAAAAGAAAAACTTATTCTTACAATCCAAAATATATTTCAGTTTTAAATAAACAAGAAATGATTGATAAATCATTAAAAAAAAACTCAATCAATCAATCATCTGAACCAGTGCAGTACTTGTAAAATCTTCCATTACTAAAATAAATTAACTTGTTCGTTTTGGTGAGTCAGTCTGTTTTTCTGCTACATTTCTTGCAGACATTCTCAGCATGTCACCAGGAACCATTGTCAAGAAGAACCAGTTTTCATGTCTTCTACAGAAAATGGCTTTCTCATGTTATATCAGTTGATTTTTATTGGCTGTTTACAAATAGAAAGCTGGCTGTGGGCAAAGGAATAAAAGAATTACATTTTCTCTCTTCACTGAACTTTCATTAAAGGTTTCTTTTTTCCTTCTTTTTGTAACTTCTTTCTAATTTCTATGTTAATAATTAGGCTTCATCAATTTTTATTATAAGTCAGTGCTTAACTCATCCTAGATAACAAGACTGCTTATTTTTGTTTCATATTTTAATTTTTCTTTAAATTTTGATTTGGTATGATTGGCTGTTGCACCTTCTGATGCTAAAAGAAAGTGTGTGTGTGTGTATATATATATATATATATATAATGTCATCCACAGACAGACTGTTTCGCTGTATCACAGCTCATCAGTGCGGCTAGATATCCGGTTGCCTCTAGCTAGGATCGAAACCCGACTGAATTGGTATCAGGCGGATATTCTACCACTAAGCTGTCGGCGCATGGTCGGGATGAAGGTGGATTTTTAGCGTATTTATTTTTGGAAACACGCCCAGTGACCGACAGTGACTCAATTCGGCTTGCAAAGAGTCTCGCTATATAGCTATAATAGTCACTGTTTACAAACCCATACCTCAGCCCTAGAGTGCTCAACTGGAATTAAATTTAATTCAGGAGCTAATATAATGTCATATATATATATATAAAGGATTGCAGCTCAGATTGAGTAATCAGAGAGCTGAGCTCAAACTCCAGTCAATACATTGCATTCACTTACATAGGGAAAGGTATGAATCCTCTTCTCCCCTCAACTATGGGTAAATGGCAGGAAAGACTGGGTTCTATAGCCTTGGGTACCAACTGGTCTAGGAGAAGGACAACTCTGAATTCAAAACCTGCAGAGGGTTGTTTGGGGATTTGTGATACATTGTGCACCATTCTCTGTATTTGGATCTTCCAAAAAATGTGGTTGATTCTGCACAAGACCTTCACCACTATAATCAAATGATATGTACAGGTAGTCTGGCTGGTGTGTGTATGTATATATATATATATATATATATATATATATATATATATATATATATGGGATAATGATAAATACATTTTTTCAAGAACAATTTTGCAGGAAAGATGTATGACAAAACAGGAAAATTTTTTGTGTGATGTGTTTCGTCCTTTAGGACTTCACTAGACTTTACAATTAGAGATGTGTATGAACAAGAGACTGGGAATTTTAAATTTGGTGGGGGGGGACGAAAATGCTTACAGTGTGTTTTAATCACTGAATCATCTATAGTAAATTTGCATCCAGGTTCTCACCATTCTTGGCAGATCTTATCACAATGTGGGATATTTAATAACAATGGTATAGTTGTAATAAGATTCCAGTAACCAAAAACATTATTTTTAAAAAAGTGCTCAATACAAAGTAGAGCGATTAATATTTATTTAAAAATTATAACATAAGTATGTTATAAAAAGCCTTTTAACTTAAAATCAACACCATCACTTGACAAACACCAGTAATGTTGAAACAAAATGGCTATTTTTGTAGCGAAGTTATAACATACTGATGTTATAATTTTTAAATAAACGTTTCATATATATATATATATATATATATATATATATATATATATATATATATATATGTGTGTGTGTGTAAAAATTCAGATATAAATAAAAAATATATCTTTAAAAAGAAAATATGAATAAAAGGAAAAGTATCCTTTACCAACATGTTTTCTCCTCTGATGTGCTTTATCAAAATAAAATAATAATTACGTTTATAAAAAAATTAAATAAATAAACAAATTAAAAATATAATTCAACAATAACATTTTACTATTTTCTTTATTAGACATAAAATTACATCACTTACTGTCCTCCATAGTTTACCTTGATTTTCAGAGTTAGCCTGAAGACTATTTTTTAAATTTTGAAAACCTAATAATGGTTTTACCTCTGTTTATAAATACATGTTACAAAATAAAATCCTTACATTTGCCATGATGAAGTCCATCAGAGAAGAAAATGCATTGGTAAAGAATAGTTTTTCCTTTTGTCTTCATTCATATATACTTCTGATGCATATGGTAAACTTCATAAAAGCTCTGTTCACTATAAGATATTAGCGGAGATGCCAAACTTAAAGTTTACAAATCATGTTCTTACTGCTTTGTTGTATAACTTGGACAATATATATAAGACACATGAAGTGTCTTGAGCACTACCATCAATGATGTCTCTGATAAATTTTAAAACTCTTGGATTTCTTTCACACTTGACACTGACATATGTCAGTGGGCATGGTACATCAAGTATTGAATCCATGAACATAAAACATCAGTTCAGAAAGTCTAGGAACTTGGATCACCTGAAATCACCCAAGCATGCTCTGTATGAGGTGTAAATGCTTGTAATGCAAACACCATAAGTGTTATAAATACTTTTTAAAAGATATCCTAAGCAAGCACAGACAAACTTAAACACCTGGGATAAAATCTGTAAGCACCTGAAAACTCAAATTATATTCTTAAATAGCCTCATCAAATTGAGACTCTTACAAATGACATGCATGGCACCAAATACATTCAGAAATATCTAAACTGTCAGCTGTATGCAAAAGCTTTGAGCAAGTGAAGCCTGAGGGTCTTGGCAAAGATCATCCTTTTTTGAACATTGTAGACTGATGCTATAGAATGACAAAGAACTGTACCAAATAATAGAAACCACAATCACTTGAGTACTACCAACAGCAGTAACAACCAAAATGGTTAGTACATGTAATACTAACAGAGAATAATAATATAATCAAGATGTTGGCTTTCCACTTTACTTCAAATAAAGGAAGTTAGGAAAAAAATCCCCATCAATAATGGGAAGTTATAATAGCTACTGGACTTGAAAAACCTATTTTTCCTGAAAAATTGTTATCTGCCTATATCTCTGAGATATTATGATTATTTACATTATTCGGACTGTTATACTCCTCTTCATTGCCATACTTGCTTTTGTCATTGTATGCTCTGGCCTTCTTCAGGTGATTCGAATTTTGAACCGAACCCTTTATTTCGTCCATCGGGGTGGATTGTTCTATTTCCGCGTGACATGCCTCTTCCGGATGTCTCAGTTATTTCCCTTTAAATCAACTCTCCAAGTTTTGGTTCGCCACTGCTGTAGCCTAATATTACCATTACCATTGCTAATGTTATAAAGGATCTTGAGAGAAGAAAAATTTGTTATTTGGATATGATGCAAAAAAAAAACAGATTATTGGAATTAAGGGAATATTTAATTGTGAGATCTGTGATAGTATATGCTTAGCTAAGGCTGGTTTTATTTGGCACAAGTGAAACCATTCTAACCACGACACTGTGTACATTTACAATCTTCAGCAAGGTTTGTCACAATATCTGTGGTAAGGTTTGTAACTCGTCAACTGGACTCACTTGCAACCAAGTCAGCATGCTTTTAGTGGAAAAGTCATATGCACCATGAGTGGGTTGAAGTACAAATGTCTTGCAGAGTTCAAAAGTCACTTAAAGAAACAAGGAATGTCTGAGGAAAACTAAATTGGTATAAAAAGTGGTTGTACTCAGTCATGAGTTGATATTCCACCATGTATACTTATATGATAAATAAATAAATAATAATATCTAATCCATAAGTGGTAAGGATAATCCAAGTAAGTCTTTTTAATATAAAATATTAAAAAGATAGATCCATGAAGAGAGCTCAATGTATTTATATACAGAACAATATAATATACATCGAGAAGGAAAAAACTTAACATATCATCAAAAGAACTCGCTAATAAATTTATTTTGACATAAATATTTTTATATCTGCCTCAAATCAAAATTACAAAATGGTTTAAATTTATCCAGACAATTAAAAATTATTTTAGAATTTTAGAATCACAAGAGATGGATACATGGCTTAGTGTGTTATTTTTCTGAGATTTGAATCTCATGATACTCTATTTGCCAAAGAGGTGGCTTCTTAAAAATATCAGGCTGGTGTGACAATTCCAGCATCTGGAGCCAGATTGTGCACCCTCTCTTTCTCTCCCAGAAACATAGTTAAAGAATAAACCACAGGTTGACTCTGTGAGTATTGAAGAAACACAAATATATCTGAGTATGTGTCTGCAATAAAGATTAGCCTGCTAGCCTAGCAGCATTATCATATGTATATATATATATATATATATATATATATATATATATATATATATATAACAATTATTTTTTTCACTATGCTAATTCTCTTTCATATAGAAATATCATATATTATATATTATATGTATTTTATTTTATATGCACATGCATATAAAATAAAATACATATAATATATATAATAATATATGATATTTCTATATGAAAGAGAATTAGCATAGTGAAAAAAAATAATTGTTTTATATATATATATATATATATATATATATATATATATATATATATAATTATTTTTTTCTTTATGCTAGTTATCTTTCACATAGAAAGTTTATGACCACATCATGCTGAAACACTGGTTAATCTATGATCATTGAAGTTAATCAATGTTAAGCCTTGTCAGCACCTAAATGGGTGACCACTTGGGAATATCAGTTGCTGTAAGCTTGGATTTGTGGCATGTTATAATGGATAATGGCTTGGAATTATTATGCCAAGTTCCAATATCCAGTTGGGTTCGTTATATTCACTTATGTGCAAATATATTGGGAAAGGTATGAATCCACCTCTTCTTCCCCCAGCTAAGACTTGTATCACTAAATTATTATTATCTCAAAAAACAATTTTATAATCTAAACATATTTTATGGCTTTAAATAACCTGCAAAGGGTTGATGAGCTGTAGAAAATGAATGATTGTATCAATCTTTTACATAGGATCAACAATAATAAAAAATTAATTTGTCTGGATGAAAAAGCTTTCCTTATTCACTATTAAAATGAATAATGTATATGTTCTGAATATTATTAAAGAATGAAAGGTTTCATGACTTTCTCTCCTCTCTTTTTAACTGATTTGGTTAAAATCTCCTTTTACGCATTTAATAATATTCTACGATGTCCATTTTCCATGCTGACTTTTCATTAAAATAAATGTTTTTTATCTTTTTCTTTTGAGAAAAATTTAAATTTCAAATTAAAAAATGGCAGCTGAAGTCCAAAAAATGCAACCAGAAAAATGGTTTTAAATAAACTTTTTAAAATATTTAAACAAATTTGCATTTTAAATCAGAGTATTAAATAATTTATTTTTTTAATTTTAAATTAAACTAGTTTATTTTCATACCTTTTTTATTTGAGCCATTTTAACAAAATTGAAATTTCAAGGAGACTTTTTCTTAATTAATTATAAAATGATTTTGTTCTGCAATTTTTCAAATTAAATTTCATCACCTTTTCTAATTTCCCAAATTATAAACAAATATTTTTGGATGATCACAAAGTTTGATTAATACTGCAAATAAAATTTATTTTATTAAAACTAAATTGTCGTAGGATGTACTTAAGTATCGTATTTTTCAATGTAACAGTTTACAAAGATTTTTCAGTTGTATTTTTGTTAATTAAAAATTATATTTAAATCAAGTAAAAAGAACTTAAAATAACTTATGTGTATGAATTTAATCTTTTTTTAAAACTGCATATGCTAAATAAAAGTCTGCAGTAATTCCTAGACAAGGTAATAAAGGAAAGAAAGAATAAAAGACTAACCATCAAATGTAAAAAGACAGAATGCATGTTTGTTAGCAAGAGAAAAATCCCAAGATATCAAAATCAAACAAATACAGAAGTTCAAATATCTGGGAAGTGTTTTAACAGAAGACAGAACATGTGATACTGAAATCTGCAAGATGTCTTCCAAAATCTCAGCAACATATAAAGAAACAGAAAAATCCCATTAGAAACAAAGAAAAGAGTGCTCAGCTCCTATGTAATATCAATCCTCCTATATGGCAGGGAATGATTGACAATCTCTTTATTGATGAAGAGGAAACTTGAAGCCATAGAGATATGGTTCTAGATTAGGATACTGAGAATATCATGGATGGATCTTTTAAGTAACAAAGTTTTCAGGAAACTGTATATAAAATGGACAATTATACTCAGAATCAGAAAGAAGTAGTTTAAATTTCTAGGACATAGACTCAGGAGAAAAAGCTTGGAAAACTTGATACTGACAGGATATATTGAGGGACAGAGGGATACACTGAGTAACCTACCTAAGGTATTTTCTTCTTATTGGTTGGGTATCTGTCAACAAAGAGGGATGGAAAACCCAGCAGCACCAGAATCAAACACTGTATCATGATGAGCAGGGCACAAACAAGATTTCCACATGCAAGTACCACATGTTATTTATGGCTTCTCAGGCAAGAGTATCATTAAAACAGAATTCAGTAATACCATGCATGTTCTTTCTTAGTTGCATTGTCATCACTTGAACACAGATATTAAAGAAAGAACAGGCAAATAAATAGTAAAATTTCAGATTTTAGGCAGAGATGTTAGAAGTATCGAGTTGAAGTAGACTTTAGAAGGAATCGGAAACCCAATCCTAAACTGGAAAGAAGGAATAAACCTCTATTCTTGTTCAAAAGACCTGGGAGAGAAATTTGAACTAGACAATAGGCAAACCTAGCTACTGCTATTTAAGCAAAAGATTTTATAAAATTCAACCAAAATTAGCACTGGCTTCTTGGTCAATTAATGCCGAATATTTCCACGTGGATTTTAGTTGTTGCCGTTGTTGGAAGTTCTTAAGTGATGTGCATTATGTTATCTGGTTCATTTCTTTGTCTGTGGTTCTGTATTACCTGTCCACATGGTTTGAAGAAGAGCTATAGGCTTCAAGCACTGAAAGCCATTTTTAAACATTGGTCTGAGGAAGCAATTGTATTTCAAACCATTCAATAAAACACTATGCATATTTATCTATTCACTGCACTAAAAAAAGTATATATTGTCAGTGTTAATATCAAATTTCTGGTTCTTACAACTGAATAAGTAATGTTTATTCAATGGAAACAGGTGAGCGATAACTGAACAATAATATAAATAAGAACTAGATGATATCTTTAGACATGGGAAGTGAAACAAGAATAGTCTGTCCCTCATAGATTAAATAAAGGGTTCAGTTCAGAATTCTCTGTAGGTTACCCAGATCTATATACACCGGAGGAAGTCTAGAGGGCACAATAGCTGAAACTTTGTGATAACTACAACAAAAATGAGGACAATAGTCCAAATAGTGTAAATAATGATAACTGCTCATCCCAAAAATTCAAACAGAAATTAATGTTTGCTTCTAAATTTTTATACCTGCATTAAAGAAAATCGTCCTGGGTTTGATGATAAACTACATCCAGCAGCAAAGCATTTGATTTGGATGTTTTGAGGTGCATGGAGCCACCTCTTAATTGTTGTCATTCCCAGGTCCACATTGATTCAGGGTGGTAGCACCTGTTAGGGTCCCAGCTATAGGCAAACGTTTAACACCTAAACTGGGGTCAAACACTATGAAAGTATAAAAATAGATTTTTATAGTGAAAATACCAGCAATACATTATGACAAAAAACCATCTTTACAAAAATATGTCAAAGAAACCTGATCTAAAAGCTGATTTCTTACAATGAATACATATTCTGTTTATACGAACCTACCCTAAAAATCTTGCTGACAGTAAATAACCCATTGTGGTGTTGATATGCCATAAAATAAACCAAACCAAATTAAAGAAAAGCTTAAAATAATTATTTTGTTTTGTTTAGAACAAAAACTTACAACTTTCACAAAACTGCAGCCATCTTTGCCTTCCCACTTAAAAAATGGCAACTATTATTTAAGAAAGCAAGTAACTATCTGTATGTATTCTGATACATGACATTGCAGAGAATGTATTATTTGTGACCCTACAACTCATCTCTCACAGATGCAACATTGCAAGCCTATCGATGCTCTCTCGCTATTTCCATGCATAATGTTCTGATGAGCTACATTCCCTCATTCCACCAGTACATACCTTCACAGCTAAGATCTGCTATGTATATAGTGTCAAACAATTCTCCTTTCCTGTGTATTCCATTTGTAAGAAAGAAGTTCCATTTGGACAGTTTCTTTCCAAGAGCCACTATTTTATGAAACAAGCTCCCAAGAGGATGCTTCCTTGACCACTACAATCTTAACCTCTTCAAGACTAGGTTCACCCATTATCTGTTGTATATATCTTCATAATCTGTACTTGTTTTCTCCTCTTACTTGCATACAATACCTTCATTTAGGAACCCTCAACCTTAAGTGGCTCTTGGGCCTTGTATTTAGTAGAAAAAAAAAAAAACAATAAAGAGGATCCATAAATCCATAGCTTGACACTGTATTTTAATCAGAAATGTTTGCTGTGTAATATGCATGGTAATAATAAGGGTAAACATTCGTCATTTATTGCAAGCAGCCAATACTATTATCAATCGAAATATTTAAAATCATTCTCTTCAAACAATTTTTTAGGTAAGTTGGTTTCTCAAGTCCCATAGCTATTATCATTCTTTCCAGTATTTATAGGGGTTTCTTTCCTTTGAGGTAGTATGGAATGTTAACATTTTGAATTTATCGATATTTTCTCTTTAAGTTACATGTGCTATCCACTTTAGTTGCTGCAACTGTTGGTAGTCCTCAAGTGATGTAGTTTCTGCTATTTTGTATATTTGTTTGCAATTCTAAGGTGCCATTCCACAAGGTTCGAAGAAGCGAGATCTCTGCCAAGACCTATAGCTAAAAGCCATTTTTAGCCATTGATCTTCGAAAGTGGTTGTATACAACATACAGTTTAGGTATTTCTGAATGCCATGTGTCACATCTATATGAAAGTGTCAATCTAATGAGGCTATTTAGAAACATGACTCTAGTTTTCAGTTTAATGTTTTGTTTTTGCAGCTATTTATGGTGTAGGGCGAGACTACCTCTAGTGCAAGCTATTCTATGTTCAATTTCCTCATCTCCTATACTAAATTTGTAATAACTGATTCCTACACTGAGGTATTTGAATTGTTTAGTATTTACGAATAGTATGATTAATATTCACTGCTGAATTAAGTGCATTGACAAGAAAGGAGATTATATTGAAAATGAGTTCTCTTTTCATTATTAGGATGTATGCTTACATATATTACCATGTACATTAGATATGATAGGATGAGAAATTAGAATTTCAGATTATATTATCAGTAAATTTTAAGTCTTTTGTTATCTTTCTCTTAGATTTATTTGCTGTGAATCACTGCCTACACTTATGAATACTATCTTCATTTTCTTTATCATTAACTTTCTGTGATTGTGATTTTATGGTGTGTGCATAGCAACAGCAGTGACAGTCTGTGTTATGCTCTTATTGACCATCTTGAACCTTTCGTCATAAGATGGTTTCATTGTACAAAACAAATCGCTTATCCTCACAGTTGACAATGCAGACATTACTTCTCTGCCTTTAGATTGCTAATATGCTGACCACTTGTGATTTATACTATATATAGACAAAATTACACACTTCCCCCTCCCCCCACAATCATGGCTAATCAGTTAGCTAATCAAGGATGCTAGCAACCTTTTCTAAGTGCAGCTTGTCCCACTGATACATGCACCAATTATTTGGCAGACTCCTGAAGGTAATCACTTCTGAGTTTGGAAGAGACTGAACTTACCCAAGCTCTTGTATTAATTTTGCCTTTGCACTGATTTTTCACTTATTTTCATTCTTCCTTTCTTTCTCGCATGCTTTCTTTCTCTCTTTCCTTCTTACTTTCTCTCTTTCCTTCTTGCATGCCTTCTTTCTTTCTTACTCTTGCAGAAGAGTACTGTGTTTTGATCTTGATAGACTGCTAATTTATTCGGTCAAATTGGATTAAATCTTCATAGCATTACTGCTGAATGCTGGGTTAGGTAATAGAATGGCAACTGATCAGTCTCAAGTGTCCTCCATCTTATCACAAGAAGAAAACTGATTAATCTTCTTGTTCCCTCCCTACACTTTATCACCTGTTTGTCCAACATTGTTTCATTGCATTTCTTCTTCATCAGCATTTAATCCAAATTCATATACTTACTATTTCTGCTCTCAAGTGGGGTAACTCTGGTTGTTTTCGGTACAAATTTTAAAATATTTTTGCTTGCTAGATATTCTTGGAAACATAGGCCAATATCTCTCTCTCATCTGTCTACAGATTTGTAATAAGTAACCAAAACTCCAGTCTTAATTAGTATATATTTGTGGCTATAACCAAGTTAGCTGTTATTCCATGATCAATTCCATATTAGATCACCAGTGCAAATATTACTTACTGTAACAATCTGCATGATATAATCAAATACAGCAGGATCAATCCATCAGAAGATCAATAAAATTGGATTCTACATCAATGCGCATGCAATTAACTCTTTAAGGTACAAAGCACCCAAATATGCCTGCAAGTTTCACATGCTTACAGTCTGGAAGCACTTGAATGTACCTGCAATCAAGTAGTACTGTATTTCAATACACAGAATTAACACCTGTCAACTATAGGAGCCAGAAATCTACAACTTTGTAAAAGTTGCTGATTTCAAAAAGTATATCTTATAACCAGTAATACCAAGGAGGCTAAATTTGATATCATTTACTTTCATATAAAATCAACTTGCATTACGCAATTATCAATAGCTTTTGAGATATATCAATTTAATTGCACTAACATCACATGTTCAGATTTTTCAGCAAATTGGTCAGGACTCCAGGCATTTAACAATTGAAATCTCTTCAAGGCTGATAACTTAAAAGATAAAAGTATTTGCAATCAATAATCAAATGTTAGACAGAAAGGGTTTTATTTTGTGATTCTATTGGTACCTACAAATTCAGGCTCACTTTCACTTTTGACACATGAAAAAAAAAAATCAAGAAAAAAACGTCACCCTCCTGCCCTTTAACAAAAATTAGTAAAAGTCGGAGAATTATCAAATTTCATTTAAATTTTTGACAGTTGTTTATTAGTAAATAAACTTTATTTGAATCAGTTTTTTTTGTGAGGGAAAAACTATATTTTTAGTATAGTTATATCCCACCATTACTCAACTTGGTCAATTCATAAAGTTAATTTTGAATGTTCCTAATTTTAACATTTCTTATAAAATCCCTGAAGATGTTATATCATTAAAAAAATATTTAATTTTTATTATTAAATATTTTTTTTTAATGATGTAACATGAAATGAAAGATGAACAATGGAGGTACTATGCCAGAAAGAAATATTCCCAGTTTGAATTTTCCCATTATAGACAGTGCATTATTATATTAATTATATAATAACACCTTGATACACAGATAGAACAGAATAACTGATGAAAGGAATGACAAACAGGCATTGTTCTCAAAGAGATTTTTTATACCAATATACATACTTATCACAATTTGTCCCACACAGAGAAATTATAACATATGTATAGAACAAGCATTGTGAAAGTGATGAAGAGAGTAATATTTCCCAATGGTAAAAAATGTGCATTTTTTTTTTTAATCACTTCATACCAAGCAAAGTAATGAAGTCACTAAGACACAAGGGATTAGTGAGTGTGAGAGAATATGAGAAAAAAACATTTGCAATAACTGAGCAGTACTAAATGAGAACAAGATGAGATATCACAAGACATGGACAGAAGAAAAAAGAGCAATCTACTCCTCTAGATTAAATAAAGGGTTCAGCTTAAAAAGTTTAAATGGATTTATAAGCATCTGAAGAAGGCCAGAGGACACAATAGCTGAAACATTATAATAGTAACAACAAAGATGAGGACAGTAGTCCAAATACAAATAATAGTTGTCATCAGTTGCAAATGACATATTCTATTTATTCATTTACTTATTTGATTTTTCTAAGTGAGCACATTTTAGCAGGTATCTTCATTCAATAAAATGTACTATTATGGTGCCCTTGATTTTCTTTTTATCATTTTACTGTAAGCAAGGCAATAAAGCCACTGAGATGCAATAGGTTACAGAGATTGAAAGAAACAGGGAACAATAAAAGTACAGGAATACAAAAACAAAATGATGATTGACATTTTGACACTTCTAGTTGACAATAAGGTAAGAGGCCAGAAGAGAGTTCCACAGATGAGAAGTGTGGGAGAAGAAACTATTGGTATAGAACTTATGGTTACATCTAGTAATACAATAGCATCATTTATTTTTTTAATCATTTCACACCAATCAATAAAGCCATTAAGACACAGGGTTTACTGAGTGTAATATGGGTGATATGAGAGAAAAAGAAAAATACTATTAAGGATAGAGAACAACAAAAGAACAAGAATTAAGAAGACAGAAGATTACAATTGACATTGTATTTAAATTTTTGAAGATCAAAGTTGACTGAAGTAAGAAGTCGGAAAAGAGATTCACAAAAGAGAAGTGTGATAGAAGAAACTGCTAGCATAGAACTTACTCACATGGCATTTTTTTTTACTTATTTTTTTAAGTGAGCACATTTTGGGGCTATTTTAATTTAATACATCTGATTACAATTTACCAAAATGGTGTCCTTGAAAAATTAGCTTAGTGCAAGCATAGATCTCATAATATTCAGTTGCAAATCACCCAGATTTTTTTGCATTCTTTAATTTAGTGAATTTTAATTCAATACCTCTCATTACAATGCACTACTTTTGACTACTTATAGGTTACATACAAAATCAAAGTTTTAGTATTATATAGATTGCTCATATATTGATTTTGAGTCAACCCCAATCACTGAAGTCAATTCAAAAATATGTCTTTGTCCTTTACATCTGACTGCTATTTGGGTTAATCAATAGTTTTAGGTGTGTGCAAAGGTTTCAGCAAAATCTAGTTTTCAATGTTGCATTCTTTTATGTGCTGTGTCTGTTCAGGATGTAAGTGATCATGGCTTGCCACAACTTCCTTTCCTCTGTAGCTCTTACTGAAGTTTATCTTTTTCAATATCCCTCCTGTAATATAGTAACAAGTAGAAGTTTATGAAGCTTTATTTGACTCATATTGCTTTAGTGCTGGAAAACATCGCCTTTTAACTGCTGATGTTCCCAGGTCCACCCTAGGGTCCCATCTATGGGCAAATAGTTAACCCTTGCCAAAAAAAACCCATTAACAGTACTTTTTTTTTATAATAAAATGATCAACAATACATTTTTATAGCAAAATGACAATGCAACACTACAAAAATATAAAAATACATTTTTATAGTAAAATTACCAATACATTATATGATCTACAAAATATATATCTAAAAAATGTAAAAATATCTGTAGTTCAAAGCATAAAGATTACATACAAAATATTTAGATTTCGGCATTAAATAACCCCTGGAAGCTGATATGCTAAACAAAATCAACCAATAAACTTTCACCAAAGTACATGAGACCATTTCAAGAAAGGGTGGTAGCACCTGTTAGGGTCCTAGTTATGGGCAAGTAGAGACCCCCCCTCAACCAACAAATGAACAGGTCATTTTTATAGTGAAATGACCAATAATACATTTTTATAGCAAAATGGCAATCAGTGCAATGCTAAAAAGTATAAAAATACATTTTTATAAAGAAAAAAAAATGCCAATAATACATTTTTAAAAAAATACCTGCAATACATTTTATGATCTACAAACTATATATTTAAACATACCTTTACCCTGAAAGTATACAATTTATGTACAAAATATTTAAATTCTGGCATTAAATAGCCCATAAATTTTGGTATGCCAGGTCAACCAACCAACTGAAAAATGTTTATTTTATTGTCAAGGATGGTTAGAAGCAAGAGGCAAGATGGGATGTACTTATTTTATTACCACACCTCCCAATCCCTGTTCTGCCATCCATTTACACAAACTCATTAGGTAAGTTACTTACTTACTTTCCTCTATCCCTCTTGCCTTCAATATGTTCTGTGGGTATAAATTCTCCAAGCTACCTTTCCTCATGATGTCTACTAGAAATTTCAACTTTCTGAGTCTAAGTAGAAGTGTCATCTTTGTTTCCGTTTTCTTTAAAACTTCCTCATTATTCACATGGTATACTCAGCATCCTTCTGTAGGACCATATTTTTGTTGCCTCCAGTCTCGTCATCTATGAGGATATTGTCCAGCATTCACTGTTATATGGGAGGAGTGATATTAAATAACAGTTAAGCACTCTTTTCTTTGTGTTTCTAATGAAATTTTCCTGTTTCACAGTATTTTGCTTATCTTTTGAAAGGCATCTTTCGCTATTCCAATGTGCCTTCAGATTTCGGTGTGTTTTCAAAAAAGTAATTCTGGGAACTTTGACACACACCTAATATCAACCTGTGGACAAGCTGATTACAGCAATGAAGAGAGGATTAAATAATAGTAATGATACATATATAATTGTCTAGAATAGCTTTCAGATGTTGTTGGATATGGAATCAAAAGAAGAAAAGGGAATAGAAATAAAAGATTCTGGAAGAATTCAAAGATCTAAAGCATTCTGTGAGAATCTGTTTTCAGGTTGTCTGCTATTTTCTGCCACAATTTGTTAGTGTCAGTCTTTTATGTTCTTGGCGTCATTCAGATCAAAGGTTTCCGCCATTTACTTGCAGTACTTTTTTGCTAGTATTTTATAGAACCTTTCTAGGAATAAAACCTAGTTTCTCTGTAAATATCCCTGTAGAAATTACCATTCTTTGAAAGTCTAAGATCTTTGCTTTTCTTTTTTTTTTCTTTTTTGCATGTGTAGACAATAAGTTAATACATTTTATATTGTATATTTTATATTGTACAGGGTGTCCTAGAAGTCACTTCAGTATTTTAAAATTCTAACAATTTCAACTCTATTATTTGAAAATAGTTTTATACAGGATGAAAATTCAAACAGTGGAAAGGTATTACCATTTAATTATGACATCAATGTTTTTCTACGTCACACAGATATGTTCTTTCTATGGTTTTCATGATAACAGTGATTCAACCCCCAAATTTTTGTACAGATGTTATCCTTGAGTTGCTGAGTTGAGTCTTTGGTTTATTGACACATACACCCTCCTTAAGGTATCTTCTATCCTATTATTTAACTCCTAGTTGGAGGAGGGGGAGAAGAGATAGATTCATACCTTTCCCAAGTGTATCTGTGTGAAAGTGAATGTAATTCAACTGGAATTCAAACTTGGTTTGAGCCACTAACCATTGCACCAGCTGCACGTTGATATATTTGGATATATGAAAGACATGGACTAAAATTTGGTAAGAAGGGTGGATGATGACTCAAAATTCTTCAAAACATCTAGCAAAGCTCTTTCAGCAGGTGTATTGTCTTGCAAAAAGAGAACACCATTCTGCAGGGTTTTTTTTTACCATATTTCTTTCATTGCTTTCTTTAATTGGCCTTAAGTTTGAATAGTATTTTGCATTAACTCTTTCACCCGTTAGTCATCAAAATAACTTTCTTATCTCCTCCTCCATCAAAAAAAAATAAAGATAGCCATTATCTTTTCTGTTGACTTTTGGTTCCTGAATTTCTTCAGAACCCAGACTGTTGTGTGGTTTCTGGATCATATTGGTATGAGGATGTGCAGGTGGTCTAATGGATAGCAACTCAGAATGAGAAATTGGAGAGCCAAGTTCAAATTCCACTGGGGTTCGTTACATTCACTTATGCACAAATACCCTTGAGAAAGGTTTTAATCCATGTCCTCCATCCAACTATGAGTTAAATATTATAACTTGTATCTGGAAAATCATTGTTATTCTCAAAAATAAATTGTGAATGCAATATTTAATCACAAAAAAAAAAGAATTGTTCTTACAATCCAAAATATGTCTTGGCTTTGAATAACCCACAATGAGTTGATAAGTTATAAAAAATATCAATCATAGCAATATAATCATGTTTCACCAACAATCTTTCCAAAAAAAAAAAAATATCACATGATAACTAAAAATGCTGAAAAATTAATTTAGTGGTGTTCACTCATTCTCATTTCTGGTTGATGTTCAAATATTTTTTTACCTACTTGGCTGACAGCTTCTGCATACCCAATTGCTCATGAATTATAAACCAGTATTCCCTGAATGTCTCGTGTTTCAGCAATAATTTTGACCAGGATTCATTGATCAACCAAAATTAGGTCATAAACAGGATCAAGAATTGATCTACCATTGAAGGCCTTTCGAATGTTGCTGTATTTTCGGTCTAGAAATCTCCATGCTGGAAGTAGACTCATCACTTGTTATCCAATATTGCAGTTTTCTTCTGCAAGAACAGGAACTTTATAATGGCCAGAGTTCAGCACTTGAAAATTCCTCACTTTCTTTTGATAGGGTTTCAAGGACAAGTGCTACAGTCCTGCAAATTAGCACTTTATAATATAAAGGGACACTCTTTCCAGTTGTAGGACAAAATGCTGATTTTTGAGAATTTGGTTGAACAGAGAAGTTTTCAGTGCCACTTACATATTGTCTCTTTGAAAGACATCCATTGGTTTATAGTTTCTTATTAACTCTTCCCTCACGATCAAAAAAAGAAAAATTTAAATTATGATGTTTTGTCACTGAAATACAGCTCTGTTGGTAGAATTTCTTATAAATCATTTGAAAATTTCCTCCTTTTGTAATCTATTCAAGGGTCCTGCAAATGACAACTTACAATATAAAAGAATACCCTCACCTGCTACATGAACATAATAACTAAAATATTGGGAAATAGAGTCAGCTTCAAATTTTTCAGCACTTCCTCATAAGACAGATAAGGATTTTCGGACATATTCAGAAAGTTTGTTTGAATTTATATAAAAAGCTTTTCTTTAGTAGAATTTCTGTCTCTTGGCTAGTTGACCTTTTTAAAAAATTAGGGATATCAGTCCAAACACATATACCTATCAAATATATAAGTAATAAGACATAAGAAGGTCCTTCTTATATCTTTTTGTTTTTGTATAGTAATAAGATATAAAAACGTTGATAAATAATTTCACATCAAGAGGAAATAAGTTGAAGATGATTATCTTAGTGTCATTGTCTCATTTATTGCATTGACCTTGTTTCAATCATTTCAAATGTCATTTCCTTTTCTTAACTGAAATATGAAATATTATCTCACTATATTTATCAGTTACATGTATAGATTTGCTGTATGAATTAAGACATTGCATGCTTTTACAGTACTAACTCTCATAGACAGACATTTAAAAAAAAAAACATCTGTTGATTTGCTTTCTCATCAGCACAAGCCAGAATTGCTTGGTAATGAACCCATGTTTTTACCAGCTGAGCTGTGATCCTTTCCTCTCAGCACTTGAAAAGGACAAGCTATTCTTTCAAGCAGACCAATTGCTGTCATTGATTTTTACCGTTTACTTTGCTCTGGGCTCTGTCAATAAAATTCTAGTAAAAATATTGATTTGTGTTTTTCTAATTTCAAATGTGCTCTTTGGTCCAAAGACCATTAAAGATTAGATCTTTTTTGCTTCACTAGATTCAATTTTGTTTCCTCTTCCTATTTGCCTTCCCCACCCTTACAATGAAAAGTTAGTGTTTCTAAGATCTTCATACCTAGGAAAGTAGAATAGGTTACAGGTACCAGCTTTCTATGATTTTTGATTGTAGGAACAAAGACTCACAATTAATATAAAAAAAATGTTGGTACTATTTATTGCCAGTAAAAAAACAAAGACTTGTGTTTAGAAAATATATACTGATAGAATAATCCAGTATAGTTATGGAAGTTGAAAAGTTGAGTGTTTGTGCATATTTTAAGTGTGCACATGTTCACATATGATAAACAAAGAGGAAACCTACAAAACCTTGTGTTTCTGCTGCAGACTGTTTATTCTTATGGTAACTGTAGTAAAACAAAGTTCTCAAGGTCACTTGGGTATGTCCATTTTCTTTTGGTTCAGAAGTAAGTTAGAATAACAATGGTTAAAATGGTTGAACTCAGCTTTGCACCAAGTTGGAATAACTTGCTTCATGAATAGGGCTGCCAAAACACGTCCAAATGCTGTCTTTGGAAAGTGGAAAATACGATAAACAAAGAAGCATACAAAAACTTTAGTTTCTGCTTTGGACATTTATTATTTTTATGAAAACTACTGAAACAAAGTTCTAAACATCTTTTGGGTATGTTCATTTTCTTTTTGGTTCAGAAGTTAGGATTACAATGATTAAAATGGTTGAGCTCAAGTAAGCTTTGCACAGAGATTGAACAACCAAGTTATTTGCTTCATGAGTAGGGTTGCCAAAACACATCTGAATGCTGTCATGGGAAAGTGGAAAACAGTTCAGTTGTCAGTGGACTGGGGTGGAAATGTAGTTACCATGTGGTTCTACATCTTGGAGCAAAAAGGAGAAAGAGACTGAGGCAGGAAATGTTTGACTTTTTATAGACTTCAACAGCGCCACCTAATGGCATTTTTTGAAGGCAGGTGAGGTAATCATATTTCTAGTTCCTTTACTCTTAGCATCATGGGAAATTTTTTTTTTCTTCTTTTTTATTATTCATTATTATTATTATATTTATTGATATTATTTTATTTTGCCGCACAGTCTTGGTTTAAATTGTTAATGTCACAATAATTACTGATTGGCTATTTTAATCTGTTATAACTTTACCATAACAAATATGAAATAGAATCATTTCTTTTTGTCAGAATTTTTAAAATAAGGAATGTAAAAAAAGAAATACATATGTAAAACATGTAAGAATTTAAATAAAGGAATTTATGAATGCAAAAGAAACCTTTTCTTTTTAAATTTAAGTAATTTTATTATTAATAATCGCAAAATCTATAGTCATAATATAGTTAGACTTTAGTGCCAAATACAAGTGCAATCTAAAAGAGTCAGGCTAGTAAGAGAATTGTTCAACTTGTATAATATGAGTATAAGATTATATTAAACTGGAACTAAATAATCAGGCTGCAGAAAAAATATTTTAAAATAATAAGTGTGTTGTACCAAATACATCCCATGATGGTGCAGGGATTGTAGGAAATTATTTAATCGTGGTGTCACTTGTCAGTGTTAGACAACAGCATAATTACAATAATTAAAATACTTCATTTTAGCACAATGATAATGGCAATATTTCCTGTTTTCTTACAAGGAAATATTCAACATACATTGCCCAAGCAGCTAGAATAAGCTTTTGAAAATTATAAATTTTTTCCCTTAAAATTATTTTTCAGGAAAATAGGATTCTCAAGTCCAGTAGTTAACAGCACTCTTTCTAGTCCTTCCTAACCTTTTATTTGAAATAATGTGGAATGTCAACATCTTGATTATATTTTTATTTTCTCCTTGAATTAAATGTGCTACCTGTTTTAGCTTCTGCTTCTAGTCTTCAACTGATGTGGTTTCTCTTATTTGGTATAGTTCTTTGTGATTCTGTGGTGCTAGTCCACAATGTTCAAAGAAGTGTGGTCTTTGCCGAGTTTGTTACAGAATTTTCATATTATATTTACTTTTATACTTAAATATTAGGTTGGTGCAAAAATAATGACGTAATAATGTCGTTTTTTGACGTATTTTTTTAACGTCAAAAAACGACATTATTACGTCATTATTTTTGCACCAACCTAATAAGTATAAAGATAAATATAACATGAAAATTATTATTTTTATTCATGCTGTCAAAAATGATGGCAGATTTAAGTAATTTTATTATTAATAAAATTAAAACTAATAAGCTGGAAAAAAGAATTCTTATATATACAGCAGAAAAAAATGATTTGAAAAATAAGTGTGCCATATCAAATAAGCACCATGCCAGGTTTGGAATTAAAAGAAATAATTATGGCAGGACTTGTATTTGGTATGCAAGAGCACAGTAGAAGCTGAATTTGTTTCATCAACTCATACGAGAAGATGATATATGAACTCTATATATCAGACTAATGGGGCAAATATGAAGCATGAGTTTACACTGTAGACTGTAATAAATGTCATAAGAAATACATTAGTGAAACATCTAAGAATTTAAATAAAAGAAAATATGAATACAAAAGGAGTCTTTTAGAAAACAATATATTCAATGTATTAGTCATTAATCACAATAGTTCTGATCATAATCTTGACTTAAAGAATCTCCTTTAATTAAAGGAGAAAGTAAAGACACATGGCACAGTGGATAAAGGCATTAGTTAGATCTAGTGATAAGACCCAAAGAGTGTGAGTTCAATACCTAGTTAAGGTGGTGGAGAACTTGGAGAGTGGAATTAACAGGAGATAACTGACATCCATTAAACATGGCATGTGGAACCAGAACAGTCTACTCCAGTGAGTGAAATAAAGGGTTCAGTTTGACATTCCAACTACCTGAAGAAGGCCAGGGCATACAATGGCTGAAACGTTGTAATAAATATGGCGACAAAGATGAAGACAATAGTCCGAATAATGTAAATAGTGTACATAATACCTTGTCTCAGAAATATAGACAGATACTGAATGTAATTGAATAAGGTGAAAATGTTTTGAAAGTGCACTAATTTCTGAGTCTTTTATAGCAAATTTATGTCCAGGATCATACAGCATATACCTTTCTTAACAAATCTACTCTTATGTCAATGTGAGATATTTAAAAAAAAACAGTAGTGATGAAGACAAAAATAATAGGAAGCTGAATGGCATTGGTAAGTTAATGCATCTAGACATGTAAGACACCAGTAATTTATAATTAAAGTTACGTGTCCTTGAATCTTCAGCATTTTTCATAATGTATAATTATAACCACTGTTTGTTGTATTTTGTTTGGTTTTATATATATATATATATATATATATATATATATATATATATATATATATATATACAGGGTACTATGGGTAAATTGTCAGCATTTTATATTTTTAATTTCATGAATGTGCATTGTTTGTTTTTGATTTTGTCAAATGCACAGTAAATTAGTTGGGCACCATCCGTGAGAAAAAAAAGGACCATTATGTAATTTAGAAATTTGGAAACAGTATGCTGTATTGCTTGATATTTGTGTCAGAAGCTCCAATACAAACATTTCAGAGTATTTGTTTGTCAATCTAGGGACAGTGCAGAGGATTTGGAAAGACTTAGATGAGTATAATGGCGATCATGAAGGTACTGCAGATCGGAAAACTAACTCTGATCATTCTGATAAGAAAAGAACTGAATTTGTTGGTGAGGAACTCAGGCTCAACATGCAGGCCTATATCAAGTGCCTTGAGGTAGTGCTGCCCTGGATAAAGAGGGTGGCTGCTGGAAGACCCTATATCTGGCAACAGGACTCTGCACCATGCCACACAAGCAGGATAACTCAATTATGGCTGTCAGACAATTTCTGCAACTACATCACCCCTTACATTTGGACACCTAATTCCCCAAACTTTAACTCCCACCCCCCTTGATTACTGTGTGGATGCAGGTGAGTGTGAGACCAACAAAACTCTTTATAATACCAAAGATGAATTGAAGGCAAGCATTATGACAGCATTTACCAACTTAAACAAGAAGACTGTCCATAGTAGCAGGATATTCTGAAGTCATTTGGGGGCTGTGCTGGTTTTATTGAATAAATTTACTCTTTAGTATTTCAAGATATTTTTATGTAATTTTGGTAAATATATCTGTTAAATTGAGTGTTATTTTCATTTCTGCATAATTTAAATGACAATTTATCCATCGCGCCCTGTGTTATCTCACTTAAGCTAAAATAACATATATTTCTTTATGACTTGGTAATTTTAATAGCAATCCAGCACTAGATTTAGCTATGTGGTATCCATTCTCTTATATGGCAGTGAATATTGAATAATTTCCCCATGGAAGAAGACAAAATTAGAGGCAGTAGAAATGTGGTGCTGTAAAGAAGGATAATGAAAATGCCATGGATGGAGTGAGTAAGGAACAAAAAAAATGGCAAGAAAAAGATCACTTATACTCAGAATCAGGAAAAGCAGCTGAAATTCCTTGGACACATAAAGGAGGGCCTGGAAAACTTAACCCCCACAGGGAATATTGAGTGCAAGAGAGAGAAAGGAAGGTACCAAGCCACTTATCCAACATGTTTGTGTGAATGGATGTCTGAACTAGGGGGAGTCCCCTAGTAAAGAGAGAAAAAATGCTAAGAGCTATACAAGATAGAAAGTTGTCGAGAGCCATGATCACTTATGTTCTGAAGGGATACGGCACAGAAGATTTGATGAAAATAAACTGATTCTTCTGGTGTGTGTGTATATATATATATATATATATATATATATATATATATATATATATATAATATAATCTTTTGATATTAATGGAAAATTTTATCAATAGAGAAAGAAAAAGATTTCCTGTGAACCAGTTCCTGGAAAGTGTGTTTGACATTTACTGTGTAAAAATGTTTATTTTGGTAGAATCAAATTGTATAGCTGATATTTCTTCAAGAACTTGCAGAAATTTTTTTGTATAGATACAAGAAATGTTTTTTATATCCAAATTATCAATTCAAAATTTTTTATTCCTTTAACAAACAATTACAACAATTTAAATATCTGGGAAGTATTTCAACAGAGGACAGAAACTGTGACACTGGTCTCCAGAAGTGCTTTTCTTTAGCTTAAATACTTCTGCTTAATGCACAAATCTCCCAGTCTACTCTGAAGGAAATATAAATAGTTACAAATCAAAACTTGTTAAAAGATATAAAAATGAAATATAAGTGTGGATGAACCTATATTGAATTTTATTTTAATTTCTATGATAACAGATTTTATGGTGGGAATTAATTGGTTATAGGAATAAACCTATAATTAATACCAGATTTTATGGGGCTTTAACAGGCTCAGACATAACATACAATATAGAGACAATTAATTTATAAGAACTTATAACTTGATTATAAGTTATAAGTACGTATTTAATAAAGTTTTATTTCAGGTTAAAATATGACTAAAGCATGGAGGAAAAAACATTCTGTGTAGTACAAGGCCTAAGAGCCACTCAAGATAGAGGGTTACAGAATGAGGTTATATTAAGAGTTTAAAGAGGAAGTAAGAAGTGCATATTATGAGGATATGTATGATAAATAACAGGTGTCTCTAGACTTGAAGAGGTTAAGATTGTAGTGATCAGGAAAGCATCCTCTAACAGTTCTGGAGAAGAAGCTGTTTGAGTGGAACTCCCTCCTTACCAATGGAATACAAAGAGATGAGGATAAGTCAACCCTGTGTATGTGGCATGATAAGTCCTACTTGTGAAGGTCTGGACTGGTGGAACTAAAGAATGTAATTTGAGTTTTTCATGTATTTTATATATCTAACACATTCGCCCTGGCCTCTCAACCTCCAGTGTCTTACTCTCGGGGTTGAGGTGTCTACTCGGTCCTAACCAAACTTAAGGGAGTGGCCATTGGTCCGCTGAGCATCCATAGATTATTCGACCTGTCTGCTGGTTTAATCCTGCTTCCTGCCCACGTTGTGATTTGTTTGATCCAGAAAGCAGAAGTGATGTCCGTCCATTCATGGTCGACTGAAGATGTAGAAACAGCTGGGGAGTCTGCGCTAAGAAATTTAGAATGCAGCAAAAAAAAAAATTAATATCTGCAGAAAGCTGAACAAACATTGATTCAATGGTTGAATTGTTAATGTCTTTTATATTGCAGAAAAGAATAGTAGAGAAGAGAAATGGGTTACAGAAGAGTAAAAAAAAACAAACTCATACACTGGATTCTAGACACAGAGAGAGTGTATGTGCTTATCTTGTTGTTAAATCGTCTCAGAACAATATATGACTCTTGTGATGGAGTGATAAAGATTTCTGTGCACGGCTTAAAGTTATATTGGCGTTCCTCCTCCCAACACTTGCCCAGGTTAATTCTCTCTTCTCTCTCCAAGAATTTTCTCCAGTCTGCCTTTTTCAGCATAACTACACATTTATGTAGATAAACCCGGTTGGTTATAACTGACCCTCAGCCCTACTACTTTGCACACGATCATCAAGGGGTTCTGGCTGCTTCAACCAAAATCATGTGAATTCCAAAGTTCCTTCTAGCTTACTCAGCTCTATTTCAATTTTTAACCAATAAAAATTATTTCGACCATTTCCATTGTCTCCTGATGACCCAGATTCAATGGGTACAACTTCTGCCCTTGATCAGATTTCCCCATCAGTAAACAAAATATCTGAATTAATTTCACTATTCAAATCTACTCCAATTTTACTAAAAAAAAAAAAAAAATATACGTGTGTTTCTCAGACTCTCTCTCTCTCTCTCACGTATAAATTTCTTTTCTTATGAGTAGTGAATCTATGCAGATGACACAACAGTTTATAGGTGCATCTCCAAAAATCTGGATGACCAGAACCTAGTAGTTCATCTCCTCTCTGACCTAGCTCAGATTGCTCAATTGAAGAACAACAGACTTGTTAAATTCAATATGGCCAAAGTCAAGCTAGTAACCCAGCAGACCCTGAACTTTCACCTGTCATGATGGATTATGGTGGCTCCTTACCTTTAATAGCTATTGAGGCTCAAGTTCTCCCCAGACTTTGTAAGATTCATATATACAATCTATTGCTAAAGATGCTGGAAATATGATGGGTTCATTGTACCACTCTAGTAAGTAGCTGACTCCTCCTACTATAATCTATCTTTACAAGAGCCAGATCAGACTGAATATGGAGTATTGCTGATATATCTGGGCTGGAGCTACCCAGTCCTCACATTCCTGTCTTCATAGAGTTCAAAAGTGTCTACATAACCTTGTTGGTGATTAATTATTTTCCACCCTACAACTCCTTTCCCACAGATGAAACATTGCAAGCCTCTCACTGCTTATTTGCTATTTCCATAGCATGTGTTCTGATAAGCTACATTTCTTAGTCCCACCAGCCCTGACCTTTGTAACTGGGACCTGCCATGCCATGTACACAAGATTGAACTATCCTTATTCTCTTTGTATTCCTATAGTAAGAACTAGATTCAGAGAGCTGCTTCTTGTTGCTTTGTAGACTCTTGGCCAGGAGTTTTCCCTATCACTACAATCTTGTCCTCTTCAAATCTAGTATTAAGTTATCTTTCCTGCATAACTCCATGTACTCCACTTCTTACCTTTTCTTATCACACAACACCATACAGTAACGATCTAGGTTGAGTGGGTTGTGGGCTTTGTTTTGAGTGAGCATTAGTATTAAAAAAATAATGTTGCAAGCAGGGGGGGGGCACGAGATAAAAAAGGGCTGTGTCTAAATCAGATATTAAAAGTTGGAGGGTGCTAAATCAGATATTAAGTTTTAAAGATTCCTGATTCTATATTCTTTATCTGATCCTCTCATAAAATGAACTTTTTTTTTTCTTAGCTATATTAAATTTCTGTAAACATTTTATTTTTGTTTTGAATTTAAATACGCTATGTGTTTTTCTTTTGGTTTGGTTTGGTTTGTACTAATTTCATTGTATGAGACCTACAGATCCTTCTGCATATAAAACTTAAAAGTTTTAGAAGCTAATGTTTTGGGGAAAAATGGAAAATGCTGAATTTTATAACTAATAAAATTGATTGATTGATTTGTTTTTTATAGCTTATCAACCTTTTGCAAGTTATTTAAAACCATAAAATATTTTTAGATTGTAAGAATTTTTTTGGGAGATAATAATATACTAATCCAAATCCTACTAATTAACCCATAGCTGGGGGAGGAGAGGTTGATTCAAACCTTTCCAAAAGGTATTTGTGTATAAGTGAATATAAAAAAACCAACAGGAATTGGAACTCTCCAATTCTGAGCCATTATCCATTACACTATCTGCACATTCAAGCTTTAAGCTTTTGGTATTCCCAAGCAGTCATCCATCTAGTTAGTGACCTGGCTCAATGTTACTTAACTTTGGTGAAGAGGTGTTTCAACCTGATATGGCCATAAGCCCTGTAACTAACTACAAGCTGAAAAAGTATTTTCAGTCATTTTTCTTTTAAAACTTGAAATGCTTATATGCACTTTTGTGCACCTTCAAATTATTTGATGCTTTATTGTTGAGCTTAGCTTTAAATGGCATATGATCAAATCATGCTGAAAACACCAGTTCACATTTGTTAAGCAATTTCAGTCCTAATCAATACTTAGATGGGAGACTGTTCATTTACTGTAAGCAAATTCTTACAACCCAAAATATGTTTCAGCTTTAAATAACCCATAAAGGGTTGATAAGCTGTAAAAAAAAAAAAGCAATAAATCAATCAATTAACTTAAAGACCAGATACCTCTGCTCGTCCATGTTTAACTTATACATTTTGTTACAAAGCAAAATAGCATGTAAGTGCTCTTTTTAACTAAAGTACTGATATTGGTCCCTCTCTATAATAAATGAGATATGTCTTCTTTCATGTGCCATGTCTCTTCAGGACATAGGCAATCATTGGCCTCCACATTTTCCTGTCTCTTGTAGCTCTTGATAAGTTTTGTCTTTTTGTTATTTCTCCCAAAACCCTGTTCTACCATCTATTTACTCAACATCATCAGGTATGTTACATACACTTTTCATCAATCTGTGCTGTGATTATCAGATTTCCCAAGCCCTCCTTATGCACACATCTCATTCTGTGCAGAAATAGAATGAGATGTGTACATTGTATAAAATTGTAAACTTAGTATGTTGACTAATAGTTGGTTGTATTGCTAATTGCACTTAGTATAAATTGTAAATTTTACTTATTTCTACTGACAGTTATATGTACTGATGTCCCTGGCTATGCTGTTGACCAAACTATATATCCAATTGCTGTAGTCAAGTTAGCTTCAAAACTAGATCTTCAAAGGTTGCATAATACATGAGTATATTATGGTACTCTTAATAATTAAATGAAAACCTGAAAATGTTTATTCAGTTATGTAGAATTACTGCCAGGTGTCATATTCATGTAATGTTTTAATCAGATTTAGTTATATCTCTAAAAATGTCTGCTTGCAAAAGAACTTTTGAAATTTTTGGATGTGTACATAGCATAGTGGTTATAAACAAAGAAAGTGGAATTGGTATATTGATTTCATTGCATGAAGAATTTTGTACACATACCTTTCTCTTCTCCCCCCAGCTATGGGTTAAATAGCAAAGCAGACTGGGCTTTCTAGCCATGGTTGGCTAAAAAGGGCAACTTTGAATTCAGAACTAGATGGGTGTGGAGTTAAAACCATAAAAAACCTACCTAACAGAAACCACCACAGCAATGACTAGTATGCTGATGTTATGACCCTATACTACCAAGAAAAGTCTAATGGTATCAAGTAAGAAGAGGAAGTAATGTATATTTGAAAACTAAAAGAAAATTTATTTTTGTTATCTCTTTCAAATAGTATTTACTGATTCAGTTAAGAGATTAGAATTTTCTTAAGATATTCTTTGAGAAGATTCATTAAGATTCTAAATGTTTTAGTTTTTGGACGGTTGAACTTCTTTGGTTACTTGATGTTATTAACATATTTCAGCAGATCACTTACTCAGGCCTCATCAGATGTACATTCCATGAAGGGGTGGGATGTTGAAGAAACCACTTTCTTCAAAGACTAACATATCAACAACAAACATCTCTCTATAGTCCAAATAATTGACACAGGGAGCATCTTTTAGAAGTCAAGAAATGGAAGGAGATGGTATATATTAGCTTGTCAGCCAGGTGCATTATGGATTTCAACACTTCTTTCTCTCTCTCAATTCCATGTATAGTTTGGAACTGGTAGTATAGTGTATCTAGTGGTATGAATTGGTCCAGTTTGTGTATTGGAAATCACTTTTCAATCATCATTTCTATTTTGTTTTGTTTTGTTTTTTTAAAGAAAATTTCAAATTACCTGTATGAAAGATTAGACATGTTATATTTAGGACTGGCAAATTTACTGCTACACATTTTGGCCAAAATTTGATGACCTGTTCCTTTGGTTGACAATTCCAATTCAAGTGATAATCAATTTTTATGGGATAGAATACCTCCATTGTCACTAGACAGTGTTGGAAAGCCCAGGCCATTAAGTTGGAAAGAAATATTACAAGGATTGATTCAAGAATAGGATTCTAGATTTGGGTTTTGTTTTTTTATTTTTTAGAAACCTAAAACGTAAACTTTTCACTTCAAAAATGTCAGAAATATGGTCAGTTTAGCTTAGCAAAATTTCCTTAAATGCAGCTATTTGTGAACTAAGAAATATATACACACACACACACATATTTATGTATAGATTAAAAGTGAGATTCAACAATGATTGCTGGCCCACTGGAAAGGGGAGGAAAATTTTTTAAATATTTCAAATTATTTATATTTAGGACTGGGAAATTTATGCAACTCAAATGATGATCAACTTACATCTGATAAGGACTGAGGAATGAATCATTAGTAAAGTGTGTTTAAAAGCACCAAGTCTACAAAGGTGTTGAACTTTCTGAGCAATAATAGGAAGGATGTATTTCAAACCCCATTCATGGAAATTGTATTGTTTTACAAATTATTTCAATTTCATATTCTTTTACATTCAACATCAGTTACAGATATGAACAACATTCTCTTCCAAATGTTTCAAGAAGGTAGATTTAAGATAAACCTTTCCAAAATAGAATCCATAATCTTTTTTGTTTATCATTTCAAGTGAGGTACAAGGATACAGGGGCTTATTAAGAGTGAAAGAAACAGTGAACAATAAAAGATTATAATTGATTGATTGATTTGTTTTTTATAGTTTATCAACCTTTTGTAGGTTATTTAAAGCTGAAACATAATTTGGAATTGTAAGAATATTTTTTTTTTTTTTTTTTTTTAGTGAATGTTGTATTAACAATTTCCTAGAAATAATAATGATTTTCAGATAGAAGCCTTACTATTTTAACCCATAGATGTGGGAGAGAAGAGGTGGATTCATACATTTTCCAAAGGTATTTACATGTAAGTAAATGTAATGAACCCAACTGGAATTTGAACTCTGCTTTCCAACTTGTCATTCTGAGCCATTATCTATTACACTACTTGCACATTTAAGCTTACAGTATTCCCAAGCAACCCCTAGGTACTGACCAAGCTCAGTGTTGCTTAACCAATGACCAGACAAGAACTGGTGTTTCAATGTGATATGGCTGTAAGCCAAAATGACTTTATAAATTTCAAACAACAGTAAAAATAACTGTTCAGTCAATGAATTCCTAATGTTTCCTGTATAGAAACGATTAATTTCACCATTATCATTTACTGATGTAGAATATTTCAACTATTATAGTGATAAGTAGCCGTGAAACTTAAATTTTTTATTTTTTTTATTTTTATTTATTTATTTATTTATTTTTTGGTGAGTAATGTCATGTAGGCCTAACAATAATGTATAATATTTCTACTGATACCAAGATATGTTAGTGGTATCCACCCAACTTACAGCCTCGTGAGCAATCCCAAGAACATCTCCCAGCATTTAAAATCATATCAGACAGTATTTATTTATTTTGCTTTGTTGTCTTGTCTTGTTTCTTATTGCATTTTTTAAGCCCGTTACTATGTCTGCTCACCGCCTGAGTATATCAGTGCATCTACTGCCTTGGGTGAAAAGAGGGGGAAGCTATTATTTTGGATGAGAAACTGTAACGTGAGGATTATTTCAAATTCATGATCTTTCCCATTTTACAATGGGTCCATCAAAACATTAACCTCCCCCATCATATGCAGAGGAGCCTCTGTAATTCCTCACCTAAACATAAACTGCAGCCAAAAGACAATATACATTATCCTTCTCATAAAAATTAGGTTTATTTAATATATCAAAGAACCTTTTCGTTTTCTCTTTTAATTGACAAACACGTTTTCGTTTTATAGTTGGGATAAGATAATTTTGTTTTATACACAAAGTAGCATCCATGAGAGAATCTGCTTTACATTTTTGTTTTTAAATACCTGAAAAAGTAATTTTTTTGGTGCTACTGGTTCCAGTAATGTTAATATTAGGTGTTTCCCTACAAAAAAAACAAAAAAACAATTGGCATTTGTTGACTGAGCAGCCTGTACTGTTTTCAGTTGAAATCTATAAAATCTTTCTCTTAAAACAATTTTTCAGGAAAATAGATTTATCAAGCCCAGTAACTAGCATCACTCTTTCCAGTATTGATGGCAGTTTCTTTACTAACCTTTTATTTGAAGTAATGTAGAATGCTAACATCTTGATTATATCAATATTTTCTCTTCAGGTGCTATCCATTTTAGTTGTTGCTTCTGTTGATAGTCCTAAAGTGATGTGCTTTCTATTATTTGGTACAGTTCTTTGTGATTCTATAGTGCCAGTCCACAATGTTCAAAAAAGGATGCTCTTTTCCAAGACCTACAGATTTCACTCACTCAAAGCTATTTTTAACCATTGATTTTAGAAAGTAATTGTATATAACTGACAGTTTAGATATTTCTGAACGGACTTGGTGCCATGTATGTTATCCATATGAAAGTTTCATACTGACAAGGATATTTAAGAACATGACTCTAGTTTTCAGGTTAATGTTTTGTTTTTGTAGCAATTTGTAGTGTTGGGCAAAACTACTTCTAGCACAACCTATTCTACATTAAAAAAAAATTCCTTGTCCCCCATGCTGTGTTTTCAGGTTAATGTTTTGGTTTTGTAGCAATTTGTGGTGTTGGGCGAAACTATCTCTGATGCAGAAACTATCTCTGTTAAATTTCCTTTTCTCTTGCAAGCAAAATTAATGTTATGGCTTTTCAAACATTCCTTCACTTCTTTTTCTGAATGCAACCAGACACTTGCATTGGAAAATCTTCTCTTGAAACATAAGTTTATACATGTATTTATTTAACAGACCTCTCTGTTAATTTCTTCTTCTCTACCCAGATTGGCTGCTGGAGATAAATCTGCCTTTGCTTGTTTATTCTTTCAGCTGAAATAGCTTTGGAAATAGTTAGTCCCTTCGTTATATTATCTATCTGGCACTTGCTGCTTAACATCATTTGTATCTTGTAACTACTTTTTGTTGACTGGTGATTCTGGGGGATATCTTAAAAAATGGCAAAGAAGATTGATTCCATGCCTCTGCCTCTGCTTGCTGAGTAGAATCCTACTAAGCATTAGACATCTGGATCATCTCTTGTATACCACTGTTTGCTCGTAACCTGGCATCAGGCCCTTCAAACAAGTTGGCTTCAAATGGACGAGAAGTGTTGGTAACTTATTTCAACAGACAAGGATCTGGTCTTGTACACTATTTCCTCAGAATGTCAGAGAATAAACATTTTTCTGAATATGCACAAACACACACACACACACACACACATATATAATATATATATAAACTCATATTTAAATAAGTTTTATTAAATTCAACTGACATGGAGGCTTATAGTCATATCACATGGAAATGCCAGTTCTCATCCGATACTGAAGTTAAGCAATGCCAAACCTGGTCAGTATCTAAATGGGTGACTGTTTGGGAATACAGGTGTTATAAGCTTGGATGTGTGGGTGGTGTAATGGATAATACCTCAGAATTGGAACTCCGCTCCAATTCCAGTTGGTTTTGTTATATTCAATTATATGCAAATAACCTTGAGAATGTTATCCACCTCTTCTACTCACAGCTATTTTTTGGCTTTAACTAACCTGAAAAAGGTTGACAAGCCATAAAAAACAAATCAATCAATCAACTGATATGATCTATTTGTTTATTTTTTTTATTGATTTTTTTTTCCAATCTTCATATAAGCAATTGTGGATAAATTGTCTAAAGTTTGTTTTTCTTTTTTTTTTTTTTTCAATTTTGATGTCTCAGTCATTAGGAAGAACTACATGTCTGTATGTTAGACAATATTTTGTTGGCATACATTGTCTGAAAGCTAGAATTTAAATTAATTTGAATATATGCATAGCATATAAAAATATATATAAGGCAACAAAATTTTGCCTACTCTGCTAATAACAGTTCTTGATAATGACTAAGACAGTCAAAAGTCCTTGGATATAAACAGAACAGAACTTTGGACACTTTATCTATAATTTTCATTTCATTGTACAAAAAAATGGAAAAATTTAATAAAAACAATAAACAAGCAGACCTTGTTAGTTAAATTTAACAAAATGTTTTCAAAGGAATTCTTGCTATCAAAATATACCTGGTGTGTGTGTGTGTGTGTGTGTGTGTGTAGATAGTCTCTGGAAGAGATCACACAATCTGGGATGATCAGTATTTGAACAAGGCCAGCATGAACCCTCAGTCATGATTTTATTCTAGCACAACCATTCACAGTTTCTGAACATTTTTGTCTACCCAATTTCACTCAAGTCTTGGTTCAACCAAGGTATGGTTTTCAGACACTTTCCAATAGTGGCACATCCTGGGATCATCTCCCTGGGCTGATGTTATCAAGAATTCACTTCCCTGACAAATTATCCATGGTGAGATTCAAACCCTGCTCTCATATTTGGACGGCTAAAGCTTTAACCACTTGGTCATGTGCTCATTTAATAAACATGTATAATATATAAATTGATGGCTGTCTACTTGAAGAAAAGTATTTTTTATTTCCATTTTAAATCAGTATTTAACTTATCCCAGCAAAGTATCCACTGTCTGATTAGAATTACTCCTTACCAACAGAACAAGGAGGAAATGAAGATGATTTACCACAGTGAACATGGTATGGCAGGTCCGAGCTGCAATGGTCTGAGTTGGTGAGACTAAGGAATGTAGCTTGTCTGAACCTCTGTCATGAAAATACCAATAAAGTAGTGATAGGCTAGGAATGTATTCTCTGTGGGAAAATCATTCTAGAATGGAAAATAATTAATCACCTACAAGACCAAGTAATCACCTTTGAACTCTGTTAAGGCTAGATGGTGAGACCAGGACATCACCTGCCCAGATTTTTTTTTTTTTTTAACCATATCACCCCCAAGTAAGGCAAGAATGCCACCAGCATGCAAGGGGTTACAGAGAGTGAGAGCAAGAGTAAAGTGGGGTGTTTGAGGAAAGGATAAGAAGGAGGACAGGAATCAAGATCAAGGCATCAGAAGATTATTGACATTACATTTGCATATTTGAAGATTATAGCTATCAGGGAAGCAAGTAAGAGGAAGGGAGTTCCATTGTTAGGAAGTGCGAGAGAAGAAGCTCTTGGAGTAGAAGAGATGGCTACATTTAACCATTTTGATAGTGAATGGGTGAGACCGAGATGACAACCTAGTAGCTCACTTAAATTTATGCAGTTGGGGTACCAGTGAAAGTAGCTTCTTACAGCAGTTGCCATGAAAATATTTGACAGAAGGAAAACCACAATACATCTGTAAGAAAGTGACTGTAGAGAAGATGCCAGATCAGGACCTATTATATTGCATATCAGTAGTATAACCCCTTGCATGTTGTCTCTGTAACCCCTTGCATGTTGTCGAGGACCTCGAGATGAACAGCAGAGACACCAGACCATATATGGCAGCAGTATTCAATGGAAGGACAAATGGTTGATTTGTAGATTTGAAGGAAGGACTCAGGTGACAACTAACTTTCCTTGCGGTCGATGAAGATATTGATTCAATGTAGTCGTTCCACCTCAGGTCAGTGGAAGGCTTGAGACCAAGTAAGTACAGAGAGATGCTCTCATGGAGTTGGGTATCAGCTATTCTGATGGGAGGCAGGGAGGATTCTCTATGGTGGGTAAATGAGAGCAGTTTCATTTTGGAGGCATAAAAGTTGGAGGCATGGCAACAATATGAATATGTGAATTATGGTATTCTAGATTCAACACACTTTTACTCTCTAAAATTGAATAACTATTAAGAGATAAATTTAGTATTAATATAGTAGGTGTAATTCCAAGTTCTCATATTATTTAAATACATTTTAGTTTCGCATTTGTATCCAAGATTCAACACAAATTTGCTCTATAAATGTAGAATTAAATTTAAATAATTCCCTGTTTGACATTGTCTTTAAGAAAATTTTGTCCAGTGAACATCATAAAATGGAAGAAAGGAGTAAATTAGAATGAGAACAAAAATAAAGGCAGTGGTTACACCTATTTCAAGATCAGATACAGGTACGTTGGGAGGCTGATAGGCAAAGATATTTGCAGGCATTGCAGTAATGCTATGGAGCAATAAAAGCACAAGCCAGGAGATTCAAGGCTCAGAGACGAAAAAATGAGACAGAAGAAGAGGTTAATAGGAAGAGAGCAGATGAAAGAGAGAGAGAGAGAGAGTGGTATAAAAGGACAAGAGGAAGAAGCTAATGCAAGAAGAGCTGCTATGAGAGAACATGTAGCTGAAAGAATTCAAAATGAAAAAGGACAAATCTAATACAAGATGAGAGAATGTAAATGGAAGAACATCTTCAACAAACAGAAGAGCAAAGGTAACAGGAGGAGGAATGAGAATATTGAAAGTTATCAATAACTGCAGTGGATAAAAAATAAGCCATCATTTTTTATAGCATATGTACATTAGTGTGTGTGTGTGTGTATATATATATATATATATATATATATATATATATATATATATATATATATATATTAAAAGAAAAGCATACTGTGTTGGTGTGACCAACAAACAACCTGCCAGAAGACCTATCATCTTAGACAAGAAAAAATCCCAAACAAGGAAGGGAAAGGAAAGAAAGACTAAAAGGCAAATACCTACCTACACAGTAAAGTGCTCAATCTTCAGATTATCTTGAGAGAGCAAAAATGGTTCACAACATCAACACTTAACAAAGGACAGCCCAAGTGATTACTCTGGTTTCATGCTCTTGTGATCTTCAAACAACTAAAATGCTTCCAAGTCATCTGAAGATCATGAAAGTATAAAACCTGAGTAATGACTTGGGCTGTCCTTTGTTTTATATATAAAAACAATGATGTCTCAAATATACAAGTATTTTAACATTTTATTGTTATCCTTGTGACAATCATACTATGACTAAAACAATCATTTCTGTGTAAGTTTTTATTATCAGAGGTCAATAAAATCTTACATCTTCTCTCATGATTGCTAAGTGTTTAAAAGCAATTTTTATTACCGAAGATTCTTTTCTATCTGAACTTAAGAGTATTTTATCTATTCTTAATATCTGTTTTTGCTTTCTCTGCTAAGAGGACTTCTTGCTTCTAAAGTATCACTTTGATTGGATAAAGACTGGCACTTTTCTTTACCCTATGCACCTTTATTATTCACAAGTACTGCAGTTGTAGTGAAAGAGATAATCACCTACCTTGAAAAAAAGTCTGTGTTTTGTGTGTGATCTGCTGAAGAAAGATTCATGAAAGTAGTTAGCAAAAATCTACTATTTTAAGTATCTGAATCTATGCTAATGTTCTTACCTTCCCTGAATGGTGTGGCCAATCAGAAAAATCTCTCGGTGAATAAGAGCTTAGTTTTTTGCTTACAGGGTAGGATTTTTCTGAATTTGGCGGACAAACACAGGTTTTTGCTGGTGAGTAGTGAACTGTGATTTGGCTACAAGTGTTACGGTCGAGAGACAGAAGAAACCTATTGCAAGTGTTTATTTCTATTACAAGTTTACCTTTTTTTTTTTTTTTTTTTTTTTACTTTTCTTTACTACAACAGCTTTATGGTGGATTATTCAATCCTTATCTAATCTCTAAAATTAAACAATGTTAAAGCTGTCCAGTACCAAATGGACAACAAAGATACTAAACTTTCTACATTAACATACATAAGATATTGAAGATGCAGTTAAGGAGTCTTGTTCTCTATGTTCTTTCAGTTGCTAGTGTTGATAAAATTTTCAGGATATATATATTTATACACTTCTATGCTAACAGTTCCTTTTCTTGCACTTCTCACCTGTGGAACTCTCTTCCAATATCTTTCTTCCCTGCCACCTACAGTCATCAAAAATTTAAATGCAGCATCATTCACCATCTTCTGTTTTTTCTGAATCTTGCTCCTTTATTGTCCTTTTTATTTTTTTTTCACTTCTTTTCACTAACATCTTCTCATTTTCATTCACTCACTGTAACTACCTACATCCTAGTGGCATTATTGCCTTGCTTGGGGTGAAATGATTAAAAAATTATATATATATTTATTATTATTATATTATATATATTATTCAATATATTTATATATATTTTTACTGTGACTTTCTTTGGCCAAGCTTGGTAAAGCACGCTGGGTCAACAGTGGTTTCCCCTACAAAGAGGGACTCAGGTTTGATCCCTGCTAGAGAAAACATTTTCTTTATAGAGATTCCTTGAATGCACAGGCTTATAAATGTAACTGTAATAATTAGAAATGGGCATCTATTTCAAATAAAAAGTGTCTACAATAATAATCTTTGAAGTAATTTAATTATCAGCTTAAAAAGGAATCCATTAATTCTTTAGAAGTTGTTTTGTTTACATTTTGGATACGAAACTGAGCCTTTCATGAAAAATAATGAGTGAAGAGGATGAGCTTTCTTTAAAAAGGAGAATTGCTTGCTGTGATATATATTCTAATGAAGCCATCTTTAACAAAGCTAAAACAGATTATAAAACTGCCTTAGAACATGGTGGATTTTGAGCAACACTCACATACACACCACATGGTACAAAAAGCCAACAGGAAAAGAAACACCATCTGGTCAAACCCACTGTACAACAAAAATGTAAAAACAAACATAGGAAAAATATTCATTAAACTCATACTGATACCCCCTCCACAAGATATTCAACAAAAACACAGTAAAAATCAGCTACAATTGTACCAAGAATATGATACATATAATAAAAAAGCACAAAAAACTACCTGCACAAACCAAACCCACCTATAACTGAAGAGCAAAGAACTATTGTCCCTTAAATGGCAATTGATTTCAAAACAATGTAATATACCAAGCCTTTGTAAAATCATCAGATAACAAAGAAAAAATATACCTAGGAGTAACTGAAGGACTCTGGAAACAAAGAAACTATGCATGTAAAACATCCTTTACAAATAGTAAATACACAAACAGCACAATGCTTTCTGACTATATCTAGGAGATTAAAAAAAACCCAAATCACACCAAAAATATCATGAAAAATAAGGAAAACAGCATCAGCCTACAATAATAAATCTGAAAACTGTAAACTTTTTCTAAAGGAGAAAATAGCTATAATCACCTTCCCAGACCAACACAAATTACTAATAGACAATTGGAACTCATCTCAATTTGCAGACACGAAAACTACATTACTTAAAAATCGAAAACTAAAAACAAATACCACCATGAAAAATGTACTATATACAACACAGATAATGTAACATACTTTAGATTAGAGTAAGTCAATAGTTTAAACTAAATAAATAAGATAACCAAAAGATAAAATAAAAGACTCTAAATAATGTACAAATTAACAAATTAAATTGAAATGCACACACAAACACAAGTAAATGTAACAATAATAATCAACAACAAATAATTAAGTAATTAATAATAAATAGTGAGTAAAAAGTTAACAAATAAGATAATTACAAATAAACAGATTCAGATCCACAATTATTCTTACTCAATAACCATAAGAATAATTTGAAACATAACTGTGACCACCGACCCAATAACCACTAATAGACCTTGCTAACCATAATTCACCATTGACCAACATATATGAATAGGTAAGCCGAAGCACAACAGACATGGCCTGAAGACTGCATTCAAGCATGAAACAGACTGTTGCTACTCAGTGTTAACTTCAGTACCCACCTTTACACATAAGTATAGCATAGCTGAAAATATTTTTATCACACTCACATACATACATACATACATATATATATATATATATATAATGTGTGTGTGTGTGTTACATCTTTTGTTGAACAAGACTGACAAAGTACATTTGGTAAGTTAGTTTTCTGAATTTTTTTTATTACCCATAAATATAACATTCTTTAGGAAAATCAGAACAGTTACCATGAAAATATTTATGAAAATGGCACAGGAAAGCTACATTATGGCTGTGGGAAATTAAGTGAAGCTGAGATACCAGATCAGGACTGATAACATTGCAGATTCTTTGTATTTTATCAAGAATCTCTATATAGCAGAAGCACCAGACCAGATGTGGCAGCAACTTTCAAAGCATGAACAAATGGTAGATTTAGAAACACCTAAGATAGACTCTAGTGAGAAATAATCTCTTGCACAACACAGTGAACCAACTTTCCTAGCAGCAGACCTAGCAATTGATTCAATAAAGTCAATTTATATGAGAAACATAATATGACATTCTGCTTACACTACCTATCCTTATTAAAAATATTGATAACTTGTTTCGGTGATTTCAGATTTTATTATGCAAACAAACTAAGTGTAGCAACTTTTTTTTATTATTTATAAATAAATTCAAAAGACATAGGTCATAAAAACATTTTGCTTAAAACAATATCTCGGATACCTGAATGAATTTTATTTGACGTGTTAATGTTGGTTTCCTTGGCATTTCTATGATTTTCATCAGTCTTTCAGTCATTGATTTTTTTTCACTTTTGTCTTTAACTATTTTTGCCTTTAAAACTATTTTTAAGTTTTTATTACTTGAAAGAGATGAATGTGATGAAAGTAAAAAAATAAATCTTCCTAAAATAAATGTAATCAAACGAAGCACTTGATCCAAAAAATAAAGACAAGGATAAGTTTTCATTAAAGGTAAATCTATTTATTACAAAATTAATGCAAAATGGTAGGCTATTCTTCAGATAATATCCTGATGATTAATATTTCTCTCTATGTGTATTGTGACCTTTTATCAAATGTTGTTAGATATTGCTAATGAGTCAAAATGTCTTCTTGTAAAGATTCACAGCCAAGCAGTTGAAATATTCCCAACTAATGTTTACATTTACTCTAACCTGAAGCACTCAGTTTTCTCTTTAATGAAATATGACTTTTCAAGAACTAAATACACAGAATATAAAAATTATCACAAACAATTTTAAAACAATTAAAAACATTAGTAGAAGACATATGTGTATCTTGCAAGATAAAGGTAACATCTTCTTTGGTCAAAATTTAGTCTTTAGGTGGCAATACTGTAGTGCAGGCCTGGGGATTGGTATATGGAGACCATGTACTGCCCAGACAACATGGAAAATTTTCAGTGTTGACAGTTAATTGTGTTTGGGGCTCCACTCTGGGTTTTCTATCTGGATTTACTTCCATGGCCTTTTCTGTACACAGAGGAGGTTTAAAATCATGGTTTTCTTTCCCCTAGATAGTCTGCTTTCCTGGGCTGTTGAGCTGCATCTACCCGAAGCAGTTGGTTATGAGGTACCAGTTGTCTGCCTTTACCCATTCTCCTGCTTGGAGCTGGACTTAGTTGTGATAGGCTATTATAACACCACTATTCTATGGCTATTGTTATAACACACTCTTACTTTATATAAAGTACTTAGTATAGTATTTACATTGTTCGGACTATTATCCTCATATTTGTTGCCATATTTATCACGTTTCAGCTGTTGTACACTTCAGCCTTCTTCAGTTGGTTGGAATGTTGAACTGAACCCTTTATTTCACTTACTGGGATAGACTGTTCTAGTTCCACGTGCCATGTCTAATGGATGTCAGTTATCAGTTCTCCTATTAATTTCCCTTTCCAAGTTCTCCACCACCTTTACCAGGTATTGAACTCGCACTCTTTGGGTCCTGTCACTGGATCTAAATAACGCCTTTATCCACTGTGCCATGTGTCCTTGAAATATAGACAGATACTTAGCATAAGGATTCTTTATACGTAATGCTTTGGCTACTTGCTATGAGGCCTGGATAGTTAGTCTGAAGACTGACTCCAAAAGGTTAATAGTCTTAATTCTAACCTAGAGCACTTATAGTAATAGACTAGTTAATATAGTTGCTGGGTGGTGTAAATTGAGACACGTACCACAGAAGCATTTTATAGACAGTTGGAGCTTATTCCCACTATCACTCACGGCTATGACAACCTTTGAAATATATATAATGTATGTGTATCAATTAAAAACTTCAATCAAATAAAAACAAACAGCAAAATTTACATAAGAAGCAGGAATCTACCAAATAGGATGTAAACCCCAAATTATATCAGTGAAACCTCCCAAAATCAAAAGCAAAGAATATATTGACTCAAAACAAATGTTAAATCAAACAACATTCTAAATGCACTTGCATGCCACTGAAACCTTCATGATAAGAATTTTGACTTGGAAAAAGATAATTCACTCAAACATGCATTCAAAATGGCATGGTCTACAAATCCCTTGTGGCTAACATATGACTGGGTTTCTATCTTCTCTTCTTATGTAGAATTTTGAGGGGATAAACTTCAATACAGCAGCTGCTTGTCTCAAGAAATTCTCCTTCTTGCCAGGTAATGTCTTGGTGCCAATTCACCGGGCACATGCAGCACCTCTTTATATCTAGGTCGAGAAGTCAGTGATTGGTTGGGGCATGACCAAAAATTTGTATGACGTTCTCATATATAAACAAGAGTCACGTATGCACTTTCTTTCTTTTGCAACATAGGATACATGTGACACAGTCACTTGGTTTGACAAGATAAGCCATCATTTTCTTCACAACATCTTACTAACCCTGCTGCTGAAGCAGTGTAGGTTATGAAAAATTTTAAAACAAATGAATATGTAAATAAAAACTGAGTTAAAATTAGTAACATCTTTTAAAAAAAATTGATACAGTTAAAGAAAAAAAACCATAAAAATCAACAGTTCATAGGATTAACGTGAATCATTTTCTTTCTCACCAATGCAGATTTAGCTGAAATAAAAATTAGTTTGATCAGCGAAATATATCAAAATAAAAGTTTTCATAATCTTAATTATAAAACCCAGGTTGTGTGTGTTTATGTGTGTGTGTGTGTCAGTACGTTTATATATTTTCCTACATCAACTGATTTCAACAAAACTTCACAGGACTACATAAAATTACCTTGCGGTGGTTCTGACAGCACCAAAATTTGGAAAAACAATTGTTTTTGCACAAAATCAATTTGAAAATACGATTAAGAGGCATTAATTAAAGGGGGACAACTCATATCGAGTTATACTTATAAAACCCAGGTTGTTTGTGAGTGTGTGTCTGTGTTCGTTTATATATGGGATCTGATTTCCTACATTTTTCAACCGATTTCAACAAAACTTCACTTTTTTTTTTTTTTTGGCAGGTAGTGTTTCTTATTGTCTTGCACAATTTTTTCTTTATTTTTACATTCAGAATGCTTTAAAAATTCCATTTACAAGACAATTGTTTATAATAAAATTCTATTCAATCGATTCAATCGATTCTATTTCAACGATTGAAAACAATGTTTTTGTTTGAGTTAAAAAAGAAAAAAAAATTAAGACATGCATGGCCGTCGACCTTAAACAATAATCTTTGTCAATTTTATTTTTCAGTCTTTATGATGGTCGATACTTGATCTATCTCTTACTGTTATATCCCCATTACTGTTTTATATACTGACCAATATGAAGAACACAATCTGTAACTTATAAGTGACCATCAGACATTTATTCTTTATAACTACCCAGTGAAAGAATGGTGGATAGCTTTCCCAATACATGGTTCATTTCACTTACTCAACTAAATTCCAGAAATATCTTCTTTTTTTTTTTTTTTAACTGTTTATATCTGTCATCATTGTAACTAATCATGATATTTTAAAATCAATTCAGTATTTCCATGTGTAATTTATTATCTATTTATAAATAACTAGCATATCGTATCTGGCTTCAAATGGATTTCTAAATATCTAAAATCAGTATAGTCACATGGGTTTACTATTTTATATCAATTGCTTTTAAAGAATGCTGACAATTTCTTGGGAAAAATAGTGGAGTAGTTTCATTGATTTATTGATTCATTTTTTATGTTTTAACCTTTTGCAGGTGTTATTTAAAGCCAGAAAATTTTTTTTTTTTTTTTTTAGACTATAAGAATTTTTGTTTTTGTTTTTGAGATAATAATGGTTTAATAATACAAGTCTTTACAAACAGCACAAAGTAAGGAAGAAAAAAATCAACTGTTTCTACTCTATAATAGACAATGCCAATTCCAAGAACATCCAAGATGATTACAGACCTTGAGGAGCCCAGGAGGAGAAAGTAAAAACCAAGTTGACTACATAACTATCAACAAAAGATTCAGAAATGCAATGGTTCACTGCAAAACCTACCCAAGTGCCAACTGTGGAAGCGATCACCTCCCTGTTATATGTAAACTAAGAGTGAAACTATGGAAACTGCAGAAGCTTAACATGGCACCCAAATTGCAATACAACAAACTCCTTAGCAACCTATACCTGAAAGAAAACTATATGGATAGTGTGAAAAGAAGATACAAGGGACACAATGGAAATGGAAACTCGAAATGGGATGCACTAAGCTTCAGTGACAATATTATCCCATGGAAAAATGGATGAAGAAGAAAAAAATGAATGGATGACTGAGGAGATTCTTGACATGATGCAAAGGAGACAGAAAACTCTACCAAGATATGAAACAATTACACAACAAAATAAGGACCAAATGCAGGCAGACTAAAGAAGAATGGCTAAACAAAAAAATGTGCTGAAATAGATTGAGTAGCACCAACAAAGGAGATATGTATAAATAAATAAGGGAACTAATAGGCTGCATAAAATCAAAGGATGGAATGCTCATATTAGAGAAGGAAAAAAATTCTTCAGCACTGGAACAAATATATTGAAGAACTCTTCCATGATCAAAGAGAACAACCAGCAATACACAGAACTACTGACGTGCCTAAAATTCTAAAAACCAAAATAGAAGCTCACTGGCAAAATTGAACAGAAACAAGGCAGCAGGGCCAGATGGAATTGTAAGAGAGAAATGTTGACAGCCTTAGATGATTTTGACATAGATAAGATTACAGAAATAATAAATTAAATCTGCAACAGTGGTGATATACTGGAATATCTCAGCAGATCTATTTTCATAGCACTGCCTAAGAAACCAGGTGCAAACAAATGTAAACTCCACTGAACAATCAATCTAATGAGCCACATAACAAAACTCATTATCTGTATTCTGATATGCAGCAGAATCAGGCCAGAGATAGTGCAAGAACAGTGTTGGTTTGTTAAGGACACCAGAATGCAATATTCATGCTCAGAATGTTATGAGAAATAGCAATACAAATGCAGAATTATGTGCACCTATGTTTTATAGACTATGCAAAGGCATTCAACAAATTACGCTACAAAGATCTGTTATATATATATAATCAAGAACCTATACTGGCAGCAAACAACCTGCATACAGATAGAAAATGAGTTCAGCATATATACAAAAAGGGGCGTAAGGCAAGGATGTGTCTTCTTACCAGACTTGCTGACTCCACTGTTTGTGCAGATAGCTGTTGTGCTACCTGCACATATCTGTCCTAACTGCAACAACATAAACACAAATATAACAAAAACATGGCCAAGAATTAAATTTTCTTAGAAATTTTTCTTTTTCTTTAACATACTTTACAAATTTTCAAATGCTTCCCACTCTTTAAACAACAGTTACATCTTACATAGTGGAAAGTTTATAAAAATCTATTGTCTTTCAGATCTCCCCCAGCTAGGGCAGATATGTTTTGAAAGGATATGGCACTTCATTAGAATTTTTGCTATAATTCTGTTTTTTAGAATGAGACTATTTTAGTAAAAGAGAAGGACATGTAGATGGATATTCGTGTTACAAACGTTTACTTACATATCTACATTTTATAAAGTATCCAAGTGAACAACTTAACTAAACCCACTAGCTTATCAAACACCAACATTAGATGAGTTCATTTCATTATCTGATAAGCTTATTTTAATAATATATCAGCTAGTACATTATTTTTTCCAGAGATTGATGTATATTGTATATCTTTGCATCTATATTTATTAACATTATCCATACATATAATATATATATATATATATATATATATATATATATATATATATATATTTCTGGAGTACAAAATGGAAAAAATTCTGTATATTGCATTTTGCCCTCTAAAAGAACCTCATCAGACTAGAGAGAATGTAATGCATTATACTTCCATCTTCTTGCATTCAAGTCAACTTTGATCTTCAAAAATTTAAATGCATTGTCAATAGTTATCTTTTGTCTTCTTAAATCCTTTTCATATGTTCTTCTCTCTCCTTTGTTTTCATTTTCTAATATTCTCTCACACTCAGTAATCTCTTGTGTCCGAGCGGATTTATTGCCTTGTTTGGGAGGAAATGATTTTAAAAAAATATAAAATAAAAACAGCATAGCATTTATAAATTCTTTAATATTTGCTGAGAAATAACTTGTATTTTTACATTACTCTCTAAAGAGTACATATTGCAAAAAAACAAAATTCTTCCCTGCCAGCAATTAAAAAGTTTTATAAAATTATGATGTGGTGTAGAATAGTTATCAGTCCAAACCATTTTCACATTTACCTAAAACAAAAGGTTAGGAAGAAAACTATTCCAATCAATACTGGAAAGATTTAGTGGATTTGAGAAACATATTTTACCTGAGAACTGTTTTAAAAGAAAGGTTTCATTAATTTCAACCAACAGCAATTGTAACCAATTGGTCAATGAATGCTGAATATTTCCTTATAAGGAAATAGCTAATCCCAACATTACCATTTTAATGACCAAACATCAGAATATTTATTTTATAAGTTTGTAGATCAAAGAAATTATTCTCATCTTACTTTTAAAGCCAGAACCTTCTATTGCATGCAAATTCTGCACGGAATAATACTATGGTATTTTATTAGAAAAAAAAAAAACTACACAGTTCCTATACCAGATTTCTTTATCAAACAAAGCATTATTATTCATAAAAAGAAGATATGTTATAAAAAAGAAAGGATGTGTTATATCTGATCTTAATGATGTATTATAATTGTTTGTGGTTGTTTTTTAAAACTATTTTTGATCTCTGAAACGAATCCTTGATTCTGTCTCTGATCATTTTTTTCATTTTTTATTATTTCTAGGATGCTGCATTGAAAAACAATTGTATCTGTTATTACCACCATGAGCCCTACCCTATATCTGCTTCAAACATTCAATGATTCTCTGATTGACAGTTCAGACAGGTGCATCCTTTGTTAGTTTATCTCAAAAGCTATTGTTACACATTTCTAATAGGACAGCAATAGTTTAAAGTAAAGATGCCAATCCAAAAGTAGATTCTGTCTCCTTCCTGATATATTTACTTTGAAGTTAATACAGCAACTCTTAGAATGGTTTTCAACTTGTCTTGCTTCTAGAAGAAAATCCATTCTCTTTTCATCTGTTCTTTTGATTTTCAAAATTGATTAAATCTGTTACCAACATTAACAAAAGTTTCTTTTTTCTTTCATTTTTCATTGATGATTACTACTTTCTCCCTAGCATATTTTTGTTTTTAATAATTTTTTTTCATTTAGTTTATAAGCAAAATTCAAAGCTGTTCTTAGTGACTCAATAAAAACAGCTTTGAATTTTACTTCTTTAATGCTATTTTCTTTCTTTTTTTTGAAATCATAATGCTTTCTTCACTAAAGTCTTCTAAAAAACAATAACTGTGCAGTACTACAATAAACTACATCCAGCAGCAAGACCTCTGATCGGGAGGTTTTGATAAACATGTACCTACCTGTACCTGTAACGGCATTCACCCAGGGTGGGTTGAGCCGGTTCCAATATTGGAGTTTCATGGGAATTTGAAATTCACAAGCGGTCCCCAAACCTGCATGTATAGGCTTCAGATCAGTTCCCAGGAAACCGACAACCCGACATCTGTACATGAGATTTGATTATCGTGGTGAAGGTTTCATGCAGGACTATCCACACTTTTTGAAGGGCCGATTACAGAGACGTGGTGCACTACATGCCACAAGGTCCGCAGGTTTTGGATTCAGAGTTTTCCTTCTCCTAGACCAGTTGCCATCCAAGGCTATAGAACCTAGTCTGTTCTGCTATTTTACCCATAGCTGGAGGGAGAAGAAGAGGATTCACACCTTTCCCAAGGGTATTAGCACGTAAGTGAATGTAATGGATTGGACTGGAATTTGAACTCGGCTCTCCGATTCCTCAATCCAAGCCGCTATCCATTACTCCACTGTGCTTCCACGATAAACATGGAACTACCTCTTAATTGCTACTGTTCCTAGGTTCACCCTGTCCCTAGGTAGTAGTATCTGTTAGGGTCCCGGCTATGGGCAAATAATGACGCTCTAAACTAGGATAAAAAAATTAACCTTGCGTGGCTCTTAGAGCTTTTTATTGGGTGAACAATGGTAAAATATTAATAATCCCAAATTTAAATGTCTGAATTCTGGTTATATAATAGAAATTTGTATCTACTTTCAGAATGTCATTGGCTTAATTACCTGAAACTATTGTGGCTGATACAGGATGTCAAAAAACTCACATTTTGAATATTTTTTTTTCATTTTTAGGACTCCCTGGAAAGAAAATTGGATTATCTAAAGTCCTTAATTATTATCTGTTTGTAATGTATTCCTGAAGTAGGTTGCATGTACAAAGTTCTCAATATTGAAAAGGTTTCACTCTTGAGATATTAGAGTTTAAATATGGCTCCAAATTTGGTGAAATCCTCAAATTTGGCTCAGCACCCTAACTGAATGAAATTTCTAGGATTGACTCAGTCCAAAGACTATTTCACTTAGGAAAAAATCGAGTCGGTTTGAAAGATACCACCTTTCAAGCTTGGCTATGTGCTGGAATTTCCCTCCCTCTTCTATACTACTTGCTGTGAGATATTGCTTTGAAAAGTGGTAGATTTCCAACACCTCCAGTTGATCATATGGCTGGTGTTAACACTGTGTACCCAATTACAGCTATTATACATTCGGGCCCTCCAGGGCTATAAGTATGTGAAACTTGGAGATATATGTAGACACTTTCAGTCTTAAAGGATTAAACACAAATTTTATTGGAGACACAAAAGAATCGTTTTCTTTCTCATATATTTGTTGTTTACTCAGAAAAATTATCAACACAAAAGGAAATATTACCACTATAAGGGGAGGAAATTAACCCCGATACCAAGCACTGCTTGACCTTATAAATATTGGTCTCCCCACCTCAAAAAATATCATAGCCATCAAATAATGGGTTTTCATATTGATTAATTATTATATTGTATCATTAAAATCATTTTAAAATATCTTAAGTTTGTTTTGTAGTAAAACAAGTTTTTTTCCCCTAATCACTTAAATTAGAAAATGAGAAATTTGTAATATCTGACTGAATTTCGAAATGAGGGATTATCATTATCTATTTAGGTAACCTTCTGGATTCAAACAGATTAAAGCAAGAGCAACATGAAGAAAGATGAATTACTATGGAAGAAGTAACTGACACAAGAATGAGAACAACATGGGCTTTTTGAATGGATTTTTTTTATCCAATATTCTTATTACTATAAACATCATCCTGGGTATGATGATAAATTATGTCCAGCAGAAAGGACTCTGATTGGGGGATTGGGGATTTTGAGGAGATTGGAACCACATCTTAATTGCTGCTTTTCCCAAGTTCATCCTAACCCAGAGTGGTAGAACCTGTTAGGTTCCCAGCTATGGGCAAATAGTGAACTCCAAAACAAAATTCAACAGTACATTTTTTATAATGAAATCAGCAACAATAAATTTTTATAGGAAAATAACAATCAACGCAACATGAAAAAAATGTAAAAATACATTTTTACAGTAAAATTACAAACAGTATGATCTACAATTTTTTTTATTTTTTTTTTAGATATAGTACGTATAAAATAACTGTGGTTTAAAGCATAAAATTACATACAAAATATTTCGATTTCAGCATTAAATAACCGATAGAGGTTGATATGCTGCTAAACAAAATCAATCAACCATGAACATTGTTTTTTTCCTGGGTAAATGTATTTGAGCTGCTACCCCTGTTTTTTTATTTTTTTTATTTTTTATTTTTCTTAAACAGTGAAATTGATAGCCATAGGCCAAGATTGAGAAGTGCTACTAAAGAAAAATTATTCCACCGACAGAAATCTTTCAGCTACGGAAGCAGTTTCTTTGATGAAAAAGAGGACACACATTCAATTCTTGCTGGAGACACAATCTTTCTGTGGTAGACTTTTCATTCTATGAGGACAGTAATTATTAATTTCACTGAATAAGAAAAATAAAATCATACCACCTGATATACATGCACCCAGTAAAATAACATCTATAATAATACAAAATAATTTGGATAAAAAAAAACTCACTCAAAAATTACTATATATATATATATATATATATATATATATATATGTTGAGAGGTTTTTAATGTAGTGAGTCTCCTGACCCACATATGATTTGTGAGGTTCCTTGAGAAATTCAGTGGGTCCCAAATGAAGTTTCTTAATAAATTGTAGTCTTATTATAAACAATGTTATTAGTCTGATGTTTCCACTTAACTATTATGACAACAGGAAAGAACGCTACAAAATTAAGTATATATTACCACAGCCAATCATAACAAATATGTCTCTGTTAGTTATAACATTTGAATAGTTTAAAAAATATATTTCTAAAGCACAGTGTACGCGTGTCTGTTCGTCCATTTTTTGATCTCATCGAATCATAAACAACCTGAATGAACAGGTAGTATTAATATAGTTACATGCTATTAAAAATCAAATAAATAATTCATTTAAAGTTAAATTTGAATATCAAACAGAGTGAAAGGTTTTTTAAACCTTTCACTCTGTTTGATATTTATTAAAGGTTTAATTTTAATTTTGCTTTTTGTCACAATATATATTATTTAATTAAACCAGAATTAAATCTTAAGTGGGGCATAGCACATTGCTCATATATATTTATTTTCTTTTTCTAACATGCCTGCTGTGGCATATTCAAAATATTATATAGTTTGAGTTACTTAAGGTCTTTTAAGAGTGACTTTATGTGAAGGGATCATACATAAAGAATGGTGATTTTTAAAAGAAGATAAAAATTGTGCACAAAATAAATGTAAACAAACTATGGAGATCAGTTGCATACACAAAGAAAGATTATGTTAAATAAAGATAAAATAATTTTATTATTTTTAAATTCTTATAACTTTTACATACATAGGATGCTAAAGGTAAAGGGCCTAAAATCCCTCCACAAGAGCTAGCCAGCCTAAAGTCCACCCAAAGGCCGGCTTCTGGACTAGTTTATAGTATGTTTAACAACAAAAATACAAAATATCTTTTAAAAAAAAGATGTAAGTACTAATTGCCCTTAGTATCTATCATAGTTCATTTGACAAAAGATTTGCATTCAGTTACAGAAAGAATATATTTTAAATTTAAAATGGACACATTATTGGATAGACATCCTTGTTTACTTAGTATCAACAAACAATAAATTTCTTTTTACTATCTCATAACTTATGGACTGGTTGTGTGCAGAGTATCCTTTTTCATAGGAAAAATGAGGTGTGGCCTTGGGATGCACAGATAGAAAATTTACTGCTTTATTTTACATTTTTGTATGTCAGGGACTCAGGACGTGTACCTAGCAGCACATCTCTCTCTCTCTCTATCTCTCTCTCTCAATATATATATATATATATATATATAGAGAGAGAGAGAGAGAGAGAGATAGGGAGAATGTAAATTATTTTCAGATAGATTGTATTTGTAAAGCAACAAAATGAATAAAAAGATAAGTAAGCGAGTAATATTCAAGAAATTTTTATTTATTTATTTTATCACTCGCTTACTTTTGTCTTACCAGACTTTGAATTATGTCATTTTGTATTCTACTACATGTTCTGGTTGACCTTTCAACCACCTGATGAATATTCATGAATGTTATCAAATTAAATTATTTGATAAACCTATGCCATCCTTGCTCTTTTATATAAATATGTGCAACAAAATAAATCCTTGTATTTGTCTTGATAAAGTCCCTCAGAGGAGAAAACTCATCAGCTAAGAATAGTTTTGCCTCTGGTCATATTATTCACACACACACACAGGTGGGTGGGTGGGCTGTTGTGTTGGTGTGTTCAATTCCTCTATCATTGTTTCTCTGGCAAATGTTGAGATAAGCTCCATTCTTTAGTTACACCAGTTCAGACCATTACTGTCAGGACATATGCCACTTCCAAATAGTTGTATAATCCTTATTTCTTCCATGTTCCAAATATAAGAAAATTCCATTCTGACAGCTTTTTCCAAAGGACTGCGAATTTGTGGAACAGACACCCACATGCATGCTTTCCTAAATACTTTACTCTTGACTGCTTCAAGTCAAGTGTCAATCATTATCTATCCTCCTTATCCTCATAAACTTTATGCCTTCTCTTTTATTCATTTCATTCATCATTTCCATTTTAACTGTAAGCTTCTACTTTAGTGACTCTCGAGCCCTGTACTGAGTGATATTTATTAAAAAAACAAAAAACAAATAGACATACTGTCCCCAGGCTAAATAGACTCACTAAACCTACTTGAAAAAGAAATGGGATGCAAATGCTGTTACATCTGCTTGTTAGTTGAATTCAACAAGATATTTCTGATTGTTATCAGCTATAAGCAGTCTGCATTATACAAATAGCTTTCATTACACAAGCAAAGATACCGATAATTGCACAGGTGAAAATAACTTCTAAGATCATGACCTTTGTTGGCTATTCTTCCTTTCTGATATACATTTAACAATTTAAAATAGACTCCAGAAGAAATGTCAGGTCACTGTATGAGTGCTATTGGTACCAAGTAATCCAGTACTATCTGCCACATTGTTGGGTCATCGGTGGCTAAACCAGCTAAACAGACTTTCCTATTGAGGGGTATGGCTAGACATCCAGCATAACTAAAAACAAGATCTGTCAAAGGAGAGATGAGTCTTGTAATGACCATTGAGCACAATTGGGTAGACTGGACTCTATAACTATGTCTGCAGAGAGTGTGGGAATGACACAGCATTGTTGGGCAGAGGGCTTAATAGACTGAAGTCAACAGCCAGGCTAGTGGGTTTCATTAAGGGAATCAATGGCCATGTGTCTATGACCAAGGCAAAACTTCAAGTTGAAAGACATTGACTGTTTAAAAATCTTTAAAAATTTAAATACAATGTCAAGCATTATCTTTTGTCTTAATTCCTGTTCTTTTATTGTTATCTCTTTTAATAGTGTTTTTTTCTATTCTCTCACACTCAGTAACCCCTTGTGTCTTAGTGGCTTTATTTCCTTTCCTTGTGGTGAAATGATTAAAAAAAAAAAAAAAGGTGATTCTTTTTTTTCTTTTTTTTTTTTTTCAGTCCTAATTTTAGGATCATAAATTACCAAAAGAAAATATCCAGTTTCTTATAAACTGTATATGTGAATCAATATGTGAAATCTTATGAAAAATGGTTATAATTCTTTTTTCTCTCTCTGAGGAATATATACCAAATTAAATTGTTACATGCTTGGAGTATATAGTTATTTTTGTATCTTAATCTTTTACTTAAAAATTCATTCATTTCTACTAATGTTTTACTTTTTAAGCAGCCTTTGTTTCTAAAAGTTACAGAAAAACAATTTTATATGGTTTCTCAATATCTTCTTTGATGCACCATACCCGCTTCAGGGAGTTGGCAATCATAACCCTCTACAATTTCCTGTCCTTTCTAGTTCAGAGTAAATTTTAGTTATCTCTCTTAAACCCTGTTCTGCCATCCATTTAGACAAGCTCGTTAGGAAGTTTGTGCACGGCTTTCTTCTATCCCTCTTGCCTTTAATATGTCCTATGGAGGTCAAATTTTCTTCACTATGTGCTCTAAATATTTCAACTCACTCTAATTTGACATATAAGTGTTTTGTTTTTTTTTTTATTTCCATTTTCTCTAAAACTTTGTTGTTGCTCAAGTGTTAAGTCCATGGTATTCTCAGCATAACTTCTATAGAACAACATGTTTGTTACTTCAAGTCTTTCATTCATCTGTGAGGAAACTTTCCAGCATTCACTGCCATATATGAGGACCAATATTACATAACAGTTGTGTAGTTTTTCTTTGTTTCTAATGAGATTTTCCTGTTTCTTAATACTTTTTTGCAGCTTTTGGAAGGCATCTTTCACTCTCCCAATGCATCTTCAGATTTCAGTATCGCATTTTATGTCCTCTGTTAAAATGCTTCATAGATATTTTTCTACTTGCTTGATTTTGTCATCTCCAATTTGTAATTCATATGTTGGGCTCTTCTAGAAACATGTAAAGGCTGAGTTTTTTAAGATTAAGACACTTCCATTACTGTCTATTTAATTTTAGTACGGATTTATTTGCTGATATTTATTACAGCTTTGGCAGTCATTCCTTCCAGTTTTTATATTTTTTCTCGGTAAAAACTGTAACTTATTTTATTTGTTTTTAATTTTTTTTTTTGCATGGAATAAATCAATGTGTTTAAATACCTGTAAAGCACCTGTCAGCATCCTGTCAGGTGCTTTACAAGTGAGTAACTGCAACATGATTTGGAAAGAAGCAAAAATCAGGTGCAAAGTACTTCGTTTTAATGTGCCTAGATAGATTTCTTTTGATGTTATCTTCTTTTTTCATCCTGGATGCTAAGAGTAAAGTATAAAACATATTGTTGTAATAATTCTAGTTTACCCAAAACCATCAAAAATGACAGCAGATGTTAAATTCTTTCTATTATTAGGTTTTCCCATGTAAGTCTTTGAATATTCTTTTCCAATTATTATATTAACATGGGCTAATCCTGGATGGATCTGGGTTTTTTTTTATTCAATAACAGTAGAAGATTGATCCCTCATTTTATGTCCTGTAAAAGCTTATATTAATATTAGTTGACCTATGTCATTAAAACTGATAGCATATTTTATTAAATTTTTACTTTTGTTAGGTTTTCACATGTGATTCTTTCAATATCTTTTTTGCAATTATTGTATTAATATATCCTAATCAAGTAAGTACAACAATTTAAATATCTAGGCAGTGTTTTAACAGAGGACAGAAAATGTGACAGTGAAATCCAAAGGTGCATTGGAATAATGAAAGGTGCCTTTCAAGAGGTAAGCAAAATATTAAGAATATGCAAAATCTCAGAAACAATGAAAAGAATACTGAGCTGTTATGTAATATTGGTCCTTCTATATAGCGGTTTATGTACAATTGAAGAAGAGAGTTGAGGAAATAGAAATGCTGTTCTACAGAAGGATACTGAGAATACCATGGACTGAACATATGGCCACTGACAGTTTTAGAGAAAATGAAAATTAAATGGAAACTTATACATCAAATCAGAAAAAGATAGTTAAAATTTTTCAGGCATATAATGAAGAAAGAGGTCTTAGAAAAGGACATACTACAGGCAAGAGGGACAAAAGAAAGCAACAAATAACCTAGCTAATGAATTTTTGTAAATAGGGATTAGGAGAAATAGTGAAAAGACAAAATTTACTATAGGTTACAAAGGACAGGAAATTGTGGAGAGCCATAATCATTCACATCATAAAGGGACATGATACAAAGAAGAAAAAAAAATCCTGGATGGATTCCATAAAAATACAACATAGGATCTTCATTTTATGTCCAGTAAAATCTTATATTAACACTAGTTTACCTATGCAGTCAAAAATGGCAAAATATTTTATAAGTACTTATTATGAAATTTTCACATGTAAGTCTTCAAATTTTTAAAATTTTGTTCCAGTTATTGTTGATATATTCTGTTTTTTTATAGTCATTTATTTTTCATCTCTCAATTTTGTAAACATTTTGGAACAGTCTGCCATTGTCAAATCAAAAACAGTACTGCAAACATCATTTTTATTTATAAAAGAGATAAAGGAATCATCTTTTTTGCAACCTCCTCAGATTTTTGAATTGTGACTTGTCATCACTAGTCATAATCCATGATTCAGTTGACAAGACAGACAAGTGATACAAAAGCGTATAGACTAGAGAAAATTAAATGCTGTGATATATTCTTTGAGTATAGAAAGCATGCATTGAAGAAAGCCTTTGATTCAAAATTCAAAGTTTATTGGGTACAAAAAATACTTTAAGACCAGAGAGTACAACAGCCAAAACTATGTGTGATTAACAACCTAGGCACACTGCTCCTAAGGGAAAGGCATATAATAGTGATAATTCCTCATCTCAAAAATCTCAACATTAATGAAAGAAGTTCAAAGAATAGAAAAGTCAAAGTATTGTGAGTATAACAACCAAGATGAGATAAGTATATAAGAATAATAATTCATCATTTAAAAAATTGCAGCATAAATTACCTTTGTATTTATTTTTAAAAAAAAAGAAAGTATTTTTTCTTTATATTTCTTATAATTTATTTTCTTATTTCTTTCAGAATTTTGAATGTTCAGATTAGGATTACCATTTCTAGAAGCTGTGACTCTGAGAGAATTTGCTTAGCTGTCTATTGAGAAAATTACAAAGTCAATATTGTATGTGGTAAGTTCAAAAACTTTTGTCTATTTTTGCTTTTCAGACAACTATCCCACATTTTCTTCAACCCTGTGTGTGTTTAGTTTGTAACCCCCACTGTGTGTG
>OZ010580.1:122595814-122668314 GCA_963932145.1 Acanthosepion lycidas
TCTGTATCTATGATTGAATTGATTGAATTTTGCATGGCCTACAACTCTCATGTCTATCAACATTTGAATTTTCAGTCCAGATGATGATGATGATCTGCAAATCTTGTTGCAAACAACACAGGTATTGTTGGCAGGACAATGAAGGATGTTGACATAGTTGGCTTACTTCTCGTTGTTTTGATGACATTTCAGATGGTTTACTTAACATGCCCTCAACAACAGCATGTGCTCACACACACCACATTTTCAAGACTGCAAATCACAGAGAGACAAAGGCATTGCATCCCTCCCTTATAGAGTGTCTCCCACTCTATGATTTGAAGACAGTTCTTCCCAATGCTGCACATCTATGTACAATGCATTTAGATTAGCCTTCAAATTATCTTTAAACCTCTTTCTAGGTTTTTAGGCTTGTACTATGGACATTTTCCTGTTTTCAGTTCCCTATAGAAAAGTTGCTTGGGAATACTGTTATCCCCTCCCACCATTCTCCCAGCAGGTCCTAAGGGATTTGGTTTGAATTCCAGCATATATGACCTGAAGGCCGCAGCATTGTGAATAGAACAATAAAAATGATATATATATATATATATATATTTTATAGCGTTTCACCCCAAGCAAGGCAAGAAGCCACTAAGACGCAAGGGGTTACAGAACATTTGGAGCAAGATCAGATAGGAGGGATAGAGGAAAGGATGAGGAGAAGGATAGTGGATAGATCAAGGCAACTAGAGATGTTGATTGACATTACATTTGAATAGTTGGAGATTATAGCTCTCAGGGAAACTGGAATAGGGAAGGGAGTTCCACAGGCAAGAGGTGCAAGACATGAAGCTATTGGAGTAGAAGAGACGGCTACATTTAGCAGTTTCAACAGTGAAAGTGTGAGAGCTGGATGCCAGCCTCGTAGGGCGCTTGAATTCATGAAGTCTGGGAACCTGCGAATACAGCTCCTCTGAGCAATTACCATTTAAGTATTTGTAAAAAAGACAGAGAGAGGCGACAGCATGTCTGTGAGAAAGTGACTGTAGACGAGATGCCAGAACAGGGCCAATTATATTGAATATCCACTTCTGGAGCTTATCAAGAACCCCAAGACAAACAGAAGGGGCTCCAGACCATATATGGCAGCAATACTCCATGCAACGGCAAATTGTTGATTTGTAGATCTGAAGGATCGATTCCGGGGAGAAAAATTTCCTGCCGCAGCACAGGGAGCCAACTTTCCTTGCGGTGGACGAAGCAATTGACTCAATGTATTTGTTCCATCTCAGGTCAGCAGTCAACGTGAGACTGAGCAGCCGCAGAGAGGTGCTCTCGAGAAGTGTCAGACATTCTAATGGAGAGCAGGGAAGGATCTTTGTGGTGATTAATAGAGAGCAGATTTGTTTTTGAGGCATTAAAGTTGACCAGCCAATTCCTGCCCCAGTTCACAACCAATTGGAGGTCCTTTTAGAGACGCACAGCCAGGTTAGTTTTGTCAGCAACACTAGATTTGTTTTTGAGGCAGGAGTAAATTGTGGTGTCATCCGCGTAGATGCCAACTTGGGAATTTATGGCGTCAGGAAGGTCATTTATGTAGATAAGGAATAGAGTGGGGCCTACAATGGAGCCTTGAGGAACACCTGCGTTCGTGGGATAGGAACTGGAGGAGAATCCATTGAGAACGAACTTCAATTCACGGTTTGACAGGAATGATTGTATTAGGTCAAACAATCGACCTGTAATGCATACATAAAACAATCCATACATTCAGTTAAAAGTAAAAATAAAATTCATCCTATACTAAAAGTATAGCCAAAAGCGCTCAGACATATAAAACATTTGGACAATTTTTATATAATTTATGTCCAGAAAAGAAAAAATTATATGAAAACATGAAAAATTTATAAAAATCTTAACCACAATACCTTGTCAGTTGTTTTTAATGAAACTTACATAAAAGAGGGATTGCTGTCTAAATTTCTGTTATCGCAATGTGGGATAATTAAAAACAAAGATGATGGAATGAAAAAGAATATAGATGAATTTGGCTAGATTGCAAAAATTATTTTAAGATGTTCTTTCAAAGAATTTTGAAACTACCAGCATCTCTTGTTCATGCATATGTATAGTCACAACGTCGACAAACCCAATCTGATGAAGTCATAATGGATGAAATGCGTCACAAATAAATTTTTTCATATTGTCTTCCAGTTTCCTCAATATATATATATATATATATATATATATATATATATATATATATATATATAAAATAGTATAAAGAACAAGTAGGAAACAAATCTCAATCTAACATGGTTCACTTCATGAAAAGCTTTGTCAGAGATCAAGAGAGAAATGATAAAAAATTATAAAAAACAAAATGATAGAGATTAATGGAAAGTTGTTTCGCTATTATTGGTTAGATGTGTGTCATGTGTAATGAAGTAACAGATAATATACAAATAAGTGTAAGAAAACATTCTGGATGCTAAAGCGTGTAAAATTTAGTAAGACACTGCAGGATGTTTTGAAAAATTTTGTTTTGATTTTTTGTTTTGATGTTTTCATGTGCGTATTTTGTATATATATTGATTTATTTATTCAGAAGAGATTAGTTAGATTAATAAATAATGGATCTGGAGAAAAATGGTGATGTAATTTAGTTTTTTGAATATTTTCTCTTTAAAGGGTTATGTTCTTTCTTGATAAGGCTGGCATTGGTAAAATTAAAGTTATGTTCTTTATCCTATCATTTTGTCGGATTCTTATCCATACTATATATATATATATATATATATATATATATATATATATATATATATATATATATATATATATACACACTTTAAAAATCAGGAGATCAGTTGAATCTGCTGCCTTATGGTATTATCAGGTGATTTTTAGCAAATTACCTCTTAACACTTTATTTTTTAGAAAATCTAATGAAAACTATATTCATTTTTAAAAAATAAATGAACAAACGCATGACGTTGAGTGTAATAGAAAGGGATGTGGTGGATGTGAAGAAGGAAGGAGAAGAGAAGAAAAGCAAGGGTATTATAAATGTATTGGTAATGGGGGGGGGGGTAATTGAAACATGCATTTTAAAGTTAAAAGCTGTACTTGTTATTTTTACTTTTATTTTTTTCACACATGTATTGAGCACTTTTTAATACCAATGTTTCCTGTCTGATTCAACTCTGACCATTAACCTTTTATGTATCATATATATATATATATATATATATATATATATATATATATACACACTCTCTCTCTCTCTTTCCAATATGATTATATTTTTTTCTATCATTTATGTTGATATTCTTCTTATTAATGCTATTAATTGTCTATGAATTCCTCATGGTGGTGTTCCCATGAGATTTTAACTGAAGTTGTTTGACTGATGTCAAATAACACTAATTAAAATTGAAGAGAATCATTTCCATAACCAAACTGATAGAGATTGGATTAAAATTAGTAACATGCTAAATGAGAGAAATGTTCTTAATTTTCCTCTTTTCTGTTGTGTGGACTCAATTTTATGTCTATAGTTGTTCCATTCTATCTCACCAATTTAAGTGTTATACCAACAATGTAACTAACACCAGCGATATAATGATCTCAATCTGATCATTAGACATTGTTCTGATGGTATTAGTCATGTGTTCAACATTTTTGAGATTATTTATAATTTAAAAAAATAGTTTCTTCATATGAGTGAATTGGAAATGTGTAAATATATTTTGACAGATGAAGTTTAATTAGATTTTCTAATTCCTGGTCACAAGGAAAGCTGTGTCTTTCTGCTTGTTGTTTACTTTCTCAAAAGAAATTTCATTTTAATGATTCAACAAATAATCTTTCCATTGTGGCATTGGTAGTTTGAGATGAAGCAAATACATGTTGGTATCAATGATTGTTTTAGTATTTAATTCTTTTATAATGACTTATTTAGCAAATTTACTCAATAAAATCACCACTGCCTTCAACCACAGCCTCCAGACAACTTCAGGATCTCCTGCAGCTCTTCTGGATGGTCTCTTGTTTAAATTGGCAATTGCTGCCATAAGCCTTGCCTTCAGTTCATTTTTTGGTCTTACAAGTAATTGATCTCTTACTGAACTGCACCCCACACATAATACTCAACGGGGTTGCAGTATGGGGAGTTAGGTGGCCAGATGTAAAGTGTGATATGATTGCAGAAATTATCTGACAGCCATGACTGGGTTCTCTTGCTTGTATGGCATGGTGCAGAGTCCTGTTGCCAAACGTAGGGTCTTCCAGCAGCCACCCTCTTGACCTAAGGCTGCACTACCTCCTCAAGGCACTTGATGTAGGCCTTTGTGTTGAGTCTGAGGCCCTCCCCTCACCAACAAATTTAGTTCCTTTCTTATCAGAATGATCAGAGTGACTTTTCCAAGCTGCCATACATTTGTAATCACCATTAGACTCGTCCAGCTCTTTCCGAATCCTTTGCACTGTCCTCAGATTGACACCCAAACACTCTAAAATGTTTGTATTTGTAGCTTCTGCTGCAAATGCCAAGCAGTTCAACATGGTGTTTCCAAATTTCTGGTGGAGTGAATTGTGTCATGGTGCTCTTTTTCTTACAGATGATGTCCAACTGATCCTACTATACTATGCAGTTGACAAAAACAAACAGCACACATGCACAAAATTAAGAATATAAAATAGCAACAATTTGCTTATTGCACCCTGTGTATGTATATATATATATATATATATATATATATATATATATATATAAAATTTGTGTATTCAGGCAGAAATCCATTCATGCACATTTCATTGAATACGACAGACAAGGTGCTTTGATTTAGTTTTTATACAATTTCTCATGTGATCTTATATATATATATATATAAGAATTTTTAGTGTTGTTTTGAGCTAACAGAACTTCTACCAAAAAGCACTCGGTAGATAACTAGAGCTATAATGTTCAACAAGAAAACTTCAAGTGATTCATCCGGTTGACCAACTGAAAAGTTTCATGCTGAAATGCTCATCAGGGCCAAATGCTTGATAAATTTATTGAACTTATTATTCCATATTTATAGTCTTTCTGAACAAACAAACTTTAAAGTTGAAAGTTAGAATCAGCATCCATTTGTTTAGAAAGACTATAAATATGAGATCAGATTATTAATTCAATAGATTTATCAAACATCTGGCACCCTGGTAAACGTCTCAATGTGGAACTCTTATGTCAGCTAACCAGATATGTCACTTGAACTTTTCTTGATTTATTGAACATACTTATAAAATATCACACACCCTTTTCTGCTTTTCTACTCTTCCTCCATTATAGAAAATGATGAATAGAAAACTACTTAAACACACTGACATATAAAAAAGGAAATACCCATGGAGCAATAAACTACACATGTGGTTACACTCATCTAAACAAAGTGACAGATTGCAACCTAGCTTGAAAAGCAGCATCTTGTATTGCCACAACTCCATCCATCGCATATGGGACTTACAAACTGAATCGGTTACTACCCCTGATATTCATCCATTGAAGGGAGGGACATAATACCTATATATATATATATATATATATATATATGTATGGGAGACATGGTGGAGTAGTGGATAACGGCTTGGATTGAGGAATTGGAGAACTACGTTCGAATTCCAGGCGAATCCATTACATTCACTTATGTGCTAATACCCTTGAGAAAGGTATTAATCCTCTTCTTCTCCCTCCAGCTATGGGTAAATAGCAGGACAGACTGGGTTTTATAGCCTTGGATAGCAACTGGTCTAGAAGAAGAACAATTCTGAATTCAAAATCTGAGGAGGGTTGTTGGGGACCTTGTGGCACATAGTGCACCAGGTCTCTGTATTTGGCCCTTCAAAAAGTGTGGTTGTTTCTGCACAAAGCCTTCATCACTATAATGAAATCATGTGGTGGTTCCTGGGAACTGAGCTGCTTGGCCCTCATATGTCGAATAAGACAAGAGAGTCCACCATATATATATATATATATATACACACACACATACACACACATATATATATACATATATATATATATATATATATATACACACACACACACACACACACATATATATACACACACACACACACACACACACAGTGTGAGGCAAAATTACCACACTATGGGGATAATTTATTAAAATATAATTATGCATGAAAATTTTATTTACTAGTTATTTAATTGTTATATGTGCTGTTCAAAATGTCCCCCTTCTTTTTCAAAACACATTTAAATTCTGTGCCTGCATAAGTCATTAACACATCGGAGAGTTTCCTGTCATTTCATTGCATTCATATTTAATTCTTTCTTTATTGGACTTAACTTCCTTGTCAATTTTTGGTGGGCTGTTTGCAAGGGTTGCTAAAACAACTGCCATTGATGTCAGATCAGTTTCACTTTGAGGGCAATCAGCAACACTACGTGTTTCTTTAAAATGATTAATTAAACATAAAACAGCTGACTTATCAATAGGAGGTTGGTATGGATTCTGCCTGTTGAATTCCTCTGCAACAGATCTGCGTATAGCACCTGCTTTCCCATACATGAACACCAAGGTAACTCATTCATCTTTTGTTAGCTTTTCAGCCATCTTACTTCATCAAAATTGTTTTTGCAAAAATAAGGAAATATCAAAACAAATTATACATTTAAAACATGATTAATTGATTAACCCCTATGGTACTCAACTTTTACCTCACCATGTATGTATGTATGTATGTATATGTGTGTGTGTGTATATATATATATATATATATATATATATATATATATATATATATAAATGTAATGAAAAACAAATCACTTTAATGTACCATTACGATAATTTATTTCACCTAAATCCTTTTTTAAGGATTCAGGATCATCAGGTAAATCTTCCAACAACGAAATGAGAAAAAAAATGGGATTAGAAATTGATGGGTAGTGTAATTTTTGTAATTTAATAGAGGGGGTTGAGAGTGGTAGTTAACCAGACAATATAAAGTATAGGGAGGGGTTAATTTTATATCTCTCTTAAGTATGTTTTATATTGGAGTAGGAGGAGTGACAGAAAACTTGACCTCTTTAGATGGTTAATAAAACGGAAATGAATTGTAGAAAATGTATACAAGTGAGTCTTATATATATATATATATATATATATGTGGGATGGGGAAGAAACATAGTAACTGCTAGTTACAATTTTACATTAAAAACCCTGAAGATACAGGAACATTCAACTATAAATTTAAATCTCAATTTTTTTCTCCTCTGGTGTATCTAAATGTATAACCTAGCCAAACTTATTGAGCTTTCTATTACTTTTATTTTTATTTTTTTAGCAGTTATTTTTAAATATTCAACATTTTATCAGCATTAGTTTTACCAGTAATGTACAATGAGCATTATGGAAGAGATTTTTTTTTACCACATTATTATCCAATTACCCACTATTACACGGATATATAGATCTGTATATCATATCTTCCAGTTACTTTGTATGACACTAATCACCAGTTAGTATTTATTCTAAGATTAATATTTATTATTATTTCTTTTCTTTTTTCAATTTACTGCTTTATAGTTATTATATTTTTCTCTTTTCCTTACTCTTTGTTTTCCTATTAACATTGCTTTTAATATGTCTGTTTTTACTGCTGTAATTATCAATTTTGAACTATCTATACAAAAAATTTAAAACAGCGGAGCATATTATGAGATGATAATAACACTTACAGAATATCATGATTCCAATCCTTTATTAAATTCAAAGGCTGAAATACTAATTCATAAACATTTTTCTTTACTACTGAAATGGGTTTGGTTTATAGTTCATATTGTATAGACCAGCATTTCTCAACCAGTGTGCCCAGATGCACTAATGCAGACTGAAAGGTTGCCAGGTGCACTCAAAGTTAATAGAATAATTTTTTAATTATTTTATATTTAAAAAAAAAAAATCTTTATTTTTTAAAAAACTACATACATAAAGCATATGGCTTCTATGTATAAGTCAAGTCATTTGATATTTTAAACTGGATGTAAAATTCCTTTAAGGAATCTTATTTTGTATTTACATTAAAGAAAAATATAATTCAATATCTAGTAAAGCATTGAATATTTTATTGCAATTGTCCACATCATACCTCTGTAAATGAGGGTTTTCTGCACTTACCAACATTAAATGCAAAAATAGATCAAATATTAAATGGATTGATGAGGAAATGAGAGTATGTTCATCACATATAAGGCTAAACAGTCAAAAAATTGCCAAAGCACATCAAGCAGAGGTTTTACACAATCATACTTATATATATGTATATATAATTATTTACCCGCTGCCCCACGCAGCAAGATGTGGCACAATGCTGAGTTTAAACTGTGGTATCCGAGACCCTAGGCTTGGGAAAAAAATCCCAATAGACCACGTAAAAACAGAGTCAGTTTCTCAAGACAAGACTCTGCCCTTCGGCAGAGCCTTGTCTGGAGTATACCCTCTGACTTAAGCCAAGTAAGTAATATATATATATATATATATATATATATATATATAATATTCTTTTCTTTTTTTTTAAAGCATATCACCCCAAACAAGTTGTTGGTGCCACTAGCATGCAAGGTTTACAGAAATAGGAGCAGGAGTAAAGAGGTTGTTTGAGGAAACGATACAGAGAAGGATAGGGAGCAGGATCAAGGCATCAGAAGATGTTGATTGACATTATATTTGAAGATTATAGCTATCAGGGAAGAAAGTAAGAGGAAGGGAGTTCCACTGGCAGGAAGTGAGAGAAAAGTAGCTCTTGGAGTAGATGTGACAGCTACATTTAATTGTTTCGACAATGAAAGAGTGGAATGAAGATGCCAACCTAGTAGCACACTTAAATTTATGCAGTTTGAGAACCAGAGAAAGTAGCTCATCAGAGCAGTTGCCATGAAAATATTTGTAGAAAAGACATAGAAAAGTCACAGCATCTCTGTGAGAGAGTGACTGCAGACAAGATGCCAGATTAGGACCTATCATATTGCATATCTGTCTCTGGATTTTGTCGAGGACCTCAAGATGAACAGTGGACCATATATGGTTGATTTGTAGATTTGAAAGATGGACTCAGGTGAGAAAAACCTGGAGCGACACAGAGAACCAACTTTCCTTGTGATAGATGAAGCTATTGATTCAATGTAGTTGTTCCACCTCAGGTCAGGCCATTTCCTGCCCCAGTCAACCAGAGATTGGATGTCCTTTTTGAGACCAACAGCCAGGTCAGTTCTTCTGACAGCGATGTTGGATTTACTATTGAGGCAGGAGTAAATAGTAGTGTCATCTGCATAGATGCCTAATGGGGAACAGATGACATCAGGAAGATGTTTGATGAAGATCAGAAAAAGTGTAGGTCCCAGGATAGAGCCTTGGGGCACACCAGTTTTCCTATGAAAGGAATTGGAGGAGAACCTGTTTAGGATGATCTTAATTTCACAGTTTGACAGGAATGATTGTTTTAAGTTAAATAATCATCCTGTAATGCCGTATCCCTGAAGTTTACAAAGAAGGCCGGCATGTCAAACCCTATCAAACACTTTAGAGATATCAAGAGCCACAGCACAAGCTTCTCCATTATTGTCAAGTGCTTGGTATACAAATTCAGTAATGGCTGTGAGCATGTCAGTGATAAACCAGGCAAAGTGGAAACTATATTGTTTGTCAGAAAGCAGATCAATGGAATGTAAGCTGCTTAACCACTTAAGCATTGATTAAAGCTTTGAAGACTTTGCCAAATAGTAGCAGGAGACTGATAGGATGGTAGTTAGATGGGTCAGAAGGGTCTCCAGAGTTCTTGAAAACAGGGACAACAGACAAGGACTTTCAACAGGCTGCAAAGGAATAGTCAGTGATGCAATAGTTATATAGTTTGGAGAGGACTGGAGCCAGTTCAGGAGTACTGCTGGTATCCTGTCCCCACCACTAGCCTTATGGTAGTCTAATTTAGAGATGATGTCCAGTACTATCAATAGGGTTATGTTCATGTCACTCAATAGAGCCTCAGTTTAAGGGGGGAAATCAGGAGTGGGTACTCTGGATGAGTTGAGCATTGAAATGGATGAGAATTTCTAAGCAAGAAGAAAAATAAGGCTATGAATTAGTTTTCTATTCCCAACCGTGAACACTGGATCTCATGTCATTCGTTTTTTTTGGCATGAGTGAAAGAACTTGTAATTCAAAGTTTGTAGAAAGAATGAAGACTAAATTCACTTCAATTAGTATAAATAATAAATAAAAAGTGAAAAAAATAAAATAAATAAACAGATTTCATAAAGAATTGGTACCAATAAAACATAATGTAATGTCTTAAAAATAATCCTTACTACAGGAGACTTTTTTTATTATTTTTCTATTTTATGACTATTTTTTTCTTATTACAAATCAAAGTGTGCTCAGAGTTTTAGTTATACTACAAGTGTGCTGTGAAGTAAAAAAAAAAAAAAAAAAATGGTTGCAAAACACTGGTAGACAGTCAAAAAGAAAAAAACTTAAGCTGTAAATATGTTTTAAATTGCTGAGGATTCTTCCATCTTTCTGCTAACTTTTCATATAAAACAGTTGCCTAATAGTCAGATTACATACGCATTCTGAGATTTTTAGTCTGGTTGTTAGTAAATGTCCTAGTAGATATGAAAATTTTAATTAGAACATTTTTATTGTACGTATAGTTTTATTACTATTTGCTGAATGTGCCATTATGATTTATTTATGAGTTTCCTATTCCCTCAATTTGATATCATGAATTTGTTTAACTCAGCTTTAAATTAGATTCTCTTAGCATTAATTAATACTTCATGAGAAATTCACTTGAGTTCATTAACCTCTTGGGATTAGTGTAATGTCTACTAAACAAGCTTTAAAAGTAATCACTTATTAAGAAACAGAAATATTTCATTAGAAACAAAGAAGAGTACTGAACTGTTATGTAATATCTACCCTCCCATATGGCAGTGAATGCTGGAAAATCTCCGATGGACTTAAGATGTGAGCAATGACAAAGTTTTAGAGAAAATTGACAATAAACTGGAGGTTTTGAGGAGAATGGAACCACCCCTTAATTGTTGAGGTTCCCAGATCCACCCTGACCTAGGTAGTAGCACCTGTTATGGGCAAATAGTTAACCCCCAAACTGGGATCACTATGAAAGTATAAAAATACATTTTTATAGTAAAAATACCAGCTATACATTTTCATAGTAAGAAAATTACCAGCAATACATTTTTGAAAAAAAATATATTACTAGTAATATATTTTTGTAAAGAGAATTACTAATGCTCCCAAGAAAATTTAATTTAATTTTGGCATTATTCGGCAAATGACCCATAAGGAGTTGATATGCTACTAAACATATACATAATATTTAGAAATGAAAAAAACTCATATAAAAACATTAAAAATCAATTCTCTTCTATGTGTTGTGTCTCTTCAGGATGTAGGCAGTCATGGGTCTCCACAATTTTCCCTCTTTTTGTTATCTTGAATAAACCTTGCTTTGCCATCCATTTACTCAAGCTTACTTGCATTGTTTTCTTCTGTCACTCTTGCCTTTAATATGTTGTGTGAGTATCAAATTTTACAGGCCCTCTTTCCTTGTTATGTTCCGAAAAAAATTCAGTTATCTTTTCCTGATTCAAAGTATAAGTGACCTTTTTGTTTCTAGTTTCTCTAAAATATCTTTAGAAGCATATCAGTCAGAATTTTTGGACATGCCTTTGTCTTTTTTCAACAAGATGAGAAATAAACTAAGAGGTGGGACTCACTTTTACAGGGAGTAGTGTTTTTGTTTGTCATGTGTTGTATTTCTGTAAGAAATTTGATCTTGGCCTAATAGTTTGTCATGATTAGGGTTGTGTAGGGTTTGTAGAGGGCTCCCTGTGGAAACTATATTATCTGAGTAAACCCAACTCCCTTTTTAATCCTGTAATGTGATTTTGAAAAAAATTTGAAAATGCATTTTAACTCTGATATATATACATATATATATATGTATATATATACACACACACACACACACAAAACTGACTTATGGCTATATCACATTGAAACACCAGTTCTAGTACGATTACCAAAGTTCTGCAATATCAAGCTTGGTCAGAACCTAGATAGGTAACAATTTGGAAATACGAGGTGCTGTAAGCTTGTATATGCAGGTAGTGTAATGGATAATCAGAGAGCTGAGTTTCAATTCCAGTCAGGTTCATTATATTCACTTATAAGCAAACACCCTTTTCCTTCCAGCTACGGGTTAATTAATAGGACTTAATAATGATTTAAAAATGATTAAAAAAAAATTGCAGATAATAATCATTTACTGATACATCTGCAAAAAAATTTTTACTCACTAAAAATATTACCTAGCTTTAAATGGCTTGCAAAAGGTTGATAAGCCATAAAAAAACAATTCCACCAATCAATAACACACACACACACACACACACACACACAACAATGATGAAAAATTCTTCTCTCAACCTAATCTCCAAAATCAAATTTTTCTATAACCACACATTAGAATATTGATTTTGGGATGTGGGTCAAGCTGAGAAATTTTCAGCATTCTCTCTCATGTGTGTGTGAGAGAGAGAAAGAGAGGGACAGTTTCATGTACTGAAATTTCTAGTTATCATACAGTGTTGATTTTTAAGTTCATACAGTTTATATCAATATTCAATCTATCCCTGATGATACCCATTTTTACCTCATAAATATAGCAAATTTAACCCCCCCTCTCTCTCTCTCTCTCTCTCTCTATATATATATATATATATATATATATATATATATATATATATATTTGAATAAAAACAGACCACTTTAAGGTTCCATGTAATAAGTTATTTCACCACAACCCTTTTAAAGGGCTCTGGATCATCAGACTTTACTTCCAAAGGTTGAAATGTAAAATGAAAAGAAATTTACACATGTTTGACGGACCGCACCAAGCATATGTAAAATTAGCGAAATGAGGAAGTGAGGTGGGAGAGAAGACATGAGCGAGTTAGATGTACCATTTCAATTCTTTATCCTTAACCCCACTCTTTGTAGGCTAGATGCTGCTTAACTTAACGTATGTTATCTCTAGATATAGATGGGTAAGGGGTGAAATAACTTATTACATGGAACATTAAACTGGTCTGTTTTTATTCAAACATATTTGCTCTGAATTTACATTGAGCTCTCTGGATATCATCCTCCTTGGGTCTACCCATACAGATTACCTAGTTTTGCATAAACTAAATATATATATATATATATATATATATATATATATATATATATATAATAAAAAATTGATTTCTACTTGGATTCTATCCTCTTGGAAATTTATTTATTTATATATATATATATATATATATATATATATATATATATAATCATAGTTTTTTGCCAATGCATTTCGTTTTCCAACTTTTTCAAGGCAAAAATGAAATCAAAATGTTTTTGTTGTTATAGTTACATTACAAAATCCAAATTTAACAATTTACATATAAATATATATATAAGTGGATATTGAGATTAACACACAGCAGCAACAGTCTGTTTCATGCTAAAATGCAATCATCAGGCCTGACAATTGCGTTTAGGCATGAAACAAACTGTCGCCACTTGTTGATGACCTCAATCCCCATTTTATATTTACATACACTCTATCCCTGGTATCACTTTAACTCCAAAATATAGCATAACTTAAAACTATTTTTTTTATTTTATATATATATATATATATATATATATATATATATATATATTGTTTGGTTTGTTTTATAGCATATCAACTTTTTCTAATTGAATTCTCTCATTTTGATAAACAGTAGATAGGTAGAGATGGGGGCCCATTTGCACAAGAGTCAAAAGTAATAGATATTCGTATGGTAAACATGACACCCCCCCCATACACACACTTTTTTTTCTTTTTTTTTTTAAGTGTGTTACGCATCTCCATGGGGATGCAGTCAATGTACTTTTGACCACTAACTGACAGGACAAACTGTGCGATGAGTAAATTGTAAACATTTTAGATTTTTAATTTCATGTATATATATTGTTTGTTTTTTTTGTTTTGTCGGCTGCACAGTATAGTAGGGACACTTAAGCACTGTCTGTGAGAAAAAGGATCACCATGACACTGTAACAATTTGCTTCATTATAAGAAGCAAATTGTTACAGAAAATTCCCAGTGTGATATCTGTTTAATATAGGATCAAATGCTAAATTGAAACTGAAAGAATTCAACTATACAAGGTCATATAGTTTCATATGTATGAGTTTTAATGCTAAAATAATTTATTTAGTAAGTAGTTGTACATTTGATAGTCTTTTGTACCAAATAAAAGTGGCATCATGAATAGAATTGGGTTTCCTGTTCTTTCTAAAGTCTCCTAGTAGCCTCTTGTGTCTTAGTGGAATTATTGCCTTATGTGGGGTGAATAGTCATGCTGGATGGAATTTTACAACATATAAAATAAGCTTGCTGGTTCATATAAACATCAGAATTCATGTTTTCTTACATGGCAAGATTCCTGGAACAAAGTAATTATACTACAGAGAAAATTATTTGGAAAATACTGTATTTGCCTTCGCATACCTCACATAAGACGCCAATTCCTATTTTACAAGGATATTTTGTGGGGGACAAAATTTAGTAAGTTTTGTCACATATTTATTGAAATATATTAAAAGTGGTTTTGTAAGGGAAAATGTGTTATTTCGTGCATGCAAATTCTTCTGTATATGCTGTTTCCCTTCAAAATGTAGGTGATCATGGCTCTCTGTAATTTCCTGTGCTTTGTGCATCTTAATAAATATTGACTTTTTTTTATTTCTCCTAAACCTTGTTCCTCCATCCATTTAACCAAGCTCACTAAGTCGGTTATGAGTTGTTTTCTTTTGTCCCTCTTGCTTTCAATCTGTTCTGTGAATTACCAAGCCCTATTTCCTCATTATGTGCCCTACAAATTTCAACTGCTTCTTTCTGATGTTAATTATACATTTCCTTTTTGTTTCCATTTTCTCTAAAACCTTGTCGTTGCATGCACGTTCAGTCCATGGTATCCTCAGTATCTTTCTGTAAAACCACATTTCTGTTACATAAAGTCTCTTCTTCATCTATCAAGAGATTGTCCAGCCTTTACTGACATATAGGAGGACTGATATCATGTAACAGTTCAGTACTCTTTTCTTTGTTTCTAACAAAATTGTTCTTTTTGTTAATATTCTACTTAATTTTTGGAATGCAACTTTAGCTATCCTAATGCACCTTCAGATTTCAGTGTCACACTTTCTGTCCACTGTTAAAACACTTGTCAGATATTTCAATTTTTATATTTGTCTGATTTTGGTATCTTCAAATATTGTAACAGTCAACTTGAATAAAATATGGAATCATATATTGTAACTTTAACCTTCAAAGGAAACTAAATAAAATTTGCCAGAGTAGAAAAACAAGTACTTGTTCATTTGTATCAATGAGGACTGGTACATATAAACAGTTAATTTGATCTTCAGTTCTCCAACTTTTCTCTTAACAAACTCTGTTTAGTGAGCCTGAAACTGGTCCGAAGCTAATAAGGCAGGTTTCTTTAATAGCACATCAGGACGCCTGGACCACACTTTATCAAGTCACAGTTTAATTCCTTCCACATCTATCCAATTGGTTGAATGGACATGAACATAAATACCATTTGGTATTCTTTTTTCAGGTAATTTTTCTCTTTTAAAAATTAAAATAGATGGCAGTTTTCTGCCATTTGCACAGCATTCTAATACACCTGTGTGATGTGTCTTTTCATGGTCATATATTTTAAGTCAGATTTAGCACCCTTGCATTCTACTATGATGTCTGATGGCACATCGAATGTCAAAGGAACTTTGTCTATATTCACTATTTGTTCAAAATTTTCTTCTTCCAAGCATAATACAGGTGTACTAGGTGCAGAGCATTTTTTTTTTTTTTTTGTTCATTTAAAAATAAAAAAAAATATGTCTTACATGAAGGCAAATATAGTAATAAGCATGCCGTAGAAAATAAATATGATGTTGTTTTGAAGGAATTGATTGAAATAATTTAATCATGCTAACATCTTTATGCAATACACAAGAATACAAGAATAGCTTCATAACTATTGTTGTCTCAAAGGTGAAAAAGTGAGAAGACAAGTTTGGGATAAATTACATAAACATTGTCCAATATTAAGTATTCAATGTGAAACGCAATAAATATTCATTTGAGTAAATAATATTTATCAGAATATATAATTTTCACTCTTTTTAAATTCTTTTTTTTTTTTAAATGGGGGTTTATATATAACTTACAATTCATATTGTAGATTCCTAGAATCTCTCTTGTTTTCTGTCACAAATTTGCATCTATTAGAAATGCATACAAAAGTTAATGGTGTTCATTTTCTAAAACAACCATGACATGTCTGAAAACTAAAATGATTTTGACAAAACCATTAACCCATCAATGTCTGCCATAAAATTTGCCATTAATTGTAAAAATTAAAATAAAATCTGATATTGATTGTAAATTTTTTTTAAATTCATTATTATGGGTTTATAAAAAAAATGTAGTCTGTTGCTTTACTATAACTATTTTCATAATAATTGTTCAGATGAGCTTTCAATTTATACCTCAACTTTGCTAATTTAAGTTCAGTATTATAATCCCTGTTGAAATTGTTGTAAGTTCTATGCTAATAGTTTCTTTGCCCACACTTCATGTGGAACACTTTTCCAGATTCCTGCTTTTCTATCAACTATAATCTTCACAAATGTAAATGCAATGTCACTCATAATTTCTGTTTCCTTGAACTCTGTTCTTTTATTACTTTCTATATTTCTTTCACTCTCAGTAACCTCTTGCATCTTAGTGGCTTTATCACCTTGCTTTAGGTCAAATGATTAAAAGAAAATAAAAAAAATCTGGTATTATAGTTTTCTACCTGTAACCCATTAATGTCCACCATTTCAAAAATTGCAGAGTGGGCATTAATGGCATAATTTGTAAAATATTCATCCAATATTTTTGGGCTTTACCTAAATGAAAGTTTTTCCTTTTTTTGGTTTTCTATTTAGTAATAAGCATTAGAAACTTAACAATTGTTATAGAGCTGCAAACCCATTGAATTGCAGTCTGACATTGTACTACTAAGTGCTACTTTAAAGTGCTTCAAAGTATCTGAATAGTTATGAATGTCATATGAAGTGCCTGAGTAGCACTTAACTGTAATTCATTTCCTGATAACTATATCAAGCTGTCTGTAAGAATTTTCCATCATCTGTTAAAACAATCACCAGATATTTAAATTTCTACATTTGCTTGATTTTAACATCTTCAATTCTATCTCTCTGATTCTAAGCAGAAGTGTCCTTTTAGTTCCCAAAACTTCCTCATTGCTCACATGTTCTGCCAATGATATTCTCATCATCCTTCTGTAGAACCACATTTCTGTTGCCTCAAGTCTCCTTGTCAACTGTGAGGAAATTGTACAGCATTCACTGACATATAGTAGGATTGATAGTACATAGCAGTTCAGAACTCTTTTCATTGCTTACACATGCACACACACACATATATATATGTATGTATGTATATACAAGTTTGATTAAATTTAACTGACAAACTTTAGAATAAAGAATGTGCATAGGTAGGAAAAATGCACAAAAAGAATGTAAAACCTTGTTTCAGATGTGGAAAATTACATCTTGGGGAAAAACTGTCCATGGAAAAATGCAAAATGCTGCAATTGTAGTAAAAAAGGACATATCAAATCACACTTCAGAATTAAACCAAAAAAAAAACTTTAGCAGGAAGAAATTAATGCACAATATTGTGACAGAAAAAACAGTTATACAAAACAAAAGAAAATTTGTTAATGTGCAAATCAATAATGTGGGAATAAAAATGTTACTAAATACTGGTAGTGACATTTCAATAGTAAATGAAACCACATGGAAAAAACATGAAAAACCTTTATTAAAAAAGGACTTACAAAGTCGCAACTTCAGTTTCTGGCAAGAAATTATTTTTTTTTGGAAGAATTAACATGTGATGTTTATTTTTTTAAATAAGCAGGTAAAAACAAAAGCTTATGTTCTAAGAAATATGACAAATCTATTCGGTATGGACTGGATAGAACTGTTTGAAATGTGGGATTTGCTGATAAATGCTTATCGTAAAAATATAAGTGGACAAGCAACAAATTTAAAAAGTCACAGCGAAAAACTGAAGGAAGAATTAAAAAAATGTTTCTCTGATGTTCTAACGAACTGGATTGGTATTCAAATTCAAGTAAAAAAAAAAAAAAGATCCGGCACTAGTATTTAAACCAAAATGGAATATACCATTTGCAGCATCAGAACATGTAAATGAAGAGTAGTCTAGAAAAAAAAATGGTGTATTGCAGAAAATAAACCTTTCAAAATGGACTGCACCAGTGGTATATGTAAAGAAATAAAAATGACAAAATATGTGTTTGCATGGATTTCTTGACTGGATTGAATAGTTGTCTTGAAAAACAGAACTACTCATTACCAAATCCAGAAGAAACTTTTTTGAAGTTGAACATCAGGAAAAAAAAGTTCAACATAAAAGGCTCTAAAGTAGTATATGAGCATTCTCTTCTTTGTTTCTAATGACATTTTCTTGTTTCTTAATACTTTGCTTAGCTTTTGGAAGGCACCTTTTGCTATTCCGATGCACCTTTAGATTTTGGTGTAATTTTTTCCATCCTCTGTCAAAATACTTCCAGATATTTAAATTTTTGTACTTGCTTAATTTTATCATCTCCAATTCATAGCTTGCACCTTGGATTTTCGTTGTTTTGTTTTTTTGGGGTTTTTTTTTTTGCTTGCTGACAACTGTATATTCTGTTTTCTTACAAATAATAGTACTTTCTTTCCACTTTCCTTTACTACTTTGTCTTGATGATACTGCTGTAGTTTTCTTTATAGTAAATAATTATAATAAGGGAAACAAGTATACAGATCACCAATAAATATCATTAGTATCCACAAAAGTTCTGCTTCTTTAATGTTTACAACATTTTTAATCATAACTACTTCCCTTTTTATCTTCTGATATAGAACTTTGTGTTTTGGTTTAATAATTTATAAGAATAATAACTGATGTAATGGAATAACCTGTCACCCCCATGAGTGACTACACTATAGGTAGTAACTCCATATAAGTATCTGTAAGTTACCAGACTACAGAGACTAGCTGGGATCTGTTGAAGATGACTCAGACTTACGCGAGAACTACCGACCTTCCAATAGTAGCACTCACAACAGGATTGACTTGCAACGACCTTGTGTATAACTGTTACCTTTATTCTTATTGTACTGTTTTTTTTTTTTTGGTTTTGTTTTGTTTTTTTTTTTTACAATAAACCTTTACTTATTTTATCCACTTTGTTTTTCAAGTATATATTCCTATTAGCATGAATATAACAATAACACGGATTGTTAACATCAGGTAAAACACCTACTACAGTAAATTACTGGAATTTAGTGCATTTAAGACGGTTTTTGTAAGCAAAGGTGCTCAATATTGACAAAATTAATACAAAAAAGTTCAAAAACCTACCTTTCCAACTTCGTTTCACAGATATACCACTCATCAGTTTCAAATAAAATCTATTCTTTATATAGATCCATTTAACTCTGACAGGTGGGGCTTATGGCCATATTACATTGAAACACCGTTTCTCATATGATCACTGAAGTTAAGCAATGCTGAGCCTGGTCAGTACCTAGATGGGTGACTGTTTGGGAATACCAGGTTTGGATGTGTGGGTGGTGTAATGGATAATGGCTCAGAATTGGAAATTGAAGAGCCAAGTTCCAATTCTAGTCAGGTTTGTTATATTCACTTATGTGCAAAAACCCTTGGGAAAGGTATGAATCCACCTATTCTCTCCTCAGATATGGGTTAATCAGTAGCACTTTTATCAGTAAAAATCATTATTTTCACAAAAAATTTCTTAGAATCCAAAAATATTTTCTGGCTTTAGACTACCCATGCATATGATTTAATTATAGTGGAGAATTCTTGTGTAGAAGCATCCACATTTTTTTGAAAAACATAGCAGAGAAATGGTGTACAGTGTGCCACAAAGTCTCCAAACGGCCCTCCTTAAATTTGAATCCAGTTTTCCTCCTCTGAGACTGCTTGCCAACCAAGTCTAGGAAACCCATCCTGCATTGATATTTAAACTGGAGAAAAACATCTTCAGTGGCATTAGTGTAAAGCAAACAAAACAGAATGGACTGAATTTGAACTCAGCTCTCAGTGATTCCACTTTCCACACTGGTGATTTTAACACTATCTGCACACCCTTAAATACAGACAAAAAAGATTGATAAGCTGTAAAAAGCAAATCAATCAATTTGAACTGCAGTGTACCTGGGAAACTTGAAGTCAGAAAGATAAGTCTTTCAAACTTTTCTTTATCTATTCACTATATTTTATATTAAATATATTTTAAGTGTGACTAGAATCAATACCTAATTAATATAATTAAGCTATTAACATGCAAAAAAGATATTTGAAGAATTATAATGGTAAAGATTCAATGAAGTTATTTCAAATAGTGTTTATGCTCTTGAACTAATGCAAAATATTTTGAAGTTGTATACAGATATTTACTAAAATCAAAGAACCTGAGCATCCTTCTCACTATAATAATTAATTTGATTAATTAAAGCCTTGATGCACTTCTCTTTAGAATTATTAAAATGGTATACATTAGGCATTTATTATGGAATTGAAAGATAATTTCAAGTAATTAACATTTCTTTACATAGAATTCAATGAGTTCAATAGCAACCAACTTCGTATTAAAATATTAATTATATATAAAATAGCTGGGTACTCATATTTGAGGATACCTCTCTACTAGAGCAGCTAGCCAATTCATATTGCAGACGCTCACTCAGTCACATTTGTGTTTGTTCAACACCCACAGAGTTCACCTGTGGGTTATACTGCAATTATGCTGAGCGGATCTTAGATACGGTTTCTGGGAGAGAGAATGTTATCTAGCATGATGAACAATTTGAACAAGTCCATGATAACTTGTGGCTTCCTGCTAGCACAACTATCGACAACCCACAAGAGTTCCATCTGCCCAATTTAACTCACAAGACTTGGATCAACTTTCCTAAGGTGCTGCACGCTAGGATCGACCTTGATCCAGTCTGATGACATCAGGAAGTCGCCTTCTTGACAAATCAACCATGGTGAGATTTGAACCCAGCTCTCATGGTCAGAAAGCTATTGTTCTAACCACTCGGCCACATGCTCATTTTATATATATATATATATATATATATATATATATATATATATATATATATATATATATATGTGTGTGTGTGTGTGTGTGTGTGTTTGTATGTGTGAGTACAATGGATAAATTGTCATCTAAATTACACAAACAAAAATGAACAGAACATTTTAACGTATTTTTACCAAAATTACACAAAAATATCTTGAATTATTAAAGAGTAAATTTATTCAATAAAATCAACATTGGCTTCAACCCCAGCCTCCAGATGTCTTTGGAATCTTTTGCAACTCTTCTGGACAGTCTCCTTGTTTATGTTGGTAAATGCTGCCATAATTCTTGCCTTCAGTTCATCTTTGGTATTACAAAGAGTTTTGTTGGTCTTTTGTTCAACTGCACCCCACACATATTAGTCAAGGGGTTTGTAGTTTGGGATGTTAGGTGGCCAGATATAAGGGTGATGTGGTCACAAAAATTGTCTGACTACTCTCACAGCATTCTCCTACTTATGTAGTATGGTACAGAGTCCTGTTGCCAAACATAGGGTCTTCCAGCAGCCTCTCTCTTGATCCAGGGCAGCACTACCTCCTGAAGTCACTTTATGTAGGCCTCCATATTGAGTCTGACACTCTCGCCCACAAATTTAGGAGTTCATTTCCTATCAGAATGATCAATTAATTTTCTGAACTGCCATACATTCATAATCACCATTAGATTCATTCAACTCTTTCTGAATCCTCTGCACTGTCCTCAGATTGACACCCAAACACTCTGAAATGTTTGTATGGGAATTTCTGGTGTGAATGGAAGATGTACAACATGCCGTTTCTAAATTTTTGATGTAGTGAACTGCGTCATGGTGCTCTTTTTTTCTGTGTGTGTGTGTGTGTATAATATATATATTACATGAATCATTCATACAAAAAACAGATATAGAAGTTAATGATATAAATGGCGAGAATACATCTTCGCAAACAAATTTAATAAAGTACATTAACCCCAAACCTGTAGATGAATGTTATGATCCCTGTTTATAAATTCCAGTTGCATAAGGTCTTTTTTAGTTTTTTACAAGCTTTCATCTGTTCATACAGACATCATCAGGTATGGAAATAGATTTGTTTTTTACTTCTTGGTAATAACAGAAAGTATAGAGGTAATCCAAAAAATGTTTTTAGAAATGTTTTATTGTTAATTGTAAGAAAAAAAAAAAAAAAGAACAATTGGACAATTTTTGTATAATTTATCATCTGAATAGAAAAAAGTTATTAGATCACATGAGAAATTGTATAAAAAAACTAGATCAAAGCACCTTGTCTGTTGTATTTAATGAAATGTGCATATATATATATATATATATATATATATATATATATATATATATATATATACACACACACACACACACCAAGACCAATAATATTAAGAATTCACCTTCCTGATGGACCGACCATGGGGAGAGTTAAACCCAGTTCTCATAGTTGGAAATCAATATACATAATATTAAATCAAATCTTTTGTTTATATTTCCTAAATGTAAGTAAAAGGCATGAATTGTTTTGAAGAAATATCTTTGATATATTGGTTTTGTCATTACACATTTTCTGATGAACTAACTTGTCTGTGCTTGTAGCCTTTAGTGTGTTGTTTTAAAGAGATTATTTAAAGAGAAAATTTAATACAATGTTTTATCTTTAAAATGCCTCTTTGATTTAGTAAGAACTTACTGGGCATGTCAGTAACAACAATGTTTTAGAGAAAATGGAAATTAAAAAGAGCTTTTATAATTAACATCAGAAAGAGACAGTTGAAATTTCTTGGATGCATAATGAGGAAAGAGAGCTTGGAATATTTGACACTCACAGGACATATTGAACTCGAGGACACAGGAAAACTGTATAATCTACCTAACAAACTTGAGTAAGTGGATAGCAGAACAAGGTTTAGAAGAGATAGCAAAAAGACAAAATTTACTCAGAGCTACAAAGGACAGGAAATTGTGGAGAGCCACGATGACCAATGTCCTGAAGGAGTATGGAAGAAGAAGAATTTTAATTTATCTTTTTCATAGCTATCTAGACAGTAAAATTACTTTTTTTTTCTTGTTACAAATACAAAAATATAACCATCTCATGGCAGTTTTACTTTTGTAATTCATGGCTGAGTGATTAGAATGTTAACATTAACATTCCAACCAAGAAACTTGGGTAAATTTTCACTGTGCTAACCTCTTGATAATATCAGCTAGAATGATGATTCCAACCTATAACAGTGTTGAGAAGTGTCTGAAAACTATAGTTGACTGAAACCTTGTGAGTGTACGTGGGTAGATGAATCTACCCAGCAATGGTTGTGATAGCACAAAGTCACAAATCATTATCACTGAGGGTTTGAACATACTGGTCTTGATCAATTACTGATCATGCCATATTATGATCTCTCCCCCAGAAACTAAGGGTTACCAAGTATAGTCGCTATAGGTTGGCTCTGTGAGAGTTGAGAAACACAAATGTGCCTGAGTAGGCATCTGCAATAGGAATTAGTTTGCTACTTTGCTATAGTCTTTCAAGACTGACTGATACCTACTTACTTATATAGCTATGAGAATATTTAATTTATAAGTTAATCACAATGCAGGATTAAGAACAAAAATAATAATTATTATTTTTATTGTAACAAGATTGACCGATTTGTCTTTTTTTACACTTTATCAACCTTTTGCAGGTTATTTAAAGCCAGAAAATATTTTTAGATTGTGGGATTTTTTTGGAGGTATACAATTTTACTGATACAAGTTCTACTAATTAACCCATAAGGGAAGATGAAGCGAAGTCAAACCTTTCCCAAGGGTATTTAGCACATAAGTGAATATAACAAACCCAACTGAAATAGAACATGGCTTTCCGATTTCCAATTCCCAGCTGTTATCCATTACACCACCTTCACACCCAAACTTACACCACCTGGTATTTCCAAATATACAAAGCAAAAATCTTACACTATCAGAATTTTTTTTTATTTTTTCTGCAACAATAAGGTTTTTTTCTTGCTTTTCTTTTCTTTATCAATGTACCAAGTCCTTTCAGGATGTTGACATTCATGGCTCTCCACAATTTCCTGTCCTTTGTAGCTCTTAATAAATTTTATCTTTTTGGTATCTATCCTAAACTTTCTTCTGCAATCCATTTACCCAAACTTGTTAGATAAGTTATGTGCTGTTTTCCTCTTTCCCTCTTGCCTTCACTATATCCTGGGAGTGTCAAATTTTCAAAGCCTCTTTCTTCATTATGTGTCCTAGAAATTTCAACAATCTCTTTCTGATGTTAAGTTTCCTTTTTGTTTCCATTTTCTTTAAAACTTCATCATTGCTCGCATGTTTGGTCCACAGTATTCTCAGCATCCTTCTGTAGAACTATATTTCTGTTGCTTCCAGTCTCTTCTTCATCTGTAAAGAGATTATCCAGCATTCATTGCCATTTAAACAGGATTAGAAATTTATCCCTTGTTTCCTGTTTAGGATTAGTTTTCTGGTTCCTTCCAGTAGCCCCATATGTCTTTGTTTGGGGTGAATTGATTAAAAAATAAAATTGGTGAACTGATATTATCTAACAGTTCATTACTCTTTTTTTGTTTCTAACAAAATCTTCTTGTTTCTTAATATTTTGCTTAGCCTTCGGAAGGCATCTTTCACCTTCAGATTTCAATGTTGCATTTTCTGTTGTCTGTTAAAACACTTCTGAAATGTTTGTACTTACTTTATTTTTCTACCTCCAATTTGTACTTTGTATGTTGGGCTCTTCTTTTTGCTGACAATCATACATTCTGGCTTCTTACAATTGATGCTTAGTCCTTTCTTCTTGCTTTCTTTTACTACGTTCTGTTAGAGTGTCTGTAGTTTACTTTTTATGTCTGCTATCAACACTGTTTCATCTGTGTATCTTATATTATTAAGATTGTGGCCACTAATAATGAATCCTGGTAATACTTCTAATTCTCTCAGGATTGCTTCAAGTCTCTTCATCTCTGTAGGGATTGTCCCACATTCACTGCCACATAGGAGGATTGATATCGTACAACAGTTCATTACTCTTTTCTTTGTTTCTAACAAAATCTTCCTGTTTCCTAATACTTTGCTTACCTTTTGGAAATTACATGTTTATAAAATAAATATATCTTTTTTTTTTTTTATAAACAAAATCATTGTCACCTGTTTTATTGTGTTCTTAAACTCATTTGCATTTTGATGCCTTCTTTTCAGCAACACTTTTAGCTTTGAGAAAATCCAGAAGTTACAGTGAACTAAATCTGGACTAGTATATACCTGGACAATAAGACAAAAATCAGCAGAAATTCTCATAATAGAATGCAATCTTCACACAAAACACACTGCCAAATGAGTAATCCCATATGGGATTCTGTTTATGCATGTGCAGTAAAGGTCCCCTTTCATCAGCTACCAAGTTCTGTCAAGGCCACACAACCAGTTCTTGGTAATATTCAAAATAGCTTGATACTTTCCGGACATACCTCGTAAACAACATTCTGGCCATTGTGCACTCTGGCTTTCATCAGGCATATGTTGATTCAGAGAATTTTCGAACTGAACCCTTTATTTATTCTAGTAGATTGTTCTTGTTTCATTGATAATATCTAGGGATATCTCATCTAGTTCATATTTTTAGTACTGCCCAGTTATTGCTCACCCTGTTTACACTGAATAAAAGTACACACTGCCAGGCCCAGGGATTGAACTCTTACTATGTCACTAAATTGTATGAACCAGCACTTTAATCCATTAGGCTATTGTCAAATATGAAGACAATAGTCAGTATATAAGTAGTGTCAATAATGATTACTCCTCATCCCAGAAATTTAGGCAGAAAATACCTTGTAAACATTTAACAGTCAGTTCTAAATCATTTTTAAATATTGTACATAGTATTTTAAGTTAAATATTGTGTTTATTCTTATTTGTTAAAGTCATCAATGATAATCTTTTTTCTATGTGTAATTTTACCAATGTCTGCCCACACCATCAATATTATGGCTTTCACTGTTTCAAAGCTTTTCCAGATCAATGTTTTTTCCAAACTAACCAGTATTAATAGTGATCCTGTAAGATGTTTCCAACTTATCCTTACATCACTGATGAAGGTCTGAAGTTTGTTTTTTGTTTTTTTTGTTTGTTTTTTTTTTTGTTTTTTTTTTCTCAATATTTCAAACTTTTCATTGACTGGTATTTTTGATTTATACTACTATTCTAAGGAAATAATGGATTTTATTTATAATCCTTATTTCTTATAACTTTAAATCTTATAGTGGGTACTAATGTTTGAGTAGATATTCCTGTTTTTTTGTTGTTTTTTTTTAACAAAAAACCTGTACAAACCTATGCCTATGTGCTTGAGCATTTGAGAGCCCTAATAAAGTTAATGTGCCTTCTGGAACAGTTCACAGCTGCATCTCTCTTGTAGGGGAAATCACCATTTAGCCAGGTATGCTTGAAGACCATGGAAGACTTTCACAATCAAGTAATGTTCAGTTATCCCATTTATGAAATGCACATCCACAGATATGGGCTTCAAGTGATCCAAACAAGAAGTGTGCATTTCTGAAATAGTGTAATTGAACTTTGCTTGACTGTGAAAGTTTACCATGGCTGAGTCTATCTATCTATGTGTGTGTGTATATATATATATATATATATATATATATATATATATATATATACATACATACATATATATATATATATATATATATATATACATACATACATATATATATATATATATATATATATATATATATATATATACATACATATATATATATATATATATATATACATACATATATATATATATATACATATATATACATACATATATATATATATATATATATATATATATATACATACATATATATATATATATATATATATATATATATATACATACATATATATATATATATATATATATATATATATACATACATAATAAATTATTAAACAAAAGATCCGAACTCATCTCAAAATGCAGACACGAAAATAAATTTTTACTACGTAACCTAAAAAATTAAAAACGGAAAAAATAAAATAAAAACAAATAAATATACTAATAAGCAAAAAAAAAAAAAAAAAAATAGAAATAAAACATAAAAAAATACTATGTTACTTAAAAATCGAAAACCGAAAAGAGAAAATATACAAGTAAAATAAATTAACCTAAATTCATCCAAGTAAATAAATAAACAAACCAATCCCAAATAAAGATAATCAATTAAAAACTGTTCCCGCCAAAATAATACTTAGAATGAACTACAACAATCAACCCCAAAACTGAACAAATAGCTTTAATTAAATTCCCAAACCAAAACAAAACTGTTAAATAAGTGATATAAACAAATTCTTACTACGTTAATAAATAAATAAATAATAAAATAAGAAACAAAAATAAAAACAAGCAATATAATTTGACCTAAATAGATAAACAAACGACTTCCGGTGAAATAACCGCCATAACAGAATACCCACAATACACCACTAACCCGTATATATATAAATAGCCAAGAAAAATAACAGCACACGTGGCCTGACGATTGCATATAGCATGAAACAGACTGTCGCCTCTAAGTGTTGACTTCTATGTTCACTTTTATATTTATATACATACATACATATATATATATATATATATATATATATATATATATATATACATAGTTCATTTTCTCCATCAAGACATTCATTTCTGTAGTTTAGTACTAGCAGCAAGCAGAAATATTTCTCCTCCCGATGATGGCCATTTCGGCCGAAACTAGTCGAGGAATCTAAATGGAATAATAATAAAAAAAATGAAAAATATTAATCTACAACCCAGTGTGTCTGAAGATTTTAATTTTTTTATTGTTCAAAATGTATATATATATATATATATATATATATATATATATATATAGAGAGAGAGAGAGAGAGATTTAAGATACTCCATATTTATGGGTTAAAGTGCTAAATATTGGGGATAGTGTATATAAATATAAAAGTCGATATTGAATCAACAACCAGAGGTGACCGTCTGTTTCATGCTTAATCGAAATAGTGTAATTGAATTTTGCTTGACTGTAAAATTTTACCATTGCTGAGCCTTGTATGTATGTATGTATATATAAAATATAGTTTTAAGGTATGCTATATTTATGGGTTAAAATGCTCAATATCAGGGATAGAGTTTATGTAAATATAAAAGTCGACATTGAATCAACACCCAAAGGCGACATTCTGTGTCATGCTTAAATGCCTGATGATTGTGTTTAAACATGAAACAGACTATCACCTCTGGCTGTTGAAGTCAAGGTCCACTATATATATATATATATATATATATATATATATATATATTAGGTTGGTGCAAAAATAATGACGTAATAATGTCGTTTTTTGACATTAAAAATACGTCAAAAAACGGCATTATTTTTGCAACAGCCTAATATATATAATTTTTATTACTTTTATTATAAGAGATTATAATAAAACACAAAAGCTTTCATGTTTCAATACTATCAATCAGGAATCAGTTTAACACCTATTTTGCAGTGTACACTCATTAGAATTTCTACAATTATAGGTGTCAATCTGATTCCCTTATTTACCTAAGTACTATTTCTACTATAGAAAATCCAACAGTTAAAAAATTTTATATTGGCAGTACCAAAAATTCTTTCAAAGCAAGGTGGTATCAATTTATATTTCAACAACAATGCATACAGAAATAGGACATCCGTTTCTAAATATTTTTGGTTCTTAAAAGAAGTCAACAAAACCCCTACAGTAAAATGAATAATATTAAAAAAAAATAAAACTTGTAAATTTTTACCTGATCTATGTTTCCTGTGTTTACAGGAAAAATTCCATGTAATTAAGTTTGCTGACAAAAAAGCTCTGTTAAACCAAAGAAGTGTGTGACTGACAGTCTACCTTTTTTTACCTTAGAATATAGTTTAAAAATTTTTATAAAAAACAATTACATAATACGATTTTATAGCCATCATTTTTTATTAGTATATAATGGTCCACTCTCTAGGGTTAATTGCTTTATTTGGTTTATTCAACTTTAATATTGCTATGTTTTGCTGTCTATTCAGTATAATTAGCATCCTATATAGATGTTCAACATTTTTAATTATATCTATAAGCCTCTTTAAGAATCTTTCTGAAATTAAAATATTTGTTTCTGATAACTTTACATCAGATAACCTCTCCAACCACTTCAACAAATAGAAGGTCATATTTGGCTACATCTATGATACATTTGTCGCTGTCCTCCCCAGATGTCAAGGATGACCTGTCTAAGCACCAGTTTAACATGACATGAAAAATAACTCACCCACCTCCACCCTCTGACCTTATTTTTCTATTTAGTGTAGATATGACTTTCAATTGATTAATCGAAACATACCCACAAGTATATTTTATATAAAAAATAATTTTTATCACCAGTTACCAACTATCGCCTGAGGAAGTACAATCATAGTATTGAAACATGAAAGCTTTTGTGTAATGATTTAAAATGTTTTTATTATAATCTCTCATAATAAAAATATTATAATAATATTCTGCTAAACTAAATAAAACTAAATAAAATAATCTCTTTGAATTTCTGAGATGTGGTGTTATCATTATTTACACTATTTATATTCAAATTATTGGCGTCATCTTTGTTGTTATCACAATGTTTTAGTTATTGTGATCTCTGGCCTTTAGTAGGTGCATATCAATCTGGGTAACCTACAAGGAATTCTGAACTGAACCTTTATTTAATCTACTGGAGAAGACTGTTCTCATTCCACTAGCCATGTCTAGGGACATTGTTTAGTTATTCATTTTAGTACTGCTCAGTTATTGCCGACTCATTTCCACAGAGTTCAAGTATATACTCCCCTCCCAGGGGTTTAAGCAATACTTTTCTCCTGTTCAGGATTCTCTTGAAAGAATTTAATATCAGAAAGATAGGCTGAAAATTTTGTAAAATTAGGTGATCACTCTGTGGATGTCCCATAAATTAGTTTGCTAATGGCTGAAATTTTCAGGTGTTCTTAAAATTGCTTTTTATTTACTTTTTTGAAATGTGTATCATCACAAAAGATTACTTTCATTAAATATAAAGCAATAACTGCAAACATTTGCCAAAAAAAATAAAACAAAGTCACAAAGAACTAAATCTCTGATTTTTCACTTCTTGACATGGGTAATGCAATATTTTGCTGACAAACAACATATTAGGTTGGTGCAAAAATAATGACGTAATAATGTTGTTTTTTGACGTATTTTTTAACGTCAAAAACAACATTATTACGTCATTAATTTTGCACCAACCTAATAACTTTACTAATAACTTTTTTTTTTTGCCTTTTATATAAATATTTTCATGGTAATTGTTCTGATGAACTTTCCTCTATGGTACATAGACTTTATAAATTTAAACACAGTACTAAATTGGCAGCCAGGTCTCATCATTTTACAGTCAAAGTGGCTATATATAACCATATGTTTTATGCTAACAGCTTTTCCTATCATACTTCTCATTTATGGAACTCTTTTCCTCTGTCCCAATCAAGTTTGTCAATCATTATCTTCTGTCTTCTTAATTCTTGTTCTTTTATTGTTCTCTCCCCTTAATAGTGTTTTTCATTTTCTTATATTCTCACTCAACAACCACTTGTATCTTAGGGGCTTTATTGCTTTGCTTAGGGTGCACAAGACATGAAGAATAGGCAACCATAATGCCAAGATCAATGTAATGCACATGGTACAAACAATGAAAGTGACATCTAAGAGCTTACAATTATTTTCTGTTTATGACATTTTGTTTTTCTGTTTGTTTTGTTCTTAAGTTTATTTTGTATGTGATTTTTGTTTTTACTTATTACAAATACAAAGCTATAACCACTTTACAACATTTAAATTTTATTTTCATGCATAAAACTCAATTCTATTTTACATTTAAATAAATTTTAAATTTGTTTATAAATTATGTATATGTGTTATTTTTTCTCAAAAAATTTACTATCAGTTAATATTTTTTTTAAAAAAACCTAAATTTCAGTTAATTACATATCTCAAATAAATAGTATAAATTATTATATATTTATACTAAATTTGTTATATATTTATACCAAATGCATTTAAAATAATAATATTGAATACTATAGATTTTTAATTGTTTTCTTTTCAGTATGCTTCCTTTAAAAAAATCTCTTATATTCTCTATTAGGTTTCAGTAATATGCTCAAAAAAATTCCTTATAAATAACAATTTTATGCAATAATTACAGATTTCTTGATGCATACTAAGTCAAACCAAACTTAGTCAGAAATGATGTAGAAACAAAATTATTAATTTTCAAACTTTAAATTTCATAAGCAGCTAAAGAAGTTGCTAATATCAAGATGGGATTTTGTTTTATTTTTCCTTCTCTTTTTTTTTATATTTATAAGTTTAAACTTAAAAAATTGTTGCCTTATTTCAGCTTTAATTTTAAGCCTCCCTTTTAAAAGCCCCTGAAAGTAATAGTAATAGTTATAATAATGTAGTTTGCTCCAAATTATGGAAATTCTTAGATATTTTACATTCCCATATAGTTTTCAAAAGATTGTAAATAAAAAGAAGAAAAAAAACATCTAAATGCTAAAAATAAATTTAAATAAGCAGCAGAGAATGGTTTTAAAAATAATGAAATTTATGATTGATTGTTCTAATTTTATCAAAATGTTTTAATATAATTTTCTAATGGTAATAGTAATATTAGCTATTTCCTTATCAGGAAACAAGTAACATTCATTGACCAAGCAGCCAGTGCTCCTTTTGACTGAAACTAATAAAATCTTTGTCTTGAGTATTGCTGCCATATCTGGAGCTGTCCAATCCTCTCACTCCAGTCTTGACAAAGTTCAAAAGCATTTACCCAGCCTTGTAGGCAATGAATTATTTTCCAAACTACAGCCCCTTTCCCCACAAACAAAACACTGCAAGCCTGTCACTACTCCATCAATATTTCCATGGTAAATGTTCAGATAAGATACATCTCTTATTTCCACCAGTTCAGACCTTTACATGTAAACCCCACCATGCCATGTACATTTAGGTGGATCATTCTTATTCACTCCATATATCATTGGTGAAAGAGGTTTAATCTGAACAGCTTCTTTCCAAGAGCCACTACTTTATAGACCAAACTCCTCAAGGGATGCTTCCCTGGCTACTATAATCTTAACCTCTTTAAATCTAGGGGTGAACTATTATCTGCCCTGCATATGCACATAATCTACAATTACATCCATAAAACAACCCCATTTAGTAATACTCTACCTTGAATGGCTCAACTTTATATTGAATGAATATTGAAAAAAAAAAAAGAGAGAAGGTGCTTATAAGTTCTCAGCCCAACCAACAATCCATCCCCCACTTCCCAAAAAGAAAGAAAAAAAATTGATGCTCTTTAATCTTCGATTTTTAATGGTGGGTCAGCTTGAGTTCTTATCAGCATCCCCCTCATATATTTACATGAATCTTTTAAAAAAAAAGACAAGTGTTTGAAATATGTATCTTAAAAGAGCAAAGTTGTATATGAAGTTTGCCACTTTGAGTCATATTAATTCATTGTTCCTCAGTTAACAAAACATGTCCTTCAATGAATGACTGAATGAATGATCTTTACCAACTGTTCTTATTTTGATTGGTTGAGGATAAGCAATTATCTCTCTTGACTCTTTTAGATAGAAGTCTTTCTGATGCCAAACATGGTGAGTTTAGTTCACATACTTTTATTTTATCCTAATCCCTCTTTTACTCATTCACTAACTCACTCTCACTCACTCTCTCTCTCTCTCTGCTTCAATATCTGTTCATTTTCAGATATCCTTTACTAATACCTCAGTTCTTTTAATGACCTAACTGCACAAGATCCTCTTTAATTAAAATAACCTTTCCTTCTCCATCATCATCATCATCATCTTTTGCTTTCTGTATAGTAAAATCCCTTACTGGATCATTATCTTGTGTAAGGGAAGGTAGTAAATAAATGCATTCTGTTTGCACAAATTCTGATGTTAAGTGATACTTAACATGTACAGTGTTTATATTTTCTTGTCATTGATCACTCACTTAAAAAAAAAAAAAGAAAGAAACTTGAATGGAAACCACTGCTGAACCGTAAGTCTAAATTTTATGCAAACCTCTTCCCACAACGGCAATAACACCACTACCAAACACACCAAAAACTCTAGTCTTGACATTAAATAATCCATAAGGGTTGATATACTGTTAACCAAACCATTGATAATACTCACCCAAATGGATTTTTTCATTTCACACTTTTTGTTTATTATTTTCTTATTTATTGTTAATACTATTTAAAGATTTTCTTGGCGGCACAGAATTTAATTGAAAATGGACATATTTCAAATATGAGTTAAAAAAAGTTAAAAAAAAAACAAGAGAAAAAAGTAATATCTGAAATTTTTTTTTTTTTTATATCCTATATTCTCTCCAAGCAAGGCGATAATGCCATTAAGACACACTAAACACAAGCGGCTACTGGGAGTGAAAGAGAATGAAAAGACTTTAGAAGGAACTCGAAATCCAACCCTTAACAGAAAACAAAGGATAGCCTTCTACTCCTGTTCAAAAAACCAGGAAGGAGTGTGAACAGAACAATAGACTTATTTATTCCTGCTGAGGAAAAATAAATAAACTGTAAATAAAGCTTCAGATTTTAGTGGGAGATGTTAGATGTATAGTGTTGAAGTAGACTTTAAAAGGAACTGGAAGCCCAGTCCTAAACTGGAAGCAAGAGACAAGCCTCTACACCTGTTCAAAAGACTGGGAAGGAGTAGTATGAATCGGATGATAGGCTAATCTATCTACTCCTGCTGAGGAAAAATGAATAATAATAAAGTTAAAAAGCAAGAGAAAAAGTAATCGTTGAAAATCGTTTTTTTTTTTTTTTTTGTTTTTGTTTTTTTTGTTTTTTGTTTTTTTTGTTTTTTTTTTTTTTTTTTTAATCACTTCACTCCAATCAGAAAACAGGGGGTAAACCTCTACTCTGATTAAAAGACTGGGGAGGAGTATGAACTAGACGATTTTGCTCCTTCATTTTTTAGTGCTTGCTTTTTCTCTTGTTTTTTAATTCAGATTTTAAATATGTCCATTTTCTATGTCCTAATTATGATTATTATGATGATGATGATGACGATGATGATTTATTATCATTGATGATCAGCAGTAGTTAGATTTACAAATTATCTCGTTTAACCTGTTTTCTAAGCTATTTATTTCTTTATTACGAAATATTTAATAATTACTATTCTAAAATAGTTCAAAATGGGAATGCAGAATATTGAGCTTTCCTTATTGCTATGATGATCATCCAGTGCATAGTAAAATAATGTATAAAAAAAAAAAGGTCAGGCCTTTTTTTATTTCTTTTCTTTTTGTGCATTGTTTTACCAGGAAAACAATTGTTCAAGTTGTGCATGCATTTAAAACTAACATTTAAGATAATGATGTTTCATTCAGTAATTCTCTTCAATTAGTCCTGCATTTGACCATCAGTATACAACTGCTATAGATTTTGATATGTTTTTCCTTGAATTATAATTCACACCTATTGCAGATGAGATAAGAACCAGACAGACTGTAAACACTAAGTTTGTTGGTTACTATGATTAGTTGATTTTCCATATCAACTTTTATTGTGCTATTTAATGTCAAATTATAAATGGAGCACCCAGTGAGTAGTGCATGCAATACTCAGTAACAATAGTCAACCAGACTAGCTTTATTAACCATTACCACCACTAAATTAACACTATTACTAAATTATATATGTAAGTAAAGTGTACTACTATAATTCTTCAAATAATTTAAATTATATATAGATATGAGCATAAACATTATAACTAGATATAGTGCTGGGTTTTCTCACTAAATCATGACTCCCAAAGTTCATGCACACACACACACACACACACACACACACACACACACACACAGATATTTTTTTTTTTATTGCTTTAAATGTTATTTTTAGTGGATGCTCATATTTGAGTAGATGCTCCGTTTATTATTTTTTAAACAGTATTCTCATCTACTAGCCTGAATATTCAAGAAATCTTATTAAAGAAAAAATGCACCCATCTAGCAGGAATCAAACCTGTGTCCACCTTTTCAGGCGAAACCATTGTTCTTTTAACCAACTTGCCATTGAAGAACATTAATTAAGCAAGCTTCTATACTACCTTTCAGGCACATTTCACTCTCGTTCAGATTATTGAAAGTTTATAACTGCTCAGTTTTGTATTCATAACGTAAACAAAGTAATTTCTAAAGAAGTGATGGATTTTTTATTAATCTGACAGAGGATAGAGGTTTGAAACATGCCAGAGGGCACATTTCTTTTTAATAAGATTTCTTGAATATACAGGTCAGTAGACGAAAATATATGTATTTTTTTAAAAATAAATGGAATGTCTACTCAATTATGGATATGCACTCAAAATAACATTTAAAGTGATAAAAATGTGTTGGACTAATAAATAAAACATTCATTACTTCTTTAGAATATATATAATTTGATGTAATACAACAGAGCTATTAAGTATATATATATATATATATATATATATATATATATATATATATATATATATATATATATATATATATTAATTAATAAATATGCATATTAGTCCTCACTGATAGTATGACTCAGTTTCATGCACAACACAGTCTTCAGGTGCTGAGTATGGGCTGACTATTATGTAATTTGAATTTTAAAATGCCAAATATAATTTTTAAAATTAAAAAAAAGATAACTTGTAATCCCAGTTTACTATATAAATGCATCCAACATTGCGATAACCAGAGATATTTTTTTAAATTCAAATTACATAATCGGCAGCACCTAAAAATTGCAATGAGCATGAAACTCTGAGTCATGCTATCAGTGAGGGACAATATGTATAACTATTAAAATAAATAAGTGTGTGTGTGTGTGTGTATATGTATATATATATATATATATATATAAAAAGAAAGAACGGTAAGGTATATAATCCGGTGTTCTTATAGATATTTTTATTTTTACAAAATAGTGCTCAATGTAAATTTACAGAGCATTAATATTGTAAATTAATTGATTTAAAATATGGTTTTTCCGCTACACAGTTCTAACCATGTTTCAAAAATGGAAGGTCCGAATTTAATTTTGTAATTAAATTAAAGACATTAGTTCCATTTCATCCTCAAACAAATTTTGGAGTAACTTTTAAAATTACTGGGTTTTAAAGACACAGCTAAAATCATAATTCACGTTTCCAAGGTTACAGATGAATTCACTTCCACTATAAAGAACATGCAAACATCCCTGTCTATAAAAAAATCACTACAAAAATCGCCATTTTGTTTCAAAAACCAATCAAAACACAAGTATAGGAGAATTCAAAAAAACTTGACAACGAAGTAAGGTTATAATAGCTATTAAGAGCTTTAAAATTGGGGTTATATTAAAAAAGAATTTATTCTAACCAACAAGTATTAAATTATATGATAAAATTTGATATTAAAAGTAAAAAATTACCAGTTTTAAAATTTGAATTCTCCTATACTTGTGTTTTGATTGGTTATTCTAGCTTTTGTAAAAGCATTTTTCCCTTATGAAGGATTGTTAATTAATTTGAAACTTTTTAAACCATTTATTTTACATTCAACTTGATAAGACACCAGAGGTGTTGAAACAAAATGGCTATTTTTGTAGTGATTTTATAGCATATTTGTTATAATTTTTAAATAAATAATTATATATATATATATATATATATATATATACATACACACACACCTGACTGTATCCATTGGGGTTTTTACCTTACTAATGATCCTGATTTGTGTATGTTTTTTATTATCAATAAACTTGCTTAACATTGACAAATTGTAATGCATTTTCACTATTTTGACAAAATTAAATCTAATGAAATACTTAAATAAATATTAATATACTTTGTTTAGTTTCTTTGTTCGGCTAAATATTTTGTAGGCCATCTCCAAAAAAACATTTTTAGTGGCTCATAGCATATAAACTATTTGGGAGAAAGGTAAAATGAAGCCAAACATAGTTTATTTGCATAACAAATTACAGGGATACTAACTTTCACCTTCATATTCTCTTAAGTATCAAATTTATAAGGCACCATAATCAACAAGCCTATGATTTTGGCATGAAAAGTTGCTCCAGAAAAATGTTTTAACTTGAGACAAAAATTCCTCCACAAAATGTATCTTCTGTCACATGGGCTTCACGCATATAAGGATATATGGTAAAATCATAAAAAATTTCTTAAACTGGTAATGTCATGAAAATAGGCAAACTTTCAGGATGTTAAAAAATTGAGCAATTTTCAAACTGTAATACTGACATTCCCATAACAGTAATGAATATGGTTACTAAACATAATTAATCTATTAGGTCATAAATGCCGAAACTAATTTTGATGCTGTATTTGACATACTTTGTAAATGAGAAGTTCTCAAATTGAACAGTGTCTTTCTGCATTTGAACAATTTTCAGACCCTTGTAAAAATAAAAGTTCAGAAATCACACCTAATCTGTTTTATATTTTTGTAATCTACAATAAATATTAACTATTGTCACCAAGTTTCAAAACTGTACATGCTATATCCTTGGAGATATGCATGACAGAATTTCATTAAAAGTCTTATGTAGCAAAATGCAAAAATACAGTGAAATTTCAAGATACTCTGATTTTAAACCTATTTAAGATCAGAATCTAATATTTGTACTTTATCAAGAAGTGTAATAAAGGAACACCGATAATATTTTCCCAGTTTTTCTGAAACAGTCATCTGTGGCCATTGGTTGATTTGAGAAGGAACAATAATATATAATGTTAAATATAAAATTAGATGTTCCTTAAATTCATTGGCTTACATAAACACATGCACGCTACACCACACACACACATGTGAGGGGTGCTGAAAAGTTCTCAGGCTGATCCACATTTCAGACCAAATTCAGGATTTATTTTTAATCCCTTCATGAAAACTTTTTAGGAGCCCTCATATATGTGTTATTGTAGAGTCTACTTGTGTTATATTTGAATGATTTTCTTTATACTTGTATTACTACAAAGCATTGTTCTTGCTTGATATAGATGTTATTATAGATACAGTGTTTCAACCAAGTATTCTCAGGTCATCATCATTGTTTGGCTAGTATAGGATATCTGTTGATTATTGTGTTATTTTGTTCCAGTGATGCCTTCATGTGAAACCAGTACTCTGCTACCTAATTGAGGGATTGAACTCAAAACTACTAGATGACATTAACATATATATAACCAATTCCTATATCCTATACACCAACATCTCAAGTAAATTTTATACAAATAAATTGTGATCAATTTTTTAATAAAATGTAAAATATTTTTTAACAATAGAAAGACGCTTATGCAAATTCCAGCCAAGGCTCGGAATAAATGCTCCTATTCAAAACACCACAAAAATAAAATACGACTTAAATAGTCAAAACATGAGGAAAAACTAACAAAACCAAAAGCAAGACCCATTGAAATTGGCTGAAGAAGTGTCCAAAAGCTCATGGGATAATGAAAATTATGGAAAATTTTTGTACTCCCTTACTCCTACCAAACAGAAAAACTAAATAAAAAATCAATTAAATCTTCCTTGACTGCCATATTTATATTTAACAAACGATGTTTAAAAGAAAAGTTGCTGTCCAAATATACATTAATATATATATATATATATATATATATATATATATATATATATATAGATATATATATATATATATACACACACACACACACACACATACACACACATGGGTGCCCAAAAAGTTTTTGATTCAACCTATTTCCCAAAATCAGAATTCTGTTTGGTCATCAATGGACTGATTTAGGGAAGTGGGTCTGACCCAAAACTTTTCATCACCACCCTGTATAAATATGTGTGTATATTCACAACTTCTGGAGAATAAGTATAAAGTCAGTATTTTTTTTTAAAGAATTTTTTTCTCAAAGTTAATGCATGATTCTCTTTTAAAAATAAAATATTTTTTATCTTTGTAATTTCATTCATTTCCTAAACTGCCTTATTCTAAATTTAATTCCATTTAAAGGCTTTCTTTTTCTTTTAAACAAAAAACTACTTTTGTATCAGTTCTAAAACTATTATATATCTTCTATCTTGGTGTATACAACATGCATATTTTAATACTTTCTGCAAATGTTAAAAATGTTTCCTGTTTTTTTTTGTTTTGTTTTTTTTTCTGTTTTGTTTTATCCCCTTGTTTTTGCTTTTTTTCCTGTTTTTTGTTTCTGTTTTTTTTTTGTTTCTGTTTTTTTTTTTTTGTTTCTGTTTTTTTTTTGTTTCTGTTTTTTTGTTTCTGTTTTTCTTTTCTTTTTCTGTTTTTTTTCTGTTTTTTTTTTTTGTTTCTGTTTTTTTGTTTGTTTCTGTTTTTTTTTTGTTTCTGTTTTTTTTTTTTGTTTCTGTTTTTTTTTGTTTCTGTTTTTTTTTGTTTCTGTTTTTTGTGTTTCTGTTTTTCTGTATTTTTGTTTTGATGTTTTCCTGTTTTTTGTTTATCTGTTTTTGCTTTTCAGTTATTTTTTTTACATATAAAATATGACATCAGCTTTTTTCTGTTTTTTCTTTTTTCACTATTTTTTGTAGAGTAGGAGGTTAGATAAAGTTTTTTTTCTTCCCTGTCTGGCAAATGTTTCTCTGGATAATAATTTTGCAGTTTATTTAAAGAAAATCTTTTTTTCACAAAACCTGTATTAATTAATTTTTGCTCACAAATAGAAATTATTTAATGATCAAAATCAGAAAATAGCTTCAAATTTGATATACAAACAACTTCAATGAAAATGACTTTTATTTTTAAGATTAACAGTTAAAATAATTTTGTAGATTTTTTAAATAGTTTATATTATTTATAACCTCAGATGCATTCAAATTTAGCCCAAACCTTATTTTCTTTTGTTGAGCCATAAAAATCCAAAATTGTTTTCAAATTTATATATGTGTTGGATATATAAAATAATTATTAAATACCGTTGAAATTTATTTTTATTTTTTATTTTATTTTTAATTTAAATTAATTTTTATTTTATTAATTGAAACATTGTTCTTTTTTTAAAATAAATTTGTCCTGATTTCATGTTACTTTAATTATGTTTTTGTTTTGTTTTTGTCCACTTTACATGTTTGTTCATATAATTCCAATAAGGATGCAACAAAAATCTATTGTGTCATCATCAGCTTCATGGATCATAACAAAACAATGTTATCTATTATATATTTGATAATACAAAAGAATTTCAGGTACAGTGTATCCACTATAATAATGGTTAAAGTAATAAAAATGGTGGATTAAAAATAAATCTCTTAATTCTTTAAAAAAATTGTTTACGTTTTGGATATGAAACTAAGCAGATATGAAGCTTTTGAGAAAATAATCGAGGATGCCCTTTCCTTAGAAAGCGAAAATTGGACCTTGCTAGCTATGTCATTCTTCATGGCCAAGCAGTAAAGCACATTCAATCAAACAATGTTTTCCCATACAAAGAGGGACACTGGTTCAATCCCTGCCAGAGAGGTTATTTTTTCTTTTTTTTTACATTTCTAAAATAAAAAGTAAAGCAAATTAATTTGTCTTGACTTTGTAGTTTTGGTTTGCAAATTTTTTTTGTCCTTGTTTACTCCGGTGAGACGTTTGATAAACTGATTCAGTTGTTTACACTATTTACATTGTTTGGACTGTTGTCCTCATCTTTACTGCCATATTCATGACATTTCAACTGTTCTAAGTTCAGGCCTTCAGGTGATATATGTTGGAATTTTGAACCAAACCCTTTATTTAGTCCATGGGGGGGGGTAGATTGTTCTAATTCCACATGCCATGCCTTTTATGAATATCCAAGTATTAGTTAATTCCCTTTAGAAATTCAACTCTCCAAGTTTTGTGTCCTCTGCCATGTATTGAACTCAGAACTCTTTGGATCGAGTCACTTTTTCGATTACTCAACCAACACTTTTATCCAGTGGGCCTTGAGGACAAAAGTTACTAAAGGGAATTAACTGATACTGAGATATCCCAAAAAGGCATGGCATGTGGAATTAGAACAATCTACCCCCCCCCATGGACTAAATAAAGGGTTTGGTTCAAAATTCCAACATATATCAGAATTAGAACAATTTACCTTCATGGACTAAATAAAGAGTCCAGTTGAAAATTCCAATGTATATCACCTAAAGAAAGTTGGAGCATACAACAGCCAGAGTTTGAACAATGTAAATAGTGTAAATAGTTACAATACCTCATCTTGGAAATATAAACAGATATTGGTTTAGGTATTTTTAATCATATTTCAGTATTACCAATTTACAGTTATATATATATATATATATATATATATATATTCGACTCTCCCGTCATATTCTATGTATGAGGGTCAAGCAGCTCAGTTACTAGGAACCGATAGCCAGACACCAGCACATGAGATTTGATTATAGTGGTGAAGGCTTTGTGCAGAACCATCCACACTTTTTGAAGGGCCGAATACAGAGACCTGGTACACTACATGCCACAAGGTCCCTAAACGACCATCCGCAGGTTTTGAATCTAGAGTTGTCCTCCTCCTCCTAGACCAGTTGCCATACAAGGCTATAGAACTCAGTCTGTCCTGCTATTTACCCATAGCTGGAGGGAGAAGAAGAGGATTCATACCTTTCTCAAGGGTATTAGCACGTAAGTGAATGTAATGGTTTTGACTGGAATTCGAACTTGGTTCTCTGATTCCTCAATCCAAGCTGCTAACCATTACTCCACTGTGCCTTTTATATATATATATATATATATATATATATATATATATATATATATATATATATATATATATATATATATATATATATATATATATATATATATATATATATATATATAACCTCTCTTTTGTTATGGATTTTCTTTTATGTTGTTTTTTTATTGCTGAAATATTACAGAAATTATTGATCAGTAGCAAAAATGGCTATGCTAGCCCTGATGAATAGTCAGCACTATACAGTATATTAAATGCCTTTTAGGTGACCAGGTAGTTTCACTTTAAATAATGAAATTATATTTCCCACTATATAGGGCATAGTTTTATTCATTATCTACTAAAGTTACACTTTTAGAGATTTGTATGTATTTTGTAGGGGTGCTTCACAGAATTCCAACAGTCATAACAATTTTCTTTTTTTCCTAATACCAATCCTTCAAGACATAGGTTACAGTCTTCTTTTCTTTTTGGGAAGGATAGCAGAGTGGTTTCCCTTAGCCTTCTCCACAGTTTTGAATTTCAAGTAAGTGAATGTAATGAACCAGACTATATTTTGAACTTGGCTCTCCAGTTTCTCATTCTGTGCCACTATCCATTACACCACCTGCACAGCTCCACTCAGTAGGGATATCATTCTTTAGTAATTTTGAATGAAAACAATGTTTTTATTTTGTCTGAAATTAATTAATAAAATATATTCTAATAGTGTGTCTACTATAATTTGAGTCTGTTTAATTTTGTTCTAGTTTACAGCCATATCATGTTGAAGCACCGGTTCTCATATGATCACCAGGGTTAAACAATGTCAAGCCTAATCAGTACCCAGATAGGTGACCACTTGGGAATACCAGGTGCTTTAAGCTTGGATGTGCAGGTGGTGTAATTGATAATGCCATGAAATTGGACAGTCGAGTGCCAATCTGGGTTCATTATATTCAATTACATACAAATACCCTCAAGAAAGGTATGAATCCACCTCTTCTCTCCCCAGCTATGGATTAATTAGTAGAACTTGTATGAGTAAATCATTATTATCTCGAAAAAAATTCTTACAATCTAAAAATATTTTCTGGCTTTAAATAACCTGCAAAAGGTTAAGCCGTTAAAAACGAATCAATCTCTTTGACTTATTGCCAACTAGGACCAGGGAGCTCTGTCTACCCTACTATTTAACCCACAGCTGAAGAGAGAAGAGATGGATTTATGCCTTTTCCAAGGGAATTTGTGTGAAAGTGTGTGCAACAGACTAGAACAGAATTTGAACTCAGCTTCCCAATTCTTCTTTCAGTACTGGTAATTGTTACACTAAAAATACATCTTATTACTCCAATATTATTTACAAGACTATTAAAATATCTTAAGGAGAATATATTTTTATATGTGTTTTTATTTATTTTTAACTAGTTTATTCATACCATGAAAAAAAGGAGTGACCTTTTTCCCATTGCCCTCTTTGTTTGCTTTATTTCCTCCACGATTTTGAATTAAATTGTCATCTAGTAATTTATTTCAATTTTTTTCAACATTATCCTGACTTATACATATGGCTGAAATTCACTGCCTTACTAAATTTCGCCATTTTAGATTTTGAATTGCTCCCTTGAAAAGCAAATGTCTCTTATTTAAGCATCACTTCTTAAAACATGCAAAAACTATCAAATTAATACAAAATATTTGTAATTACATGTTAACGTCACTCAGTCAGAAAACAACAATGAAAAGAATTTGAAAATAAAGCTGTAAAAGGTGAGAATATGTTGTCCTCTTGTGCAAATATCTTAAGTTTTCTTTCCAATTCATAATCTGCTATTTACACATGTAGTTCTCATGCTATACAAATCTTTACAATATCTGTGAGAGCCTGGCATTCAAATGTTCGCTTTGCTACCAGAAAGGCTTGAGAATTATTACTTTCTACTCCTACTGTCACTACCTAGCTAATCAGGAAATGTCTATCATTCCTTCATATAAAGTTTTACATAGAGAAGTCACAAAACCCTTGTTCTATCAATATTCTTTGTCAACATGACCAGTTTCCTCAAATAATATGACAGAGGATGATTTCATATCAGCTGCTAATAATTGCATTCAGACCAGCATGTCTTTAAAGTGACTTTTTTAAAGTTCTGCCTTCAAATATTTGCATATCAATCCAAGAGAACAAAGTGCCAAGGGAGGTAAGGTTAATAAATTGCTTCTTCTTTATGTACAATATCTCTTCAGGACATTGAAGATCATGACTCTCCACAATTTCCTGTTCTTTGTAGCTCTTAATAAATTTTGTCTTTTTGTCATTTTCCTAAAACTTGTTCTGCCATCCATTTACTCATCTCACTAAGTATGTTATGTGTTGCTTTCCTCTGTCTGTCTTGCGTTCAATTTGTCCTGTGAGTATCAGATATTCCAAGCCCTCTTTCCTCATTATGTGCCCTAGAAATTACAAGTGTCTCCTCCTGATGTTAACCATAAGTTTCCTTTTTGTTTCCATTTTCTCTAAAACTTTGTCGTTGCTCACATATTCAATCCATGGTATCCTCAGCATCCTTCTGTAGAATTACATTTCTGTTGCTTCAAGTCTCTTCTTCATCTGTAAGGAGATTGTCCAACAATCTCTGCCACATAGCAGGACGGATATCACAACAATTCAGTACTCTTAATGGAATTAGCATATTTAAAAAAAAAAATTTAAAAAAAAATGAAATGGCTATCATTATTTGTAAATTGGATTAATTTGACAAAAAAAAATGATCTGATTACAGGTTGGGTTACTTTCTAGCTTTATATACACACACACACACACACATATATATATATATATATATATGTTTATATATATATATATATATATGCAATTAGGCAGCAAGAATTCTTTTAAACAAGTTTTGTTAATACCACTGAGAGATCTGTCTGTTCAACTTTTAAGTCTTGCTCACTTTCAACTCAGTTTTATATAAGAATTGAAAATGGTAAACTTTCAAAAGTTTGTTTTTTTTTATAATTTTTTTTGTTGTATTATTTAATATATATATGGGGTTTCACAAAAAATCTACTCACTTTTTGACTGTCTATAACTTTTTGAAAAATTTTTTTTCTTCACATCCATGTTTTTAATTTCATTTAATATTTAATTTAAATTGTTAATTTTATTTATATTTCAATAAACATTAATATTTAATAATAATTATTAATTTTCACAATTAATCTTGTTTGCAAGACAATAAACACTGAATTCATTATCATTTAAAGAGTGAGTACATTTCAAAGTGATGTTTACATTGATATGCACAAAGCATAGGTGATAATGAAACTTTGTTTTAAATTTTTGAATGTATCTTTTGTGAATATAGTCTAGCTGATTTCATTTATTTCTTTTTGTTCATGTTTCCATCACTTTTCTTATTAAATATTCCATATTGTAACAACAGAAGAGATGCCAAGAAAAGTTAAATTTTGGAAAAACCTGCACCCAAATTTATTGTAGATAATCTAGTGAATAAAGCACTTTCTCTGCATTTTCATCTTAGTAAGTTGCCTTCTCTTTTAATTAAAATTCTTGATATATAAAAATTTATATATTGTTTTCCCCCCCACGCATATATATATATATATATATATATATATATATATATATATACACACACACACACACAGAGGGTGGTTACACAAAAATGAAAATAACACTGACATTTCATTTTAACATATATATTTAACAAAATGTCACAAAAATATTATGAAATACTAAAGAGTATGGAGCCCTCACAAACAAATTCAGGAGTTCTTTTCTTATCAGAACAATCAGTGAGATTTCTGAGCTGCCGTACCTTTGTAATCACCATTGGACTCATCTAACTCTTTCTGAATCCTCTGCACTGTCCTCAGATTGACACCCAAACACTCTAAAACGTTTCCATTGGAGCTTCTGTTAAAAAATGCCAAACAGTACAGCATGCCATTTCCAAATTTCTGGTGGTGTGAATTGCATCATGATGCTCTTTTTCTCACAGATGGTGCCCAACGTAGCCTACTATACTGTGCAGTTGACAAAATTAAATACAAACAACATGCATGTGCAAAAGAAATTAAAAATATAAAATGGCGCCAATTTACCCATCGCACTCCCTGTATGTGTGTGTGTGTGCACACACACACACACACATACATATCTATCTATATATATATATATATATATATATATATATATATATATATATATAAAACAAGGGCTGTCTATTTAATTTTTTTTATTGTATTTTTTCAGTTTTCAGATAAGGTGTTGCGTATTCAGGTGGAAGTTGTAGATAAAATGCCTGAAATTCATAGTGTGTTATGTTTGTCCAATTACTTTCAATTTTCTCAGTCATTATCAAGAACTGGTGTGCTGTTTGGGTGGTAGTTAGACTTCCTTCGTCTACATCCTGGTTTTCCTTGAGAAGCTAGACATTTGAAATGGTCTCACTTGACATCGCGTAACAGCCATTGGGAATGAAGCCGCACAAAAAGATTGCGATTTATTTATTTATTTATTAAGTTAAAAATTATTATTATTAAATATATGTGCACATTAATTATATCCCTTAATTATTACCAACAACACTGGGCCTTATAAATCCCCCCTATGTAAAAGATAATTTTGCTTATGAATTCTCATACCCCTACAAGATTGCATCTCCAACACTTATAATTAAAAAACAACATTGAATATTTACATTGGGCACACATGCACCACACTCTCTCACAGATTGACCTGTCAACCAGTATATCATGAATGACCAAAGTACAACTATCAACATAAGACAAATACTAGTAGATAACACCAAAATACTCTACAGCACACAGTGCAAGGAAAGACTAAAAACTCTGGAAGCTATTATTATTATATAAAATAAACAGAACACATTAAATAAAATATTATTTACGACAGGAGAAGGTATCTTAAAGTGCACTTAATTAATGGGTCCACTTATTTCATTATAATAATAAAAAAATAAAATTTAAATTAAATTAATAAATAAATAAATCACAATATTTTTGTGTGGCCTCGTTTCCAATAACCATTACATATGACGTCATGCTAGACCATATCAAACGTCCGACTTCCCAAAGAATATCAGGATGCAAACAAAGGAATTCTAACTACCACACAAATGACACATTGGTTCTTGATAATGACTGCGAAAGTTGAGAGTACTTGAACAAAAATAACAAAATATGAACTTCAGGCACAATACTCAACACCACCTTGTCTGAATATTGGAAAAATACAATAAAAAATGAAACAGATAAACCTCATTGTTGGTTCTTTTTATTCAAACTTGTTTGGATGAATACTTGCTGCCTAAATATACCTTTTATTTATTTATATATATATATATATATATATATATATATTTATTTATACTTCATTGAACGTTGGATTTCATTTTTACCTGTTGCTATTTGTTATAAAACAAGGTTTTTTTCTGAATGTTGTAGTGTTACTTTCCTTGTTGGCTGCCAGGTTATATTTGGGCAACAATCCCTCTTTTATACAAGTTTTTTTGTTAAAAATTAAATCCAGCATTTAACAAAATTTGTATAAAATTGGGATTGCTGCCCAAATATGACCCAGCAGCTAACAAGGAATGTGACACTACAATATATATTGGGTTAGAAACAAAGTTCGCACACAAGTTTTATTAACAATGATATGCAATGATAGAATGGAGTAAAAGGCACATATCAAACATCAGGATAATCACCATTATTGTCAATTGCCTGCTTTCAGTGACAGATTAGATCATAGATACAATTGTTGTAAAATTTAGCCAGCTTGCTATCAAAGAATTTACCAACTACAGTTTTCAGTTCATTATCAGTTGCAAATGTTTTGTCATTCAAGAAGTTCTGCAATGCCCAGAACAGATGGTAGTTTGTTGGCACCAGGTTGGGTGAGTATGATGGGTGAAGGAGAACATCCCATTCCAACTATAGAAAATTTTCACATGTGATCTTTGCAATGTAGAACCAGTTGTTATCTTGAAGAAACATGACATCAGTCAGTTCTGGATGTTTTTTGTGCAATTTCATCAGCCACACATTGAAATTGTTGACAGTACAGCTGAGCGTTGATGGACTGATTACATTCCAGCATTTATCAATGAATCACACCCTTCACATCCCACTAGACACAACCCATGTCAATACATGAGGATAAACCGCTTCTTGGCTGATCTTGGCAATCGAAGTGGCCATGCTGGAATTTATGGAACTAATCAATGACCAATTGTGTTTTCTCTAAATGCTTGGTTGATACAATGTTGTGATTGACCAGTGTTTAGGCTAGACTTGTAATCATACAGCAATAATGTGTTGATGTTTGCAAATGAGGGTCATTCACTAGGCCATTTCTGGAACTTATAAGAAGCTCTGAAATAATGAAAATAATCTAATCAAAAAATATTGCATTTACTTATATATATATATATATATATATATATATATATATGATATGACATAACATATAATTTTATATTTCAGGAAACAATATTGAGTAAATAGCATGACAAATTGGGAAAAAGTTTTTGTGACACATTTCATCCATTAGGACGTCCTCCAATGAAACACATCACAAAATTTTTTTTCAATATTTTGTACTATTTTCTTAATAAATATATAGATAAATAGTTATGCAAAAACTTTGTTCCCAACCCAATATATATGTATATGTGGTCATCTGGGTTCACACATTAAAATAATTACACTAACACAAAGTAATTTGATTTTGGCATTTTGTAATGTGTCTTCATGAAAAATTCATTGTCATGTTGAAAAATGAAAGTTTATTTGTTTATTTTTTTTTAAGTAATAGAATCTTTAAATTTGTAGGAAACACATTTTGAATCCTAACATATAGTTCATTTGGCTTATTTTTACTATTTGTTTTCTATTGCTTAACATTTAAACAGTTCAACAGCAAAAATAATTTTTATGAAATGGTTTCATATATATTTGGGGATTATTTTATATTATTGCTTTCTATTATTTATCAATTGTCGTATTGTGTTGTTCTATGACACATGATCAGTAGTCAACTTTTTATAATTTCTGAAATTTCAATAATAATCAAATTCTCTAATTGCTTGAAGTCTGCCATAACAGAAATTTATAGCTTTACAAGCTGCCAAAGCTAGAAAGTGGTCAGTTATTTCATTTTCTTTCACTCTTGCCTGATTGTCTTTCAATTACTTAGTCTTAACTTGAGCTGCAAGATACTAGATTCAAGTCTTGACAAATTCTGGCTCATTCAAACAACTTAAACATCCTATTGGCGACACCATATATATTTTATTGTAATCATAGTAATTGGTATATTTGATGATCCGTTTGCTCCAACATGCAGTGTAAAAAATATGTTTCGAGTGTCGGGGAAGGACAGTATCTCCAACTGATGAACAGTCATACTCGTATAGGAGTAGTTTGTTCATGTTGGCATCCAACTCTCAACTGTGGTTCCAAATACCTGTTTGCATGCCACTTCAACTGGCAGGCTAATCAGGTGAGGGTAGACTCTTGATAATTTCGGATCTGTCAGCCCTAGTGGCATGTAAAGACTGCTTCCTGGCAGAGTGGGCAGGTGAGATCTCCTACAGATCCAACAGTCAGGAAGGCAGTGTCAACAATTGCCATGGAGTGCATTGGAGCATGGACGTGACATGTAGAAGTTCTAGTCATCTACTGCAACCTGGAAGTCTCCAATTGTAATGATTCCTTATGTCATCGAATAAAGTCTCCCAGAAAAAGAGAGTGGGATTATTCCAGTGCAATGATTTTCTTGCTATATATTCTTACTCCACATGCCAGTTTTGAAAATTTATTTGGACCTAAGAAATGAATTGCAAGACAAAGTCTTCTTTAGACCCAAAGGACAACAATGATTCCTTACAACACCAGACATGTTATTGTCGATTTTCATTGCATTAGTATTTTAAGTAAAAAGATACCTTACATGTTCTTTGAAATAAGTAAAAAAAAAATTGCACCAATGATAAGTGCATAAAAATGAAAAATCAAAAAATATAAACAGCCAAATGCCATCTGCTGAAGAGTGGCCGGATAGGTTTGCCTACAAAACTCTAGAGTCAGGATGCTGACGGTAACGTCACTCAGACAAGTAACAAACTTTTACTAATTTTAATTCTCTCTCTCTCTCTCTCTCTCTTTATATATTAGGTTGGTGCAAAAATAATGACGTAATAATGTTGTTTTTTGACGTTAAAAAATACGTCAAAAAACGACGTTATTACGTCATTATTTTTGCACCAACCTAATACACACACACACACATATATATATATGTATGCATGTTTCATTAAAAACGACAGACAAGGTAATGCAGTTAAGCATTTTATTTAATTTTTCTTGTGTTCGAACAAGAGCTTTCTTTCCTGGACAAAGAGTGTGTAAAAACTGTCCAAATGTTTTCATCACATCATTATATAAAAAAACCACTAGCAAAAACTCATGCCACCTTAACTTTAAAAGCAAATGCCCACTTAGGTACAAAATAGCAGTAATAAAAAACTTCCCAAAAAGAGCAGACCAGAATTCATCCTCTCTACTACTCTTCCTCAAAGAACTTACTAATGTTAAACAAACACTAATCAACAACGGCTTCCCTAACCACCTTATAGACTATTTCTCCCCAAAGTAAGTAATAATGATAGTGAACACAGTCAAAAATTACAGACATTTGTTACAAAAACCAAATGCACATTAACTATAAACAAGACAAATCTTCACTAAGACATATAAAGAAATACACTACTCCAATTTAGCTGAATAAAAAAAATCAAATTAATTATCTATTATAAAAATTTAAGATGGCTAACCTTATCCTCAAAAATAATAACACACCAGCTAAGTCAAAATTACAAAGAACAAACATTATCTATGAGTTCAAATGCCCCTTAAGGAACTGTGTTCCTGACCAAACTGGACCCATAAATAATTACATCGGTTACACAACTACATGATTATCCAGACATCTTATGTTACACCTATCTGATCACAGCTCCATTAGAACCCATTTAAACACACACACAAACTTGCCAGACTCCATTAGAAACATATTAGTAGAAAACACAAATATAATAACTTCATCCACCTGTAAAAAAAGATTAATAATAATGAAAGCTTTAATAATAAAAAAGAAAAAGCCAACTCTTAACAATATTAACTACAAACGAGGCCACAATGTGCAAACCGTATTTGGAAATTAGAAACATCTCTATAACACACTAAAACATACACATAATGCACACACTCAATTAAGCTGAAAAATTGGATCATCCTTTATAATGGCTAAAGATATAGCTGAAAGTAATTGGAACTATAAAACATTTGGACAGTTTTTACACACTCTTTATCCAGAAAAGAAAACTCTTGTTCGAACACAAGAAAAATTAAATAAAAGCTCAACCGTAGTACCTTGTCTGTCGTTTTTAATGAAACATGCCTAAACGAAGGATTTCTGCCTAAATATACAACTATATATATATATATATATATATATATATATATATAGGATAACCATATTTGAGTAGACACTCCAATTATTAAACAGCATATTTATTTTTGTCTACTGGCCTGAATATTTGAGAATTCTATTAAAAAGAAAAATATGTACTCTCTGACAGGAACTGAACCTGCATACCCCTTTGCACAAGAAACCATCATTAGATCCAATGTTTTCTAGACAGACTCAGCCACAGAGTACTTCCCTGATCAGTATATTTTTCTTTAATAATATTTCTCAAATATTCAGGCCAGTAGATGAAAATAATTGCACATACTGTTTAATAAATAAATGGAGCATCTACTCAAATATGGGTATTCACTAAAAACAACATTTAAGTGATAAAATCAGTCGGATTAATAAAGAATCCATTACTACTTTTGAATATATATATATATATATATTATGTTTCTCTGGATACAGAAAAACACATTGACACTGTGATCTGTCCAAATGATATTGAGCACTTTATACAAAAAGAGAGTCAATGTTAGCCTGTGTTTGGCTGAATTGTATCTCACTTAAATTTTTAACAGTTTAGATTGCACATATATATAGATAGAAATGTAAATGGAAGACTGAAAAGATCTGTGCCTAAAAGGTATAGACAACAAAAAAGTGCTCAATGCAAAATTCAAAATCAAATATGTAGAGCTAAGATATTTAAGAAAAGGCTAAAATGCCGCCCAACCTCACAACCTGGGTTTCGACTGTAAGGTCTCTCTTCACACAATTGGATGTTACCTTCCACTTACCTGAGGAGACCTTTCAGCTGAAATCTGGGTTGCGAAGTTGGTTTGCATTTTAGCCTTTTATTTTCATATATATATGGCGAGGCAAAAGTTGTGCACCATAGAATTAATTAATCATGTTGTAAATGTCTAATTTGTTTTGATAGGTCCTGTTGAATTACCACCAAAGTCACCAAACCTCACACCCATTGATTTTTTTTTTCTGTGGTGCCATAAATATGAATGCAGTAAAATGACAGAAGAAACTCTCCAACATGTTAAGGCACAGAATTGAAAATATGTTTCAAAAAAGGTAGAAGACATTTTGAATAGCACACATAACTAGTAAATAAAATTTTCATGGGTCATTATACTTTTAACGAATCATCCCTATGGTAAACAACTTTTGTCTCACCCTGTATATTACAATCCTTATTATCAGAGATAGGATATTTATAGGTAGGGTGGACATAGGAATCAACACTTTGTGGTGACTGTCAATTTCAAGTATTGATCTGAAGATCTTATTAAAATATGAAATTGACAATCATCATTTAGTGTTACACTGTCTTGTATATTTTTATGTGTATATACACACATACAGAAGTTGTGCCATATATTTGCAAACACATTTTTCACAAGATATAAATAAAAGACTACCTCATATAATTTTATATGATATGCACCAAATGTTTGCATTGTCATTTCTCTTTAATACATTGTAAAGATTAACATGCCAGCTTCCAGTCTGACGCAAGAAGTGAAAATACATGTCATGCATATGGCATTAACCACAAACCACACTGACTCAGTGATAACCAATTTTTAGAAAGTGGCCAGGTGAAGAGGTGGAGTTGGATCTGCATGGACTTCACGGCAGTACCCACAGTGATGCATACAATGTACATTCTGTTCATAATATTACTGCAGAACATGAACAATTAAGGCACCACTTCTTCCTGCAGGTCAAGGTTAATGTCACCACTTTCATTGAAGTCACTGTAGTAAAGACCTAGATTAAGGCAGTGGCTTAAGCAAGGGTATATGTGTTGAAGGAGGACCCTATTTTCTCACACATTAGCTCACGTGACAAAAGAGTAGCTGGCTTGTCTTCATGGCTACCATGTCTCCATGTTCTCCTGTCTCCCACGTCTCCAAGTCCTCCTGTCTGTCTCCCATGTCTCCTGGTCCTCCTGTCTGTCTCCCATGTCTCCTGGTCCTCCTGTCTGTCTCCCGTGTCTCCTGGTCCTCCTGTCTGTCTCCCGTGTCTCCTGGTCCTCCTGTCTGTCTCCCGTGTCTCCTGGTCCTCCTGTCCGTCTCCCGTGTCTCCTGGTCCTCCTGTCCGTCTCCCGTGTCTCCTGGTCCTCCTGTCCGTCTACCGTGTCTCCTGTCCATCTACCGTGTCTCCTGGTCCTCCTGTCCGTCTACCATGTCTCCTGTCCATCTACCGTGTCTCCTGGTCCTCCTGTCTATCTACAGTGTCTCCTGGTCCTCCTGGCTACTGTGTTTTCTGGTCCTTCTGGTTACCATGCTGTCTCCTTATGGTGACCATCTCATTGTTCCGGTGGCTACTTTGTCATTTTCTTTGCTATGGCTGCCATGTTCTCCTTCCTACCATATTTCCTCCTTCTGGCTACAGTGCCTCCTGGTTCTCATGGTTAACATGTCTCCTGGTTCTTCCGATTTCTGTGTCTGTCTCTCTGTCTGTTATGGTTAATGTGTCTGAGGTATCATCAAGCAAGAAACCAACCAGCAACTCGACAATATCAAGCACTTCTGAAATGACTTTTTTTTTCTATTACTTTATATTTGTTCTCATTTACTTGGCATGCACTACATACATGTATGAATTGCAATCAAATATAGATTAGAATTGTTGGGGTAAAGAAAAGACTGTCAACTGATCGTAGCAACAGCAATAGATTTCTTGTTTCTCAGCCGCAACACTTGTAGCCAAATCGCAGTTCACACAATAGTCTGACGTAACAGTCCAACACACACCGTAGAGATGACAAAATGGGGTCACAAATCCAACCTTTACTTCTCGCCAACAACAACGCGTGTTCGTCTCACAGGTCAAAAAAAATCATCTCCTTTTATAAGCAAAAAACAACAACAACTGTTCACCAAGAGAATTTTCTGATTGGTCATGCCATTCAGGGGAGGGAAGAACATTAGCATAGCTTCTAGTCATTGATGTAGATTTTTGCTGACTACTTTTTGTAATTTTTCTTCAGCAGATCACACACAAAACACAAACTATTTTTTTTTTTGGGCGGGGGTACCTGATTATCTCTTTCACTACAAGAATTCAATGGAAGAATAGGATAGGGAACAAATTGGAAATGTTTATAAATTTAACATGTTTCACTTTTATTTAAGCTTCATCAGAAAATGAAATATGGGGGGAAAAAGAAAATTATTGTATTTTTATTTTTGCATTGTTTGTTTATCATTGGTTAAGTAGACCTCACGTGTATCTGCTCTGTCAAGCAGCATTCATGTGTAATATTTGTGTGTGTATCACAATTCTAGTTGGTCTATGCATGATTCATTTGATAATGTTTCTGTTCATTTGACTGTCCTGTGAGCATTTTCATTTATGTCTGGTAGTTGTCTGTATGATGATTGGGGGATGTTATGTGTGAGAATAAAAGAACTTAAGTTACACCCATTATTGTTGTAGGTAGATACATACACATAGATGTGTGTGTGTAATTTTTACTTTATTGTAGCCATATCCTTCAACTTTAAGGTTATGAATAGTTGTTTCTCTTTATATAGAATTCAAATAGTTATTCATCCTTTAAATCAAATGTTGCCATAAGAAATATCTTTTTAGAAAATTCAGTGATATTCAACTTTTCAATCATAGAGAAGAAAATGTCAACGGTAAAAGCTAGAATTTTACATAATTACAGGTTCTTTTATATTGACTTTGGTGAAAATAATTTTCACTGCGAGCTCATTTTAAGTGGGAATACACATATCAGCCATGAAATGCTTCTTCTTCTTCCCTAAGATTCATTGTGAGTAAAACAGTCAAAAATATTTAAAAATTTTGTGTTTAAAAATTTTTACAGAAGGTCACATTAAAAAATTAAGGAAATTGATATTCAAAGTAGAATATTTTGTTAGAACATTCTACAAGTAACAATCATCTTCTGCACACCTCACATTTTTTTTAATCATTTTGCCCCAAGCAAGGCAACAAAGCTACTAAGACAGAGGGGATACTGAGTGAAAGGAATATAAAACAAAAGAAAATATTATTAAGGAGCAAGAACAGGAATTATGAAGACAGAACATAATGATTGACATTACATTTAAAATTTTCAAGATCAAACTTGACTGGAAAATAATAAACTGTAAGAAAATTCCACAGGTGAGAAGTCTGTGAAAAAATCTGTTAACATTACATCTAGCCATTTCAACTGTAAAATGATGAGATCTCACCAAGCTAGTACTGTGCTTAAATTCATAAAGTCTATGGAGAGTTCATCAGAATAATTACTATTTATACAAAAGTCAGAGAGAAGCTACATTATGGTGCTGGGAAAGTGACTGAAGCCGAGATGCCAGATTAAGACCAATGACATTGCAGATTCTTTGTATTCTTTCAAGAATCTCTAAATATATAGCAGAAGCAATATCGCAATAGACTTCCTGGCTCTATCAAAATTATTTTAGCTGAATTTTAAGTTTATCTTGTGAAAAGCTGTTTTTGAAATAGAAAATACTTTTACAGTGTTAGGAAAACTATTTTGTTATTTATTGTTCAATTTTATATGAATACATTTTTAGGGAAAACTGTTATAAATTAATATGAAAATTAATATTCTGCAAGACAATTATTAACATGACTTCTCAGAATTTTGCCACTTCTTTTGACGCAATTTATTTCACATAATCTGACAATATATGGACAAAAAAAAAGTTTGTGAGAATGAATGGCAAAACAGTTACAAATGAAGCTGTGGAGAGAAATGATCACCAACATTCTGAAATGACCTGGCACACAAAAGAATAATAATTAGTAGTTAAAATATTCTTCTTTTATGTGCCAGGTCCCTCATGATGTAGGCAATCATCGCACACCACATCTTCCTGTACCTTGTAACTCTTAATAAATTTTGTCTTTTTGTTATTTCTCACAAACTTTGTCTAACATCCATTTGCTCATGCTCATCAAGTATGTTATGTGCTGTTTTCATCTGTCACTCTTTCCCTCAATCTGTCCTGTGAGTATCAGGTTTTTCAAGACCTTCTTCCTCATTATGTATCCATAGTTTCCTGTTGTCCCTCTTGCCTTCAATCTGTTCTGTGAATTCCCAAGCCCTCATTCCTCATTATGTGCCCTACAAATTTCAACTGCCTCTTCCAGATGTTAACTATAAGTATCCTTTTTGTTTCCATTTTCTCTAAAACCTTGTTGTTGCATGCATGTTCAGTCCATGGTATCCTCAGTATCTTTCTGTAGAACCACATTTCTGTTGCTTCAAGTCTCTTCTTCATCTATAAGGAGATTGTCCAGCAGTCACTGCCATATGGGAGGACAGATTCCCTAAGAAATAAAATCAGTGTAACTAAACTCTTGAATCTTAAAGATTTTTCATTGCAAAATTTTGGAAATAAACATGCATTACTCCTCAAATAATTTTTAAACCTTTCTTCATATTTATCATAGACTTTACAAATACTATGCTACATGTTTTGGAGTGGGGTCTGGAATTGAAATTATAGTTCTCTTTCCATATGCTAACAAATGTTTCTTGTCTGACAGCAGGATAGACTATTCTGGGTCTAAACCAAATTCATCACACTTTTTGTGGTCTTCTAAGTTGAACCCAAACCTTGATTACAAAAGCCCTACCTTGCTCTAACCTAGGGTAAGTCATAGAAATATTGATTGATTTGGACTACAATTGTTTGTATCTACTGAAAGAGAAAGAATAGACAATGAATATCTTTTAAATCACTCAGAAGATTGTATTCCTGTTCTGTATGCCTTGCTTATTTAATATTTATTATTGTTACCACAGGTAGCATTTAAATAGGTAGATTGACAGGAAAAAAGGAATGGAAAGAAAGCCTTTGATTTTTTTTGAAGAAAGAGTATGACAAATGAGAAGGGTTAAAAAAAAGAGAGAGAGAAAGACAAAAATATATAGAGAAGGAGAAAAAAAAAAGAAATCTGAGATAGAGAGATACAAATAAAAATAAAGAACAAAAAGAAAAGAAAAATGAGAAGTGGAATAGGAATCCTATGAGTTTTAGGAAGGATGGATAGAGAGAGAAAATAAAGTAGTAGAAATTGGAGAGTGAGTGACAGAAACAAGAAGAGTTTAAGTAAGAAAAACAGAGAAAAATATAAAGGCTGGGAGAAAAAATGCAAAAAGAGAAATGGAAAAGAACAAAGAAATCTAGACTGAAAAGAGAAAAAGGATAAAACATTAAAACAATACAAAGAACAAGGGATAAAAAGCAGACATAAGTTTAAAAAAAAGATAGAAATATAGAGAGAAAGGTGAGTGATAGAGATAAATGTAAGTAATACACATCTACCTTTATCCACTTGATGATCACCTTTATTATCATGTTCCATGCTTGTAGTGCTGTTGCATGTACTACTATTTTAATGTTATTACAGTGAGAGTGGGTAGCAATCCAACTGCCAACTACTACTGAATACAACTAATACTTAATACAAGTCAATGTAGTCATTGTATAATAAAGATGACTTACTATTCTCTTGTGCTGACTGATTTTACCTTTAATAAAGATCTATTTTTTTCTATAAGTATTTACGGTAGCTAACAAGAGCCATGTAAATTACATGGATTTCCTAATAAATTCCTTATCGCTACATTCTGTACTTTCCAATCCATGACCATTTCCAGGCAGTTATAAGAAAAGTGACATAGTCACTCTTAAAAGTGCTGAAATGTTCTTAACAGATCATTAGGTCACAAAACAGGATTTAACCCCTCACTACAAACAACTGCCTTTATCTCTTATTACTCCCTCCTCCAATTTCTCTCTGTATCACACTCTCTTTTTGTCTATGTCCCTGTTTCTCTTTCTATTTCACTCTCTATGTACCTCTATCTGTCTGTTTCCCTCTCGGATACTCAACACAGTCTGGGTTCCCTGAGTCTGTAACAAATTTGTGAAGATAAGATTTACAAAAAAATGAAAAATTTTAATTTCAAAAGGTCACTAGCAGTTCAGGGGGTGGATTTGTCCTCAACAAATCGTTAGGTCACAAAACATGATTTAACACCCCTCCACTACAAACTACTGCCTTTATCTAAGATGAAATCCTTCCAGTCCCTCTCTGTCACATGTTTTGTCTCTCTACATCCCTCTCCTCCCCCCTTTTTTTTTTTTAAATCTCTATATGCTTCTCTTTCAGTTTCCCTTTCAGTATCTATGATGCCAACTGTGACACACACCATACACAGGTACAAGTGTATTAATATATAGATAATAATATTAGCCATTTCCTTATATGGAAACATTCAACATTCATTGACCAGTGCTACTAGAGTTACACGTTTTGTTGATCCTTGGCAATCAGACTGGGATCAAAGTGTAGTGTCTATTCTTACCTTGATTGATAATGTTAGCTATTTCCTTATATGGAAACATTCATTGACCAAGCTACCAGTGCTACTAGAGTTACACTTATCAATCCTTGGTCATTGGGCTGGGGTCAAAATGTAGTATTTGTTCTCCTGACCTCTAATGGGAATATTAGCTCTTTCCTTATATAGGAACATTCCTTGACAGTGCATCCAGTGCTACTGCCAGTTGAAATTTATAAAACCTTTCGATTAAAATAGTTTCTTAAGTAACTGTTATCACTCTTTCCAACATTGGTGGGAGGGGTTCCTTCCTAACCTTTTGTTTGAGGTCATGTGGAAAGACATTACTTTGATTATATCATTGTTTTCTCTTCAAATTACATGCACTACTCCTTTTAGTTGTTTCAGCTTTAGAAAGTACTTCAGTGATGTGCTTTCTGTTATTTTCTTATTCATACACATCTTTCAAACATCACATTTTAATGCCTTCATTTTTAAGAGTAAATATATTAATTTTTCTACCTGTCATGAGTCAGCTGATTGGATTTCTCTAGCACTTGTGTATACTTCCCTGGTTTTAATATATGAATCTGAATTTACATTGATAGTATGAAATTGTCAACAAGTAACTAGACATCCACTCGGTCTTGTTTGCAGCTGAGTGCATTTGCCTATCTGTCAATAGGTATTAGTGATTTATTACTTTCTTATTGCTATCACTGTTTTTCTCTGTATTCCAATCATAAAGAGAAATGACCACTCGGGCAGCTTTTTTCCAAAAATCTTTGTGGAAATTTGCTTAACCCTCTACCTTGAGTGACTCCTAAGCCTTATATTATCAAAACATTATCAAAAAAATGTTTCTCAGTTCATGTGTGTGTGAGGATGATTAATACTAAGAAAGAATTAACTATATGGTATTTTATTTTTTTGTTGTTGGTATTATTATCATCATCATCATTATCAGTCCCTTGATTGCTTCAATTTTGGGGGGAACCTCTAAGGGCAGAAGAAACGAACAACTTCCTCCAGGATGATCTGTTGGCAGTGGCACTCGGGAGTTCCAACATTGTCATGTTCATCCACTCTTTGATGTTGACTGACCAGCTTTTGCATTGCCATCCCCACTTGCATCTGCCTTCAACAGTGCCTTGCACAATGGTCTTGCAGAAGTCTGATGTGCCATGTGACAGGACCAAACCAGGATATCTTTTGATACTTAATAGTGGTGAGAAGTGGTGGCCCACAAAAATTTTAGCCTTGCTCCATACATAGTCTTTGGTTTTGTGCTCTCAGTAAGAGATGTGGAGGAGCTCTCTCAAACACCTGTTCTCAAATGCTGGGACCCTTTTTTTCTGCCTCAATCAGGAGTGTCTAAGTCTTACACCTGTTGAGAAAGACAGATGCAGCCAGCCATTTGTGGAGCTTCAATTTGGTCTCGGAGCTGATGTTGCTCTTTTATATCCTTTCCAGTTTGACCATCACTGCTGTGGCTGTGATGATCCATGTGCAGATTTCTGTGTTAAAGGTGCCATCTTTTTTATATTATATTATATATTTTATTACTATGTAGCTTAATAATATTAAGCATTTATAAGTAGATGTATTTGTATAGATATATGCATTGTATTATAGCTTAAATTTAACCCAAAACTAAAGTATGGAGCCTCTGATAAAGTTATATTATCTTGAAGGCTAGCTTAATAACCATTATGCCGCAACAAGTTATTTTAAATGTACACATTGTAGTCAATTATAGCTTAGATTTGACCCAAGACTACAAGTATGAGGCCTTCAATAAAGATTCATTATTTGGAAGACTAGCTTATTAACCACTATGTCACAACAAGGTGTCTTAAATGTATACATTGTAAATATTTCAGAGCATATGTTGTGAAATGTCTTTCTTATTACTGATGCTTTAAGACAAGGGTCACTAAACTATGACCAGCAGCCCAGATCCAGTTTGTGATGACAGTTCATCTGGCCCACCACCACACTGAGCCACAAATGAGCTAAGATATAATTATTTATACGGAATTATCAATAGATTGTGGTTGAACTTACTATGTAGAAAAAATTAAAATAAATGTAAGTAAAATGCCAAAATTTGACCAATCTGATTTTTGCATCTGACAGTAATACAAGTTTTGGGAAAATTGGTAAAATGAAAAGAACTTTCTCTCATTTTCATTGTTTCAAAGAGTTTTGCACTGGAATCGTAGGTATCAACTTTGATTTTTCAAAGAAGATTATTCATGGCTTAAATAAGCATTTTTTTGGAGAGATTTTCAGATCTTGAGAGAATAGAGAGTGACATTCTTCTTTTCCAGAATCCATTTGACTGTAACGTTGATGACATTCCAATTGAACTACAGTTGGACTTCATTGATTTGCAAGCAAGTGATTTGTTGAAAGAGAAGCACAGAGAAGAAAAACTTCTTGAATTTTATAGCTGCTTACCTAATGATAAGTTTTCAAAGTTGAAGAAATTTGCCTTTGGTATAGCATCAGTGTTTAGAACAACTTTTATCTATGAGCAAATATTTTCAAAAATGAAGTACATAAAGTCAGCACATCAAACAAGGTTGACTGTTGAAAATTTGAAAGCAATTCTCTTGGTTGGATGCAGCAATACCAAAGCTAATATTGATTCTATCTTAAGATAAATGCCAGTTTCACAAATCACACTAACCTTTTTTTTTTTTGCTGCTTAGTTTGTGAGATTTGGATATGTGTTCATTGGGTGTGATATAACTATTCTATTGCGTCATTACGCCTTCTTTGCTAACTTTTTGGTAAATAAATGTTTGTTGTCTTTTTGGTGTATTCAGTTTATTGTATTGAACAAAATGGTTATCCAGCCCATGGCTCGTCATTCTTTCACTTATCTGGCCCTCTGTGAAAAAAGTTTGGTGATCCCAGGTTTAAGATTTAAAAATTGCTTGCCATCCCACCTGTTTTTTTTAACATTCCAAGGGACGCAAAGAAATATTACATACAAATTAGAGTGTCACAGACAGCTTCTAAGATATCATGACTCCACACTGTTTTCTGTTCACTGGCTTTCTTATTGTCTATCTGCTCTCTTTATCTACAAATTGTTTCTCCTAACAAGATATAGAGGTATATCTGCCTCCAGCCTAATATATATATATATATATATATATATATATATATATATATATATATAAACCTAGTGAGCCAGACAAACCTACCCAGGTTTCACCTAAGTGGATCGTCAGGGAAAGCATTAGTTGTTTACTTGTGTCGGGGTTTTTTCTTTGGGCTTTAAATCTGTATCTGTGCGATTTTTTTTTTTTTTTTTTTTTTTTTTTGACAGACTTTCATGTTTCTAGCTCTTTCTTTTTTTGAAACCTTTTTTTTCCTTTGAGATTGATTTGATTATTGGCAAATCAAAAATTCAAAGGTTTTTCGAAACGTGTATAGTTACATATATATATATATATATATATATATATACACACACACACACACACACAAACAACACACGGTGCAGTAAAAGTAACACATTTGAACAAAAATAAATTACAGTAGCTTAAGAAAATTTATAAGTATTGTCACATGAAAGCAACATGAATTATTATGATTGATCAAAAAAAACTTCAAAAAGTTTCATTTCATATTCAATAAAATGATGAACTCTATCAGCAACACTCCTACAAACCATTTGGCACATTTGTACATTAATTTAAAAAAAATTATCAGAAAATGCTTGCTTTAATTCAGGAATTGTTTTTGGTTTGAGCCTTTAAACAAGATCTTTTCAGTGCAGCTCACAAGAAAAAGCCTGGTGGTGTTAGGGCTGGTGATTGTGATGGCCATATTGTCCTATCCACCTTAGCTTGAAATTAAGATTTAACCATTCTTGAACACGTAAGCCATCATTCATTTTAAACCATCTTAAAAAGTTAATAAATATAAAAGGTTGTTACTTTTGCAGGACCCTGTATATATATATATATATATATTTCTCTGGTTGTATATGCATATGTATCTACCCCTATAGTTATTTATGTGGTATATTTATGCTTACCTATCTGCCTACAAAAAAGTATACATAAATAAAAAAAAATATGTGTAGGTGAAGAAGTGTTCATTTGTCAATACCTATCTTTCATAAAATCAAATGAAAATATCTTACTCACAATACTTAGTTTTTAATTCTTTTTTTTTCAGTTCAGTGTTTGTGTGTAATCTCTGAAATGAAGTGATTAAATACTACTTGTTACCTGTAAGCATCTTTTTTAAAATATCATCTCCCTTCAGGGTGTAGACAAGTCTTTATTTTAATCACCCAATAGTGTGCCATCTTAGAAGGCCAGGCTGAAATGCTGAAAATAGTTCTCCACACTGGAAAAAAAAAGGTAGAAATATACTATCAACTTATGTGTTTAGCTACTGTGACATATGAGGATGAATCAAAACATAATGGAATTGAAGCATTCCATGTCAAATCAACAAGGGTCTGACCATCACTGACACTGATTTTTTTTCAAATTTGATACATTTGTAGTGTCATGATATGAATCAAATGTTGCCTAATTTTAATTCATGATGCTTTTTTTAAATAATTATTTTCATTATCTCACTTTTTTATATAAAAATCTATTTGTTGTATGATAAAAATGAAAACAGAACCAGAAAATAAGATTATTTTTCACCAAATTGGTCAAGATTTGGTCATAAATAACAAATCCTGTTGATTATATGACCATGGTTCTTATGTGAATGTTATCATTAAAAGAGCTTCCTAAACATATACAAATTGACCATATTGGGAGATATGAAAATGTTAGCATATGCTGTTAGATGCCAAAATCTGTCATAAAACCCTTGTAGCTCAGGCCACAATCAAAAGTCCACCACAAAATTTTGAACATATCTTGACATGAGGCAGACAAATTTGTTGTCAATTTTCAAAAACAAAATTAAAGACATTGGTCTTGAGAAATTAAATGTCAAATGTTAAGGTCATGGTCAAATTATTTTATTTGACCTCTAAACAATAAAATAGACCACATTTCAGATCCAGCCAAATAATTTAAAATATTATATAATTTAGCTTTGTAGAAAAAACTGAGATATTGATATTTAAACTTTGTGATTATTTTCAAAAATTCACCTTTTTGGCAAATTTTTGACCTAGAGCTGTAAAATAGGCACCATTCAATTTGTATCATGAAACATTATAAGGGCACCAAATTTAAAAAAATCTGTATTGGTGATGGTCAGACCCTTGTTAATTAGACATGGAATGACTCAGTTTGTTTTATTGTATAAGAAATAAGGAACAATCAAACATATTATACATCAACATATAGCTATACATCACAGATTTACATCCGTACTTAACAACATAGTTGCCACCTCTTTCAAAAGCAGTACACCTGAATAACTAATCTGCTACTGCATAGTATACAAAAAGATATAATCATATAATGGATTTATTTGATTACATTACAGTTCTCAAACTTGAACCTGCTTCTTCTTGCTACTCATTTGCTATTTGCTTCATAAATTATTTCAATTTGTGTGATCACGATCAAGACAGCCTAAGAGTGCTTCTCTCCCTAGGCTAGGTTGAATTCAGGGTTTTCCTTCTAGAGTGGTTGCCACTCGAGGCCCAATCTGTCCTGAAAGAAGAGTGCTATTCAGCACTCAAATAAAATTATAATATCATATAATATAATAAATACTTATAAAATATAAATAATAATTTATATATATATATATATATATATATATATATATAATTATCAAATAAAATCAGTTTTATTGAATTTTTTCATAGAAAATGCATAGAATATCATGTTCAGTGCCACCAGTTCATCTATGCAATTTATATATGGTATGCAGCTGAGTGGTTAGAGTATTATTGTTCTCACCATGAGACCCAGGTTCAGATCTCACTACGGTTAATTTGTCAAGAAAGTGACTTCGAGATATCAGCCTAAGGAGATGCTTCCAGTGTGCAACATCATTGGGAAGTATATGGAAACTATGCCACAGGTTGGCCTAACCCTTGTGAGTTAAATTGAGAAGACAAACCTTTGAAAGCCACCAATGGTTGTGATAGCACAAAGTCAGATGTCATCAGGACCAAAGTTTGGCACAGCTACTCTTCATATCAGATTACTCTAAGGTCTGCTCAGCATAGTTGCAGTATAACTCACAAGTTAGGTTGGGTATGTGGTTCTTGAAGAAACTCAAAGATGTGTCTAAGCAAGTGTTTGCAACAAGGATTAGCAGACAACCAAACAGGAATGAGTAGCCAGCCAATATATACAGGGAGTGATGGATAAATTGTCTAAATTACAAAAAAAATGAAAATAACATTGACATCCCATTTTATATTTACCAAAATATGCAAAAATATCTTGAAATACTAAAGAGTAAATTTATTCAATAAAATTGCATTTGCCTTAAATCACACCCTCTAGAAAACTTCAGGATCTCCTGCGACTCTTCTGGACAGTCTCCTTGTCTAAATTGGTGAATGCTGCCATAATCTTTGTCTTCAGTTCATCTTTGGTGTTACAATGAGTTTCGTTGGTCTCTTGCTCGACTGTGACCCACACATAATAATCAAGGGGTTGCAGTCTGGGAAGTTAGATGGCCAAATGTAAGTGATGATGTGGTCACAAAAATTGTCTGACAGCCATCGCTGAGTTCTCCTGTTTGTGTGACATGGTGCAGAGTCCTGTTGCCAGACATAGGGTCTTCCAGCAGATATATATATATGTATAGCAATTTACTAAACATAGCTTAGGTGTGGCTTAAGGCTGAAAGTATGGAGCACCCAGTGAGGATTGAACACACTACTCAGTCATTATTGATCTAACAAGACAAGCTTGCTAACCCTTACACTATGACAAGGTGCGAAAATGTCCTAGGGATTTACTAAGCGAAGCTTAGATGTCGCTCAAGGCCTAAAGTATGGAGCACCCAGTGACAATCGAACTCACAACTTAGTAGTGAATGATATAGCGAGACAAATCTTCTAACCATTACACTGCATTAAAGTGCTCAAGTGATATATATATATATATATATATATATATATATATATATAAAACATATAACAGCTTTCGTCTGTTCCTACAGACATCATCAGGTATTGAAGTAGATTTTGTTCTTGTTTTTACTTCTCAGTAATAAGGGGACAACGAAAATAGAGATGTAATCCAAAAAAATGCTATGAGAAATGTGTTATTGTTTTGGAACATGCGGTCGCAACGCTGAGTTTGAATTTAAATTTTAAGGTTGTGCATTTTTGTACAAATATAGCAATAAGAGAATTCTTTTTTACTGGTAGATTTTCCGTGAATATGGCATAAACTATCTTGTTCAATAATTAGAGTAATGTCACACTTATTATCCGAGAGTTGCACGTTGGATCAGTTATTTTAATTTCAATTTGTATGAATGATTCATGAATTTATAAATTATAATTGCACCTTTTAATTGATATATATATATATATATATATATATATATATATATATATATGTGTGTGTGTGTGATTGGGAATTATCTCCCACTCACTTCTCACTCTACATCACATGTTGTCAGCAAAATTTCCTTGCTTGGGACAATAAAAGTTGCCAATACAGACTATATTGTACTTTTAATACTATAAAAAAAAAACTCCTGGTGAAAAGACAACTGATTTGATTTTCAGTAACATTTTTTTTTCTCTCTTCATTTTTAATGTTGGCAATATTTGTTTGTCTCTCCATTCTTAATGAAAGACAATTTTTTTTTTATTGCCATAGTTTATTAATATATATTAGGTTGGTGCAAAAATAATAACGGTTTTTGACATTAAAAAATATGTCAAAAACCGTCATTATTTTTGCACCAACCTAATACAAATACAATGAATTCATATCAAACAGAAAATTTATGAGAGATTAATTAACACCTGAAAATGTATTACCAGGTATGTCTAGTTAGCACTTTTCCCCCAAAATTTGAAAATGTTTTGAAAGAAGAAACACGCAATGGCTAAACAACCAGTTCATTTCTATAATATTGTGAAAAGTTAAATATTTTAGTGAAATATATGTACAACATTGAGATTTTAATGGATAATATGGTACAACTTTTCAAAAAAATATTTACATAGGGATAACTGTACTGCAGGATCGTATTATACTCAAATATGTAATTTATTCTTTGTTTTTATCTTCAGAAATACAGGGTTGTATTATACACAAGAAAATATGATAAATAATATATTTCATATATTATTTACATTTGGTTCATGTGGGAATGCCCCTGCCCTATACACTCATCATCTTAAACTGAGATTTAACTGGCCTTGAAACATGTATGACACTCAAAATCTTGTGTTTGACCTAAAGAATGTTTACCAAAAGCCTGATGAAGCATTTCATTGTTCTTGGTAGTGTTATATAAAATTTAATGCAAACATGTTACTCAGATTGCAGTGTCATTCAAACTAAACATTACTAAAAATTGTATAATAATTGAAAACAATTAGGTTGGTGCAAAAATAATATTGTTTTTTGACGTTAAAAAATATGTCAAAAAACAATATTATTTTTTCCACCAACCTAATAGTAAACAGCAAGAATCTTCTTGGTAGACTGACTCACTAGACTAGGTACCTATGAGAGTTCACTGTTGAACAGTACAGTTATAGCACAGACATTCCATGAATTTTCCAATAGTGCTTTGTGAATATCACTGTTAGTAGTTTGGGCTACTATTGCTTTTAGTATAAAGTTTTAGTCCCCTTATCACTTTCTGTAGATGTGCATTGTGATGTAATGGATATCGACTTGGAGTGAGAACTTGAAGAGTCAAGTTTGTTATGTTCAGTTACACACAAATACCCTTGGGAAAGGTATGAATCCATCACTTCTCCTCCCAGGTATGGGTTGAATAGCAGGACAGACTGGGTTCTTTAGCCTCGGTTAGCAACCAGTCTACTGCAGAAAGAAATGGCAACATACTGCAGGAAAAATCTTCTGCCTCGTCAGATATGTATCGAAAGATACATGATTGCCCAAGCATGTATCATGTGTGACACTTAACTGACGCGTCCTGGGTATGACGATAAACTATATCCACGTCCTGGGTATGACGATAAACTACGTCCAACAACAAGGCCTCAGATAATGTTTTTGGAAAAATAAATGTTGCCAGCTATACGTTTTTTGGAAAAATAATGTTGCCAGCTATGTGTTTTTGAAACAATAATGTTGCCAGCTATGAGTTTTTGAAAAAATAATGTTGCCAGCTATATGTTTAATAGTACTGTATATTTAATATATGTATAGGTGTATGTGTGTGTGTGTGTGTATATATATATATATATATATATATATATATATATATATATATATATATATATATACACACACCTTAATTTGGCATTAAATGACCCACAGTGGTTGATATGCCATAAAACCCAACCAACCAACTTAATTGACTGACTGATCACTTAGACTATTATAAAAATTTATAAAAATTTCTGATATGAAATATCTGAACAAAATATGTAAGGTGGAATATATAAAAACCAGATGAATGTTTAATTTGTTTTATTCTGTTGCTAACATTTCAACAACAGAATAAAACCATCCACCAACATGGCTAACCCTTCTCTTCTAGCTCTCAGCATGGTTGATGCTGAACTCCAGGAGAGTCACTCATTATGCCTTCTTGGGCTAACATTCTCAGCTGACATGAAGTGGAAAGACTATTGAATCCATTGCTAGGTCAGCTGCTAAGAAATTTAGTTCTGTTGTTTTAAGTCTCTTCTTCATCAGTCAAGAGATTCTTCAACATTCACTGTCATAGAGAAGGACTGATGTTACATAACAGGTCACCTATGTCATCGAGACTTTTAATTTTCCTTTTTTTTTTCTTTTTTTTTTTTTTTAAGTACAAGTTGAACTTTTGACCTTTGTTTAAATCATAGCACTAAACTGAAATACATAAGAGCATTTTTAAGTACTATATTTGACGGCTTATAAGCTGCACTTTTTTAAAATTTCCCTACATCTTATATGCCATATTACTAATAATTTTACTATTTGCTAATTTTCTCTTGATTTTCCCAACTGAAATATGTGTGCATCTTATACGCCATCAAATATGGTAGTTTGTATCTTCCAAAGGGAAAATTTTTTAGTTTCTTTGTAGATGGTAATGTTACCTTTTTCCCTACAAGGAAACATTTGACATCCTTTGACCAAGCAACCAGTACTGCTTTCAGTTGAAATTTATAAAATCGTTCTCTTAAGAAAATTTTTTAGGAAAACAGGTTTCTCAAGTTAAGTAGCTGTTATCGCTCTTTCCACTATTGAAGAGGGTTTCCTTCTTAACCTTTTATTTGAAGTGGTGTGGAATGTTAATACTTTATTTTGTCATTATTTTCTCCTCTAGTTACATTTGCTATCCATTTTAGTTGTTACTGCTGTTACAGTTCTTTGTGTGTGATTCTGTAGTGCCAGTCCACAATATTAAAAAAAAAAAGTATGTCCTTTGCCAAGACAGTCAGGTTTCACTCACTCAAAGCCTTTTTTCACAACTGATTTTAGAAAATGGTTGTACACAGCTGACAGTTTAGATATTTCTGACTGGGTTTGGCACTGTGCAATTGCATCCATGTGACAGTCTTGATAGGCCCCTAAAATATACTTGAAATTTGAAAAATATACTTTTTTTTTCTTTTCTTTTTTTTCGATCTCTTTCTCTTGGCTCTCTCGGCATCACCCACAAATACAGAAAATCAATTTTCACCGAAGGTTAATTTAACTTTGAAAATCTCATGAGAATTTCATTAAACTGGTTTTTATGCTGACTTGTCAGTCAAATCATTCTAGTGGATGTACTGGTGCCTAATGTCTGTGCTTAAAACCAATTTGACCAACTCTTCTTCTGACCTTTTTCAACCTTCATCTGTTCACCTACCCCAACTCCCCTAGGAAGTCCGGTGTTAAAATTAATATGAAGTGATATGTCCACTTGATATGACACAGAGGCTATCCAGCTTATCCACTTAGACCTTATTGACTTTGAGGTCAAATGTTAACGCCCAAAGCCACTTCAGGAATATTATTTGCAAGAAGTGCAAAGACTGGTGTTTCTTGTGTTAACACAAAAGACTACTTGTCAGTTAGAATTGTGCTGTTTGATCCCTGGATGCATATGCAGGTTCAAATCCTGTTGGAGGGCACATATTTTTTTTATTAAGTTTTCTCAAAAAAAAAACAAAAAAAAAACAAAAAAAAAAACAGGATGTTCTATTCAAATAGAGTATTCACTAAAAATAACATCCAAAGTAATATATATATAGATTTAATGGATTTATTTTTAATCCAGCATTTTATTACTTCACATGTTGTTATAGTGGATACTCATATTTGAGATAGACACCCCATTTTTATTTTTATTTTAAACAGTGTGTATTACATCAATCAGGTTGCACATTACAGAAATCTTGATAAAGAAAAGGTGCTCTCTGGTGGCAAAGAAATGAGCCCAGTGGTAAGGCACTCCAGATCAAATGGTTGTTACACTTCAAAAAACCTAATCACCTAAATTGACTTGATATCAAAAAAATATTTTCTAAAACATGTTACATTATATTTATAGTGTCAATATTTTATTTATAATATGAGACTAAATAAAAATATCTATTTATATTTTATATATATATATATATATAGCTATTTTTTATTTAGTCTCATTTATATTATATTTATAATATCAATATTCTATATTATATACAGGGTGCAACAAAAGTAACACCCTTTTTTTTAATAACTTTTATTGAATGAAAATAAATTACAGTAATTTAAGAAAATTTGAGTATTATTACGATTAACAAACTATTTAATATGTCCAAAATGCTTCTCTTCATGTTAAATACAATGCTGAACCCTATCAGTAGCACTTTTGACACATTTCTACATTCATTTCAGAAAATTAATCAGAAATTGCTTGTTTTAATTTAGTAATTGCTTTCAATTTGACCCTGTAAACAAGATCTTTCTGTACAGCCCACAATAAAAAGTTTGATGGTATTATATCAGATGATCATAATGGCCACTCAATTGCTCCACATTGTCCTATCCACCTCAGCAAAAATAGGATATTATTACTTTTGCCGCAACATGTATGCATGTGTACACACACACACACACACACACACACACATATATATATATATATATATATATATATATGGGAAAAGTGTGTGTATATAAATGTAAATATATATATATATACATATATATATATAAATTATTTATATATTATATGCATGCCAACCAAATATATATATATATATATATATATATATATATATATATATACATATACACACTTTATTTAGTCTCATTTATATTTATAGTACCAGTATTCTTTCTGCCTTAAAATCATTTGTGATGAAATGTAGGCAAATAAAAATAAATAGAAATCTGTTTTCCTTCTCTTACATGAGTTAATGTGAGTTCTATAGAGCTTAGTCAACTTGCTCATGAGGATAAAAACTAAAACCTTAAAATTTTCAGTAAAATTAACTATTTTGTCATCAATATATTATTATTTACATGCAGACTATTGTCCACATCTTTGTTGTTATCAAAATGAACCCTTTATTTAATCTATGAGGGTAGACTGTTCTCGTTCTACTGTGCATGTCTTGGGAAATTTCGTTTGTTTCCATCCCTGGGATTGAACTCACAATTACTATGTCACCATATTCACAAATCAATACTTTAATACACTAGGCTATTGTACTGAACAGTATTAAAATAAGAATGAGACAAGATATCCCTATGACACTGCCAAATCCTCCTTCTTTTTCCTTTTTTTGTGGGACTTGGTACTATCAGCTGACCCTATCTATTATATCATGTTTCAGAAATTTGATATATTTCTAACAACCTGTGTCTTTTGTTATTTTTTTTGTTTTGTTTTTTTGTTTTTGTTTTTTGTTTTTTTTAATTAGGACACCTTTTTTTTCTGAGAGAAAAGAGTACTGAACTGTTATGTGATATCAGGCCTCCTTTATGTCAGTGAATGCTGAACAATTTCCTCAAAGGAGGCAACTTGAGACAACAGAAATGTGGTTCTATAGAAGGATGCTGAGAATACCATGCACTAAACATGTGAGGCATGTCAAAGTTATATAGTAAAAGGAAACAAAAAGGACACTTATACTTAACATCTGAAAAAGAGTTGAAATTTCTAGGGCAAATAATGAGAAAGGAGGGCTTGGATAATTTGATACTCACAGAACAGATTGAAGGCAAGAGGAAAAGAGTAATAAAACCCATAACCTACCTATCAAGCTTGAGTAAATGAATGACAGG
>OZ010580.1:122693642-122783642 GCA_963932145.1 Acanthosepion lycidas
TTTTATGTTCACACTATTTATATCCACAAACACTTCATCTCCAACATTGAGCACTCATCTTCCATCAGTATGTAAAATTTTAAACTATGTTGTTTTTTTGTTTTTTGACTTTTTTGTTTTTTGTTTGTTTGTTTTGTTATTTGTTTTTTTTGTTATTTGTTTTTTTGTTATTTGTTTTTTTTGTTATTTGTTTTTTTTGTTATTTGTTTTTTTTGTTATTTGTTTTTTTTGTTATTTGTTTTTTTTGTTATTTGTTTTGTTTTTTTGTTTTTGTTTTTAGTTTTGTTTTTTTGTTTTTTCTTTTTAGTTTTTTTTTGTTTTTTGTTTTTTGTTGGCTTTTTTGTTGTTTTTTTTGGGGGGGGTGTTTTTGGGGGTGGTTGGAGGGTGGTTGTGGGTTTTTTTTAAAGAAAGATTAATCAATGAGAACTTGAGCAAAGTTTAACATAAACACAGTGTGTCAAAAAGTCTGTTTTTTACTTGACACTGCTAAATCCTTCAGCAGTTTTTATTGATTTAAAAAGCTATTTTTGGAATTTTAATAAAATAATATGAAATTTATGCATTCTGTTTTTTCTTTTTTACAAAAACACTATTTTGTCAGATTGTTTATTTGCAAGAATAATTTTATATTTACAAGTTTATAAAAATACTTGAACTAACAAAAATGTAGTATTTATTATTTACCATATTATAAAGAAGTAACTATGAAAATGTCTAGAAAGACAACTGACCTTTGCTAAACTAAAGTGTTGAACATGAACTCTTCCATTGACTATGTAAGCAGTCACAAGTGGGACACAGGAGTAGCAAAGAGTGTTGTACTATGATATTCATTAATATTGTAACATTAGTCCACATGATTAAACACTAATCTTGAGTTCCAGTGTTTTCCTTTGAAATATTATTTACCTGAACTATGAGTTGATACAAGCATTATAACAGAAAATGACTTTTTTTTTATTCATAAATTTATAAAAATGACTGAACAAAAGAACCAGAAAATAAACACATAATGACAAGATTTTTCTCAAGAATTTACAACGAAAATGTTAAACATTTTTTTATTTATTAGATTGTTTATTTCCATAGATACTGCTTCTTATCTGCTTATTTCAGTATTAAATAAACAGGTAATATATCTGACCTTAGTAAAAACAAACACCAAACTAAAATGTACTAAAACACTCTACCACAATTTGTTTTCCCAAAATGATGTTTGAATAAAATCAAGACTTGTTAAATTTATAAATGTTCCCTATTTGTTCCTAATTCTATCATTCTATCAAATTTTAAGCCATATTTGATTCCAGTTGATATATATATATATATATATATATATATATATATATATATATATATATATATATATATATACACACACACACACACTAATAAATATACATTTTATTCCTCGCCATTTAATACAACTCTGAGTTTCATGCATGTGGCAATTGTCAGGCTCCTGATGATTACCATGTACATGAAACTCAATTATTATACATTGAGCACTTTTTTATTACCACCACCACCACTCACTGTATGATAATCTGTGTATGCATATGTGAAGCTTAAAACGTAATGAACTTTGAACTTTATATGCTCTCCAAAAATTTTTTCCTGCTACTGACAGTTTCATTTGCAACACAAGTTCATTATTTTACATATTTCTTATATTTTAACTCAGTAATTTTTGCATTAAGCTCAATGCTTTTTACAACATTGGCATCTTTGACACACATTTTGTATTTAATTTCATATCGCATATATATATATATATATATCTTGATAACAGATACAAACTTTTGGAGTATACAGTCGCAATGCTAAGGTTGAATTTTTGAAAATTTAAGTGAGTGTTTTTTACTAATATGACAATTTAAGAATTTTTTTGTTGCAGGATTTTATCAGTTAATGTGGCATGAACTAAATATAAATACTTCAATAAGTAGAGAAATGTCTCAATTGTTTTCCTGAAAATTTACACGTCGGATCAGTTCTTTTAAATCAAATATGTGGTGCAGTTTAATTTATATTACAATGAATCATTCATGCAAAAAGTAAATTAGTAAAGTTAATGAGATAAAATGGCAAATTCACTTTGCTAACTAAATTTTAAAAATGCATTAATTAACCTACTAGCCACTCAATAAATGTTATGATCCTTGTTATTTAAAATTATAAACTGTATTAGGTCTTCCTTAAATATGCAAGTACTTTGAACGGATTCTCCGGTCATTTAAATTTTCAAAAATTCAGCCTTAGCATTGCAACTGCACACTCCACAATTTTGTATCTGTTATCAATAACGCACTTCAAAAAACATTTCAATTTGCAGATATATGAAATCTATAAAGAGGTAGATATTACTCCTTACCACAGATTATATTCTTTTAATTATTTATAGTAAAAAATGAAATAGCAAAACACCTTTTATCAGTTGTTATGGGTATTATTGAGAAGAATAAAGTTAATTTTAACTTATCAATGTTTGGTTTTTGTGTTATGATAACTGACAAATGAGATATGTCATTAAAATTGTATTATCCATCAATTAAAAAGAATTTATGTAAAGTTAAGGTAAACTTTGTGACGATGACTTTGTAAACAGTTTTGTGATTTAATCAACATAAAATAAGACATTCTGACCTCTTTAATCAGGCACTTTTAAGACTCGGCCACTGCCAGACCATAGAAAATGCCAGATGACAGAAATCACCCCTTAAAAAACCTTTCTAGTTCTAGTTCCTTCCACATATATATTACTGGGTTATTAAAGGTAGAACAAAGCTTAAAACAAGAAATAAAACAATCATTAATGTCCCCAAATAAGGTTTTTTATCGTTTCATGAAATACAAAGACTAAAAAAAAAAAAAAGTGTAAAGCCAAAAATAACGTATAGTTAATATCCTAAATTTGTAAATATGCAGCTATATGTAGGAAATGAGTATGACTGTATTATCAAAACTCTCTGCTGCTGTCAGCTACTGTGGAAAGATTTAAATGTTTGGCACTGCCCTTGTAGCTACTCAATGAACTAATGGGGGCTGATTTAAAAAAAAAAAAAAAAAAAAATGGGAGTTGTCAGACCACAGAATTACCTGATTAAAGAGTGCAGACTGTAACAACATTAAACCTGATGCAGCAATTTTTAAAAATAGATGGCAAAAAAAAAAAAAAAAAGACAAGAAAAAATATCAGAGGTGAGAGATCTAAGAATTTAAATAAGAGATTATATGAAAATGAACATAAGTGTCCTAATGCTCATTTCTTACATATAGCTGTATATTTACCTATTCAGGATAGTAAGCAGATATTATTTTTTGGCTTTAGGATTTTTATTTTTAACAATATACTTTAATGCATTAGTCATTCATCATAAGTTTGATGATGATCTTGAACAGATTCTCTACCAAGTATTGCCAGAAATAAAGCTCAAGATAAACCCCACCTTTTTAAAGGGGTTTCCAACATCTAGAAGAAATGTGTTTACTTTTTCTTTAGTGGGAATGCCACTTGTACGCAGAGGTTTACAGAGAGTGAAGGCGGGAGAAAAAACTGGGCATAGGGTGGATTGAAGAAAGGATAAGAGATGAAAGGGATTCAAGAAGATTAGAAGATCACAATTAACATTGCATTTAAATTTTTGGAGATTGTAGTTATCAGGGATAGCAAGTAAACAAAAGGAAGTTCCACAACTGGGAAGTGCAAGAAAAGAAACTGTTGGAGTAGAAGTGGTGGTTACATTTTACTATTTCAACAGTAAAAGGGTGGGACCTAGATGCCAATCTAGTAGCACACTTAAATTCATGTAGTCAGGGCATCAGGGAAAAAAGCTCATCAGAGCAGTTGCCATGAAAATTATTTGTAGAAAAGACAGAGGGAAACCACATAAAAAAAATGCATACAAAGAATGAAGTAATTTTTAATTGACAGAAATTTATGAAATACATTTCTTAGTATTTCATTTGATTCTTTAAAATTTGGTATAAGAAGTTGTGAAGGCAATTTAAAAAATCTATTACATTATGCTTTTTATTTGTACTGTACTTCTTTAATTATCAATGCCTTAATTTCCTGAGGCTTAGAGCTATATCATGTTGAAACACCAGTTTCTCATACAATAACTGAAGTTAATCAACATCAAGGCTGGTCAGTACATAAGTGGCTGACCGCCTGGAATTACCAAGTGCTGTAAACTTGGACATGTGGGTGATGTAACAGATAACAGCTCAAAATTATTATCTGAACATATTTTTTCAACCCCAGTCCCAAGGTGTCCAGTTAATAAACAAAGTACTGTAGTTATAATTTGTTTTAAGTAGTTTCCCTGTAACTTTTCGGTAAATATTCTCATGAGATTTCTTCTTTGGTACTTTGGCTTTACAAATTTAAACTCAGTACTAGATTCAAAATCAGAAAGCTGAGTTCAAATTCCAGTTGTGTTAGTTACACATGCACAAATACCCTTGGGAAAGGTATGAATCCAGCTCTTCTCCTCCTAGCTAGGAGGTGAATAGCAGGATAGACTGGGTCCTATGGATTTGGTTGGCATCTAGTCTACCACAGAAAGAAATGGCAACCTAGTGTAGGAAAAATCTTCTGCCTCGTTACCTATGAATCAAAAGAGACATGATCACTCAGGTGTGTATCACATATGGTACATAACTGACTGACTGACTAGATTGGCAGCTAGGTCTCATCATTTTACATTTGAAATGCCTAGATGTAACTATAAGTTCTATGCTAACAGTTACTTCTCTCGTGCTTCACTCTTGTGGAATTCTCTTCTGGCCTCTTACTTTCCAGTCAACTTTGATCTTCAATAATTAATATGCAATGTCAATTATTATCTTTTGTTCTCTTAATTCCTGTTCTCTTATTATTCTCGCTCCTTAATAATGCTTTCATTTTTCTCATATTCTCTTACACTTAGTAAACCCTTGTATTTTAGTGGCTTTATGTCTTTGCTTCGGGTGAAATGATTAAAAAAAAAGTTTCACTGACTGACAGAAACAATACTTATCACAATCTGTACTAAGGAACAATTTTAATATCATCATTACCAGCTTTGATCCAAGTCTTTGACCTCCAACCTAGATGGGTACTTCAGCTAGTATTATTGTCAGCATGTTTTGTCTTGTATATTAAAATCTGTAGATGTAATGAAATTCTATTTTATTATTATTCCTTAATATTATCATAACTTTTATTCTGCTGCCACCTGATAATGATTAGTGCCACAACAACACCTCAGCTCATCCAGGTAAATCAACATTCTAATATTAAGACTGTAACACTTGTTTTAGGTATTATGAATACTTTGAGTACAGTGTTCTAACCCTTGTTAAAGCTACCATTAATATTTTTAGTAATGTTCACCTTATACATGGCCCAAGAGCTACTTCAAGCAGAGGGTTACTGAATGAGGTTGTTATATTAGTACAGTCCTAACCCTTGCTAAGGCTATCATTAATACTTTAATAGTCCAAGAATCACTCAAGGTAGAGAGTTACTGAACAAGGTTGTTGTATTAGTATAGAGTTCTAACCCTTATTAAAGCTGTTATTAGTATTTTTTTAGTAATGGTCGCCTTATAAATGGCCCAAGAGCCACTCAAGTTAAAGGGTTCCTGAAGGAGTTGTTGTATGAGTACAGATTTCTGACCCTTGTTCTCATTAATGAAAAAAAAATTCATACTACTCCTAAGTGCTTAATAAAAGGGGGGATCTTAGTAATTGGGGTGTCAGAATTTTTCACGATATGCAATAAATGGAGGCGGGGTTGGAAAATAATATAAAGATCAAAAAGGGCAAAATTAATAAACAGGATGGTCTTAATTAGCTCAATGTGGAGTATGGGGTCAGAAAATTCCCTCCCCAAAAAAATAAAAGCCCACCCCATCTAGTAGGCACCTAAGAATACTGTTAATTTTAATTTTTGTTAATTTTATCCTCATTTTTTTCTGCTATCCTGGATGACTGATTTTTTTTTTTTTTTTTTTTTCAATAAATTTTATTTAAAAAAATATTACAAGCAAATACTAACTTATAACACCTGCATTTGTAGAATGCCACAATGTCTTCTATCAAATCTACTAATTAGAAATTTTTAATGTCTTAAAAAACAAGGACTGGTTAATCGATTACCTTCACAAAGAGAATGACAAAGGTGAAAAAATATTTTGGTAGCTTAAAGTACTGACACATTCTATACATGCATGTTTATATCATGTCTGCTTAGGCAATAATTAGCTAGAAATCAAAGCGAGCAGTGTGCAATGTTAAAGCTTTTTTTCTTTTCTTCGGCCGTTGCTTTTGGCTTCCAAAGTTGCATGCCTGCCTAATCGGTCAGTTAAAGCCATTTTGTATCCCCCTGTATACCTGAAAGTATATTCTAGTGCCATGCACTGTTTGTATAATAAAGTAATATTTACTCATGTTGCCTCTACAAACTGCTTTTTTTTTTTTCTTTCTTTTAATCGATAATACCTCATTGATGCTGAAGTCATCTGTATTGCTTTTCAGGTCACAGGGTATCATCTTTAAGCTATTTTCACTCATGTCCACTCTTAATTCATAAAGATCACTTTATAAATTGAATTATTAATTTCATGTAAAAAAAAATTAACAACTCCAAGAAAATTGATTAATAATATTTATAATGTTATATATGTAGAAGCTTAACTCTCACCCCATTCTACCTAAGAAGCAATTTAAGATGGATATGAACTGTTTTATTATGATGCTTTGGATTCTCTGAATACAAATATCCTACTGATTACCTCCCTTGCATCTATTTAAAAATTATTTCAGAAAAAATCTTTTTTGTTATAATTGTTTGGAGACCATGGGTTACATTATGAATTAAGGATTTCTTTTTTAACTAGTAATCCAATGTTATTAAAGGACACTGGAAATGCCTGGACTCAGCATTAATGTGAATGCATCAAAACTAACGTTCAGATATTACAAATGAAAAAAAATATTCTCTATAAGTATTTAGCCTTTTCAACATTTTAAAATGCAATACAAAAAATAACTGCACTAAAATTAATAGGAAAGCTTTTTTTTCAGTAGTTTATAGAGGTTACAGAACGTTCATATTATGACTGCTTACAAAGCAACAAGCTTTATTCGTTGGTTTTAACAATGTTTATATGATCTCTATAAACAGCTTTACATTTAATTTGTGTCATTATCTTGTGTGGTTATTTGTTTTCTTATATTGTTAAGCATTAAAATATTGCTTGTATTTTTTACACTGAAATGTATAAAAAAAATTTTTTTTAAATATATAAAGAAAATAAATGAAACAAAATGACTGAAGTTTTCTTCATAGTTTCCAGTTAACAAACTGTTTTATCTGTTTTATCCTGATAAGAGATGCATCTAAATGTCTTTTTATTTTTGCTATTTTACTGGGTTTTTTTTTTGTTTGTTTTTTTATATGTTTTGGAGGAGTTTGGCTGAAAATATTTTAAATTGCTTGTTATCGAAGGAGCTTGCTTACATATTTTTATTCATGTTAATTTTCATCTCAGTTTATACCAGTATATTGAATAATACTTTCTTTTTTTTTTTTTCATTAAAGAATTCATACATATGAGGGTGGAGGAAAAAGCACTTAGATTCTCTGTTTATTTTAGGAATCTAACTTCTTATATATGATTATAACTAAAATCTAATATATTAAAAAAATATATATATATATATTTACTCACTCCAAAAATTATATCACCTTAAATATGATTTTTTAAACAAATACGTGCTATCATTGTATATAACTTCTTAGGTATTTATACCATTCATTATAATACCTTATGAGAAAACAGAAGGACCTACTTAAATATACAGGTCCACTTATAAAAAATAGGGGAAATTTTTTCAAGGAATAATTACTGTAGGTTTGCATTCATTAGACCTTCCTCGGTCACAACATTTGTCAGAATTTAATAAGATTTATTTATTGTTTATCAATTTAGAATAGGGGGTTTAGTTTAAAACATCAATACAGTTTAAAATTGTTCCCTGACTTTTTACAGCATTATTGGACCTAGCTGATATATTCAAAATGTCAAGTTTAAAACTGTTGTTATATCATTGATATATTTTTTTTTAATTTTCTTTCTTTTTTTTAACTTATTTCCTAATGATTTTTTTTTCTTTCTTTTTTTTAACTTATTTCCTAATGATTTTTTTTCTTTCTTTTTTTTAACTTATTTCCTAATGATTTTTTTCTTTCTTTTTTTTAACTTATTTCCTAATGATTTTTTTCTTTCTTTTTTTTAACTTATTTCCTAATGATTTTTTTTTCTTTTTTTTAACTTATTTCCTAATGATTTTTTTTTCTTTCTTTTTTTTAACTTATTTCCTAATGATTTTTTTTTCTTTCTTTTTTTTAACTTATTTCCTAATGATTTTTTTTCTTTCTTTTTTTTAAATATTTTGTGGGGATTTTATTCAGAATCACATGCAACAGCATTGAGGAATAATAATTTTTTATTTTAAATAAAGAATATATATTTTTTATTAATTTATGTAAATTTTTGCTCTTTAATTAAAAATGTACATATCCAATTGTTGTTTATTTAAAATAAATCTTTGTTTAAAAAACTTTCTGTTTTCATACATAAAGCAGCTAAGTCCAGATAACTGTAAAAATTCAGAAATCAATTTTACACTGTATTTTGAACAGACCCCCACCCACCCCCACCTCTAAAATGATAAACAAAAATCAATATTTTTCAATTTTAACAATGTCACACCTTCAGTAAGATGTAATGAATACTAATTTACAAAAAATATTTCAAAAAACGTTTTCCTATATTTTATGAGTGGACCAGTCTACTTAAGTAGTGCCAAACAGAATAATGTTACAATTCTGTGTGTTCCTCTCTTCACTTGTCCATTACACCCTGTCATGATCTCAGATAAATAATGGGCCATTCCATTTTGACTGTGAGGAAAGACAAAACTAAAAGATATATTAGCCAGTCTGTCTAGTCTTAGTGATAAGCAATAATGCTATTATACATTAATTTTGAATCTCTTTATTTATAATCCTCTTCAGTCAGTCAAGTGCCATATGGGCTACATACTTTGGCGAATGTGTCTCTTTTGATTCATGACTGACTAGGCAGAAGATTTCCCCACAATGGTCTACCATTTCTTTTTGCAGACTTCTTCTATGTGCCATGTGCCAAAGGGACATGACACATAGAAGAAGAAATCAGTTATAGCTGCCACAGTTTATGGTTAGTAAATTTAACAAAATTTCATTTCTTGTTTTGTCTTTTTCTTTTTCTTATTTTGCTTTATTTTTTAATTTCTCTTCAAGAAAATCTTAAGGAAAATAAGAACCTTATACTTGTGATTAGAAAGAGAGTTTAAATTCTTGGGATGCATAATTAGGATAGAGGGTTTAGAGAATTTAACACTTTCAGGACCTATTGAAGATAAGAGAAGCAGAAACAGCAAGTAACCTGCTTGAGTTTGTGTGAAGTGGATGGTTGAACAGACAAAGAGGGATAGTAATGGGTCAAAAGTTACTTCAAGCAAAAATAAACACTAAGTTGTGGAGAACAGTGATCGCTCATATCCTAATAGGACTTGGCACCTAAAATAAAAGTTCTCAACCAAATATATGTCTTAGAGAACAAAAATCACAATGAAAATAGAGTATGTATGTGACTGTGTAAAAAATTCAGATACAAGTAAAATATATCTGTAAAAAGACTATAAATAAACACAAAGGGAAAACTTTTCTTTACTAATATATTTCATCCTCTGCAGAACTTTACCAAGGTAAATGTAATGAGTTTATTTTGCAAGATATTTTTATAAACAGAAGTAAAAAATATTGTTAATTTTTCAAAATTTTTAAATTTAAGAACACTCTAAAATATTCTTGAAGCTGTTTACCTTTAATTACACAATTAGCTTTAAGAATATTTTAGAGCATTCTTAAATTTAAAAATTTTGAAAACTGTGAATGACAAATGTTTGGAAAGAAATGGTCAGAGGAGTAACCAAATGATATAAATGATATGTGTGTTCTTTGGTTGAACTCACAAAAAAGACAGATTTTAGAATTGCAATGGCATGGACAGCACAATCAAAATCAATCCCATTTGGAAGTCAAAAAAGGAAAAGTCTGAAAAGGCAACTCATTAGGTTAACAAGAGAAACAATCCTCTTAGGCGTGTCAAGCAGTTATGCATTGACAAAAAGGATAAAATCACCAGCAAAAACTTTCATTGATCATCTCATAGATGAGTGGAATCAGAAATGAAGAACTGGGTAGAGCTACGGATGACAGAAATGGTTGGAAAGAAGTGATCAGCAAAGTAATAAAATTATATATAGTGTGTGCGCGTGATTTGAACTCACAAAACAACTTAGATATTAGAATTGTAATGGCATTGACAGCCCTATCAAAAATGAATACCATCTGGAAGTAAAAAATGAACAAAAAGCCTTATTCAGGTCAAGCAGTTGGACAGTCACTCTTTTTTATAAGGGACAATGTTCAAGAGCAGATCATCAGTCTGGTGAAGAATACTAACTTCATAAATATAATGGTGATTCCAAATTTAATCCTGAACAAGAACTGGCCATCCATAACAGCATTTAGTTTTGCACAAGTTGTAAAAAATACTATAAAAGATGAGATTTATGCTGAAAACTTCACTTATAATCAAAAATATATTTCAATTACTAGAGAAAATGGAAACAAAAAGGACACTTATACTTAATATCAGAATGAGGTAGTTGAAATTTCCAGGGCACATAATGAGAAAAGAAGGCTTAGAAAACAACACTCACAGGACATATTGAAAGCAAGAGAGACAGAGGGAAATAATGCATAACCTATAACATGTATGGTGAAACAAAATTTAGGAGAAATACCTAAAAGTCAAAATTTATTAAGAGCTACAAAAAAACAGGAAAAAAAATTAATATCTGGTATCTTGGCTGAACTCCTTAGAAAAAAGACACAGATGTCAGAATCCGAATGGCATGCACACCATGATTAAAAATGATTCCCATCTACAAGTCAAGAATGAAAAAAAATTACTAAGTGGTACTCTTTAGTTTAAAAGTAGAAAAAGTCCTCTTATACAGGTCAAGCAGTTAGACATTAACAAAGCCAGATGTTATGTACTCTCAAATGTCAGATGGAACCTACCAAAGAGTATAGACAAAATTAAGGAAAGGTGAATACAGTTTAATGGCCAGTGCTAGAGAAGTAAACAAGAAGTTTTATATATATTGTATATACTATAGGAAACAAATGATGGGGAAAGATCAAGGTAGACGAGCAATAAACCTTCATTGATCAACTAGTAAATGACACCAGAATCAGAAAGTAATAACTGGAGAGATCTATGGATGAGAAAATACTTGGAAAGAAGTGGTCAGTTGAGGACAATCAGATAGTTTGTTTTTTAATACACAATAAGGTTGATGTTTGTTAATATTTCAATATTCATTGACTTCATCTTCAGAACATAAATTATCTATCTGAAAAAAAATAAAAAGAATAATTATTATTGATTTCTGACACTGTGCAACAATGGGGAAAATAAGACAATTAAAAAAGCAAAAGAAAAAAAGAATGTTCATTATGATTTGAAAGAAAAAAAAAAAGAAAGAATTTTAATTATGATTTGAAGAAAAAACTTTAATCTACAATTCACAATAAAAGTCGCATTTATAAAAAGATATTACAAAGGGTCAATACAAATTTTTTGTAAAATCAATCTTATTAATAGCCTATTAAATGCAGATTAAAATCTAGCTTAAGATTAAAATTAATGTTAAATTAAATCAGTTAAAATAATTACAGAAAGTATTTTTGATTGTGCCAAAGAATTTCCTCAGACAATTAACACTGTTGTACTAATCAATCTATACATTAAAAACCTTTTCTGTTTTAATTTCTGAGATGAGATTTATTTACATGCAGACTATTGTCCTTCTCTTTGTTGCTGTTATCACAACTTTTTGACAAATGTAGCCTTCATCAGGTCAATCAAGATAATCTTCAGGGAATTTTGAACTGAACCTTTATCTATGGGAGTAGATTGTTCTCGTACTACTGCCTAAGTCTAGGGATATCTTGTCTAGTTATTATTTAATGCTGCTCAGATATTGATCATCCCCATTTTCAAGTACACGCTGTCCAAGGATTGAACTCTCAATTACTGTGTTACCAAATTCATGAACCAGCACTTTAATCCACTCAGGATAATAGCCAGATGAATGTCGAAGGGCACAACATCCAAAACATTATGATAATAACAAAGATGAGACCAATAGTCTGCATGTAAATAATAAAACCTTTTTCTTGTTACTCTTGTCTAAGACAGTTCTTTTAAAATAATTGAAAAAGAATCCCCGTATCTGCAGAAATTTCAGCACATATTCAAAATCATTATTAGCAAACTCATTAGACATTGATAGTCCAATTCTTGGATTTACAAAAATAGATTTTTACATACCTTCAATTTTACTCTCAAACATTTGGCGCTATATTGTACAAGAATAATCCCATAAATTTGACTAAGAAGAGCTGATATATATATTTGGGAATGGAGATATTTAAATCTGCACCCCAGTTTTTCTAATATATATATATATATCCATTCCTCAAAGAATTACTCCTTTGCCAAGCCAAGATACATGACTATAAAAATATTAAAATATTGAAAGAAAATGTCTAAATCTTTAACATATTTTATTCAAAATATATAACACATAATCCCAAACCAAAATAATTTAAATACTAATTTGCATAAAAAATGTCAAAAAGATGACTTTTGTTTATTAGACACTGAATTGTGTCACTTCATGTCCTCCATAGTTTGCCTGACTTTTCAGCTCACCTGATGAATATTTATAAGTATTCCTAAACTTTAAAATTTTGAAAAACCAATTAAATTTTTGCTCTTGTATATAAATACTTGTTAAAAAAAATAAAATCCTTACATTTGCCATGTGGCTAAGATAAGTTTTCCTTTTGTCTTGATTTATGACAATATAAATCACAGATATTCTCGAGCTGAAATTATATATATATATATATATATATATATATATATATATATGAGAGAGAGAGAGCATATAAACTATGTGACAAGCTTGTGCAAATGCTTGGCAGAATATGGTTTAGGAGAGGTAGCAAAAAGACAGAATTTACTGAGAGCTACAAAGACAGGAAATTGTGGAGAGCCATGATTGTCCATGTCCTGAAAAGACATGACACATAGAAGAAGATATAAGAAATATAGAGCATATTTTATAGTTATTTTAATTCTATTACCATCATCTAAATTTTCCTTGAATATAAATGTACTATTTACTTTGGACATTGATATGCTATCATGATCACAATCATGAGTCCCATACCAGCACTGTATATGCAGTGGTAGAAATAGTGTGACTTGGGCAAAATAGTCTGATGGAGATCAACCCTCTCCAAGCTGGTTTGAATTCAGTTTTCCTTCTCATAGACTGGTTACCATCCAAGGCTATACAAACCAGTCTGTCCTACTATTTACCTATAGCTGAGAGAAGGAGAGTCAGATTCATAATTTTCCCAAGGGTATTAGGACATAAGTAAATGTAATGAACTTGACTGTAATTCAAACTTGTGTGTGTGTATATATATATATATATATATATATATATATATATATATGCACACACATACCAGATGTAACAGCATAATTGTCCATCCCACAAAATGTTTAATATCTAAAAAACACTAAATTAATTGGGTTTCTTTTTTCTAGGTTTTCAGATAAGACATTTAGCCAACTTGAGACCATTTATCATAAGAATCACTGAAATAATAGAAAGAGAACAGGTTAAAACTGTTTTGTGTCAGCCCACTGTCTTCCCAAATGAGCAATGGTGAGAGGAAAAAGATCATTCGAGCTTTCAGTAATGGCACTAACATTGATACTCTGGCTTCCATCTTCAAAGTTCATTCAAGAACCATCAAGAGAATGCTGAATAAGTTTAAAAAAGAGGGAACAGTATCAAGAAAAACTGGACCAGGAGGTCACAACAGGAAAAGCAATCCTCATTTCAGCTTTAAAGTTAAAGAGATCAATTAGAAAAGATCCAACTCAATCCATAAGACATTTGGCACGTGAGAGAAGAATTTCAGCTAAAAAAACTTGAAAATGAAATTGTACATGAAACGTGTGAGGCAACTTGTTACTCCAGGACAGAAAGTTAGAAGGAGGGCCAAGATTATCTTGAATAAGTTGGAAAATGATCCTGAAATATATGTGAGCTTTATTTCAATCCTTCATGAGCTTCCAATCCTTAGGTATGTTTGATTAATGATGAACATGTCATTTTTGTTTATGATCGATTTTCATCATCTGTTAAACTTGGAGAGCAATTATACATTCTTATTGCTCAAAGTAGAGTCCAATAATGTTAGAAAAATCTTGAATAATTCCGGTAAGATGTCTTTAATCATTTCTAAGATACAACAGTTCAAATCTTAATCTAACAATTGGACAATTTTGCTGTTATACACTGTGTGTGTGTGTGTGTATATATATATATATGTATATATATATATATATATATATATATATATATACACACACACTATTTATATTGTTCAAGCTGTTGTCCTCATCTTTGTCATATTTACAATATTTTGTTGTACACTCTGGCCTACTTCAGGTGATATATTTTGGAATTTGAAACTGAACCCTTTATTTAGTCCATAGGGATAGATGGTTCTAGTTCCGCATGCCCTGCCTTTTCTGGATATCCCAGTTAATTCCCTTTAGCAACTCAACTCCCCAAGTTTTTTGTTCACCTCTGCTGTGGACAATTATTGAACTTAACTCTTTGGGTCAGGTCACTGGATTACTTCAACCAACATCTTTATCCACTGGGCAATTTGTTCAGCATGGTTTTTTTCATTCTTCTTTTATGTGCCAAATATTTTCTGGAGATGGGCGATCATGGTTCTCCACAATTTTCTGTTTTTGTGACTCTAAGTAACTTTAGACTATCCTTTACCATCCGTCTTTGTCCCAATTCTGCCATATACTCACACAAACTCATTAAGTAGGTTATCGAAATCAGCAAACTCAGTTTAGCATCATTTGTCTGGGTGTCAGTGTTTTTGTTGCCCAGTGATATCGATTTTGATCCAACTCATTCAGAAATGCCTAAACCATTATCTATAAGCAGCTGTTTTCTCAGATCAGTGATTAAAAATACCTTGAAGTGAATGAATCCTTCAGGCCTTAAAGAGAATCACTCAACAGATCTTGTAGACTGGTGCTACAAAATCACACCTAACATTACTGACGGCCAATAACTAGACTTCAAAACTTCCTACAACAGTGATGACAAAAATAGGAAGCACATGCTAGAAAGGACAATAAGATGTTGACTTTCTACACTACCTTAAACAAATAGTTTGGGAGGAAACTCTCATCAATACTAGATAGAACAATAATGAGAAGTCAAATTTCCTGAAAAACTGTTTTAATATAATTTCATAAATTTTGACTGGCAGTAAAGCTTAGTCGATGAATGCCTTTTATTTGTTTTTTTGTTTTTTTTTTGTATGGAAACAATTAATTTTTCTGTCATTACTATTTCATACATTGCTTTAAATTATGTATGTTCTGTTGTATGATCATATCATGCTTTTAAGAGCTCAAAACACTAATCTTCATCTATTATTTTTATTACTTATAATGTTTTCAAAAAATTGTAAATATACTGAAGATAGTCATATTTCATGATATGATAATGTGGGAAAAGTTTAATTATGTAACCATGGTAACAATGCTTTAGACTAATTTCTTTCCCATCATCCCAGAATTGTTCCAAAACAATTACTATTAGGTTGGTGCAAAAATAATGTCGTTTTCTCACATAGTAACATGTGTGAGAAAACGACATTATTTTTGCACCAACCTAATAAACAACTTAGTCATCCTGAAAAAGTTTAAATCATTCCAAAATTAAAATATTTTTTTTTTTTTGTTTTATTTTTTAAACAAACTTTATCATTTACAGTTGTAAATAGTAAAAACTCCATAAAATACTTAGGAAATAAATATTTCTTTCAAGGCATTCAGTCTTTAAACTGTGGTTTCCTTAAGTCATATTAACGAGCAAAGGGACCATGGACATAGATTTGCAGGTAGCAGTAGAGCATTTATATTATTTTCTTTTTAACCATTTCACCCTCTGCAAGCAAGTAAAGCCACTAAGACATAAGGGGGTTACTGAGTGTGAAAGAATAAGAAAAAAGAGAAATATTATTAAGGAAACAGGACAATAGAAGAGTAATCAAGAAGACATTGCATTTAAATTTTTGAAGATCAAAATTGACTGGAAATTATGGAGCCAGAAGAGAGTTCCACAAATGAGAAGTGTGATAGAAGAAACTGTTAGCATATAACCTACGATTACATCTAGCCATTTCAACTGTAAAATGATGAGACCTATCTGCCAGTCTAGTACTGCACTTAAATTCATTTATGGAAAAGGTGGAAATAAATTGGTTATTGGCAGAACCCTATAATTAATACAGGATTTTTATTATCTCATTGGATTATAAAATATCTTAACCCATTAATGTCTATCATTCCATTTTTGGGATGGTGGGCATTAATCAATTATATAATTATAATTAACAATTAAGAAACTGTTATCATAGAATTTAGTTATATTTAGCCAATTCAATTGTAAATTGATGAGACCTTGCCGCCAATCTCTTACTGCATTTAAATTCATAAAGTCTAGGTACCATAGTGAAGAGTTAATCTGTACAATTACCATGAAAATATTTATAGAAAAGGTATAGGGAAGCTACATTACAACAGTGGGAAAGTGACTGAAGCTGAGATGCCAGCTCATGACCAATATGATTGCAGATTCTTCATTGGATTTTTTCAAGAATCTCTAAATATATAGCAGGAGCACCAGACTATACATGTCAGCAATATTCTAAGCATGGATAACTAGTAGACTTATAAATATGTAAGACAGATTCTGGAGAGAAATTGTCTAGAATGATAAAGTGAACCAACTTTCTTCATAGCTGACCTAGCAATGGATTCAATATAATCTCCACTTCATATCAATCAAGAATGTTAGCCTGAGAAGGATCAATGAGTCACTCTCCTGGAGTAATTTTTATAGAAAATATAACAAATAACTTTTTAGTTAATTCAAGTTTTTAACCAAAAATTTTTTTTCAAGTTTTTTAACCAAAAATTGACAATAAAAATGTAATTTCCTTCCTTTGTTTATTAAATGAAAATTGATTCTTCTATCACTATTTCCATGGTAAATGTTCTGATGAGCTATATTCCTTAGTTCCAACAGCCCTGGCCTTTACAGCATGCCATGCACACAAGAATGAATAATAACCATTACCTTCATATTCCATTAGTAAGAAAGAAGTTCCATTCAAACAACTTCTCAAGAACTGCTGATTCCTGGAACAGACTGTCAAGAGGATGCTTCCCTGGTCATTACAAACTTAACCTCTTTAAGTATAAGGTTAACCAATATCTTTCTTACATATCCTTTCAAATTGCACACCTTTCCTCCTCCTCTTATAAGTATTAGGTTGGTGCAAAAATAATGTCGTTTTCTCACATAGTAACATATGTGAGAAAACGACATTATTTTTGCACCGACCTAATAACAACCTCAACCAGTAACCCTGTGCCTTTTAATTAGTAAAAAAAAATACCATTAGATAATAATGATTTTCCTATTTAGAGATAAGAAACAAATATCTAAATTGTGTTTGTGTTTACACTTGTGTATGGGTGTATGCCTTTCATTATTGGTGAGAAGCAAGTTTTTTTTTGTTTTTTAAGAAATTGGTTGCTTTTAGAATAATTTATAATATAATTTTAATTAAAAATTTTCCATTGTCCTGGCATTGTCCCCACTAAAACCTAACTGGTCATCTCAAACTAATATGTTACCCCTAGTACAATTCATGAATCTTGCATGTTTGACATTTTATATTTCCTAGCTGAACTCTGACCATTTTTCATGAAGGCAAGAACCAAGTGCAAGATTAAACTTGTAGATCTAATTTGATATTTATTAAATATTTATAGGAATCTATTGGTACTGGATAAAAGATTCCGGAAATTTTGCTGACATTTTGTGCAAATGATTGGTGGCCTCAAATATGAATATTTTTCACAAAAATACCAACTTCTGCCAATTTGTAGCCAAACAACAGTATTGATTGTTATTATAAACTATACTTATACATGACTAATTTTTTTTTAAATCAAAAGAAATACTTGTGGGTTATCTGTTGCTACTTTTTTAATTAATTTTACAGCTTTTTCACAAATAGAGATTTGTAAAAATATACTTTCCCAAAGATTCATTTAGCAACCCGAGAAAAAAAAAAGAAAGAAACAATTAAAAAGCATTTTAAATACAACATCTAACTTTATAAAAGGTCACTAATATGTAAATTAAAAGGTGATGACAGATAACCCACAAGAAATACATCTTAAAAAGTGGCAACAAATAACCCATAAGTACCTTAAAAGGAAACCGTTAACTTGTGACCTTTTAAAAACTGAAAATAAATAAATTTAATAAATAAACAAAATAAAATAAATATACATAAAATAAATAATACTTATATATCTATAATAAAACATAAAAAATCAATAACAATATTAACTCATGTTTGTTTAATATCCTTAAAAACTGTCACATGATATTCTCCATTGTTTACCTTTCCTTACACAGTAAGACTTTAGAATATTTTAGAGCATTCTCTACTTAAAAATTTGAAAAAGTTGCTATCAAATAAAATTTATACACTTGCCAAGGACCAGAATGCATTTGCATAAAAGTTTTCCTCTTGTCTTTTATTTATATTATAATGTATGTCTAGGTTTCTAGAATTTTCTATTCCATGAACTCGGTCATCAACTGGAATCTTATTTCTGGTATGAGCTAAAAATTTGAAATTCTTTACTTAATGTACAGACAAGGTTTCACTATTTATATTTTGATTAGATAGTTGAAATATTTGACCTTTAAACTTTTAGACTTTTAAGTAAATTCTTTATTTTACTTTGTTCTAAACAGCTCAAGATGTTTAGGAGCTATTTCTATTAGTCTTTTCCAAGAGCTAACATTGATAATTGATAAGCCTAAAATGAAAAAAAAATATTAATATTTATAAATATAATGTTGATTTAAAATTATGGTTATTTTGGATATTTGTGAGCTTTTTTTGTTACTTTCTTTCAAGAGCTAACATTAATAATTTTAAAGTATGGAGGCCTAAAATTAAAAAAAAAAAGAAACAGAGATGAAGTTTTTTTTTTTGCAAGAAGTTGATCTTGGAGAATCAAAACCTTTCTATTCATCTTTCATTATTGTATATTTTAGGAGGTTTGAGATTAGTCAACTTGTTAGATTTTAGCAGCCTTGCTCAAAGAATAGTTATATGTACATACACTAAATTATACCCTGTACAAGGCTCGAGAGCCACTCAAAATAGATGATTACTATTAAAATGATTATAATTAAACAGGTTAGATATAAATGAAAATAGGAGGTGTTAGGAAGTGAAGATTATTGGAATAAGGAGAACAAAGCTTACAAAGGTCAAATGTTTGAAATAAGGAAAAATTAGCAATAGAGCAATAATATTTAATATTTCTTTAAATCTTGGGATTTTTTCACTAATCCATACCAGACCCAAATTTTCAGAACAAGTGTCAGATGTTAAATCTGTTTTATTAATCCTCTCTCCCTAGGAGTAGTATTTTTTTTTTCATTATTGGGGTAGAAAATAATAGACAGCATGATATATCAATGGCAGACACAAAAGAAAACTGCACTAACTCCTGGACAAGGTAGTAAAAGAAAGCAAGAAGAAAGGACTTACCACCAATTGTATGAAGATAGAATGTAAGGTCTTTAGCAAGAGGAAGAGTCCACTAGACAAATTATGAATTGCAGATGTCAGAATCAAGCCAGTACAAAAATTTAACCATCTGGGAAGTGTTTTAAAAGACTATGGAAAATATGACATTGAAATTCAAAGGTGCATTGGAATAGTGAAAAATGCTTTCCAAAAACTAAACTACATATTAAAAAATAAGAAATTTTTTTTAGAAATAAAGAAAAAAGTGAACTGCTATTTAATATTAACCCTCCTATATGATAAGGAATGCTGCAAAATTTCCCCATGAATGAAGAGGCAATAGAGCTATGGTTCTACAGAATGATGCTGCGAATACCATGTACAAAACATGTGAGCAATAAGGAAGTTTTAAGGAAAGTGAAAACAAAAAGGACATTTACATTTAGAATCAGAAAGGGACAGGTAAAATTATTGGAACACAGTATGATAATAAAAGCTTCTTTTTTTTTTTTTTTTTTTTTATAATGTGACTCTTACTCATACTGAAACTCCTCCAATGTAGTAAAGGAAAACAAGAAGAAATGACTAACCATCAATTGTAAGAAAACAGAATAAATGGCCATTAGCAAGAGGGAGAACCCAAGAGTTGAGCTTCAAATTAGAGATGTCAGAATCTGGGAAGCATTTCAACAGGCAATGGAAAATGTGACACTGAAATCCAGAGGTGCATTGGAATATTGAAAAATGCCTTCCAGAAGCTATACAAAGTATTAAGAGGCAAATTATTTGTTAGAAAAAAAAAAGAATTACTGAACTAATATTACTAATGTATTATAATATCAATCCTCTTATATAGCAATGAATGCTGGGCAATGTCTTCAGAAAGAAAGAGGAGACAATGAGATAGCAGAGATGTTGTTCCACAAACAAATGCTGAGAATTCCAAGGATGGGTCATATGATCATGGCTCTCTACAATTTCAAGTTTAAGGAAAATGGTAATGTAAAGAACACTTATACTTAGAATCAGAAAGAGAAAGCTGAAATTTCTCAAATGCATAATTAGGAAAGTGGGGTTGGAGAATTAAATACTCTCAAGATATACTGAAAGCAAGAAAGATGGAGGGAAACATTGACTAACAAACTTGGCAGAACAGAAACTCAGAGGGATACTAAGAGCTACAAAGGATAGGAAATTGTGGAGAGCCATGATTACACACATCCTGAAGGGACACAACACAAAAGACAAAGAAGATAGAGATGAACAAAACAAAAAGCTGTGTTTGAGTATGTAGTACCCAACTGGGGGATTGAACTCACAATTACTATGCCACCAAATTTACAAACCAACACTTTAACCCACTTGGCACTGTTAGCCAGGGCCAGTGCGAGGGTCTCATGACCACCTCCCCCACAATTTATGATATGGGAGCCATGACTCTACTGCATCTCAATTTTCATAAGGTAGTATTCATATAAATTATAAATTTTATTGTAACCTAATTATGTCCAAACAGGGATTATTTGCAATATAGATGAACAATTCAACTAGAAAAATTGAAAATAAATACAATGTATCTACAAATTCGACACATGTCATAATACATCATTCCATCTTAAATAAATCAGCAATATTTTGCAGCAGTTTTTAAGATCCACTTGAGATTTTTCTTGTTGAAGAGTTGAAGAATTCTAACACATTCAACAGTGTGGATAAAAAATAGTAATTTTTATAGAGTGCTTTTTCAAAGCTTATCATGAGTAAAACAAATTAATGGATTTGAATGAGAAAAAAAGATTCAAGAATGGCTTCAAAATCTGCAAAGATTTTTCATCCTTTAATAGTTTTGCTTAGTTTAATTTGTAACTACAAGAATGTAGGTAAAAAGCAAATGTTGGTAAGATAGCAAAGGTCACAAAGCACTGCCTGGTACCCCCAATCTGATTTACCCCACTAGTCAGTGATAGTATACATTGGCCCTGTTACTTTCTTCCAAGGATTGACAAACTGGCAAAACACTGACACAATACTGATTTTTTAGTATAACTGACTTGAAATATGCTTGCCATCAAGTCCGTAAAATTGTTAAAATCAAGACATACAGTGCATTGCAAAAGTCTACACCCCCTTGAAAACTGGATGTATTTTGTTTATTTTGATAGGAACAATTAATATTTTAAACTCCAATAATTTGTTTTAATAAACAGATCTATCACACTTTTATTTAATACACAAAATACATTTGAAAAATTTTAAACTGATTCTTAAAGAAAGATAATTTTGAAAAATATCTTTGTAAAAGTCTACATCCCCTTTGGAATGTCTTCAGCTAATACTTTGTGGATGATTCTGCTGTGTCAATTACAGCCTGCAGACGACTCGGGTAGCCTTCCACAAGCTTGCTGCAGTGGTCTGCTGACAGTTTTTGCCATTCTTCATGACAGAACTTCTTGAGCTGTGTCAGATTGGATGGGGAACATTGGTGCACAGCCAGCTTTAGATCTCGTCATAGATTTTCTATAGGATTGAGGTCAGGAGACTGGTTGGGCTACTCCAAAACTGTAATTTTCTTGCTAGCAAACCAAGCTTCAGTGCTTTTTGACACATGCTTGTTATCTTGTTGAAACTTGAATTTGCAACCCAAGCACAGAGCTCTAGCAGACTTCAGCAGGTTTGCCTCCAATATTTCTTGGTACTTGACACTGTCTATGACACCTTGGATGGTTACCAGCTTTCCAGGCCCTTCTGCTGAAAAACAGCCCCAAAGCATGATCGAGCCACCGCCATACTTTACAGTGGGGACGGTGTAATGAGGTTGATAAGCAGTGCCTTTTTTCCACCAAACGTAGAGTTTCATATTTTTTCTAAATAACTCGACTTTGGTCTCATCTGACCACAAAAACCATTTGCCACATAGTCATGGAATCATTGATGTGACTTTTGGCAAAGTTAAAGCCTAGCTTGATTGTGCATAGGCTTCAGAAGGGGCTTTTTTCTAGCTACCCTCCCTTGCAGGCCAGACCATTGCAATACTCTGGAAATTGTAGATGCATGGACATCTGTCCCAGTACTGGAAACTGAAGTTTTCAAGTCTTCCAGTGTTGCTTTAGGGTTGGAGGTTGCCTCACGGACCAGCTTTGATTTTGCTCTTCTGGTAAGTTTGCTCAGTCTCCCAGATCTTGTTAGGGTAGCAGTGGTTTTGTGCACTAACCACTTCTTAACTACAGTTTTAACAGTGCTTAGGGGCAATTCTAAAGTTTTTGCAATCTTTTTATAGCCATTATTTTCATTGTACTTTTGAATAATAAGGCTTTTAAGTTCCTGAGACAGAGGCTTGCCCATTTTCTTTCCCAAGTTGGAGACTTTGTGTTTACAGTCAGAGTCCAAAGGCCAACATACCAAGAAACCATGTGGTGGATGATTTTATAAGCAGTTAAATCACCTTATATAGCAAAATAATAGATCAGCTGTACCATTCCACTATGTTTTATTTGGAGTAGCCAATAGAGTTGCCTACTTTCAATACATTAAGAGACAAATCCATTGATAACTCTTTTTGATACATTTGCTTCCCTAGATAATGTATTTGCAGAAGAAAATTAAAGAACATGAGATTTTCTGAAGCTGCTGAAGTTTAAACTGAGCTGCAATCATAAGTGTGCATTCTCTGTGACTTACATACACCACCTGTGTTTGTTGAATAATATCAATCCTCCTATATATATATATATATATATATATATATATATATATATATATATATATAGGACAATTCCCTCACAGGTTAAGAAGAGAGGCAAGAGATGTGTTTCTACAGAAGAATGCTGAGAATAACTTAGAGTATTTGTGCAATGAGGAAGTTTTAAGGAAAATGGGAACAAAAAGGACACTTATACTTAGAATCAGAAAGAGACAGTTGAAATTATTGGGACTGTAGTAGTAATGTGTTGTGATGAAAGAAATGACTTACCCTGGAGATTGAAACAAGCACAGAAGTGTCTTGTGTGCAAAGTGCTGAAAAGAAAATATGGCTGCTCTTGGGGGCACAATTTATGAGTGCTTGTCTCATCTCTGTGAGATGGGATTTGCACATATGCAAATTCTGGCTTGCTTGAGGAGACATAAAAAGTGAGATGCTAAGAGCAACGAAAAAATGTTTTCTTTCTTGGGCGGATTACATTTGCTAGTCTGACAAATGGATTGACAGGGAAAAAAAAAGGTAAAAAAGACATGAATGACTTTGTCAGCTGAAAAGTGCCCAGTGTGTGGTGGCGAAGAAATAGAGCCCTGGAATCTGTTTCCTTTAGGTGAGTGAGGAAGAAGAGGAGTAAGTCTGCTGGTGAACACTGCACTTGATTTTTTTTTTTTTTTACCCCCCTCATTTTTTCCTACAGGGACACAATGAGAGAAGAGGGCTTAGAGAAATTAATGCTCACAGGATATAATGAATGCAAGAAAGGCAGATAGAAATAGCAAGTAACCTCTCTAACAAACGTGTATAAATGGATGAAAGGACAGGGATTGGGAGGGATAGTAAAAAGACGAGAACTAAGTGGATAAGAAGTTGTGGAGAGCCATGATTGCCCACATCTTGAAAGAACATGGTACATAAAAGAAGAATCTCCAACCTTTTTTGTGTCTTTCACATTCCAGGAACATCAACCTTTATCTGATACCCAAAGATTTTTTTTTTCTTGTCACATCCTAAATCAACCAAATACAGAAATTTACATATCTCATGTTAAGAGACAACAGAAAATGTGACATCAAAATGTTTCCAAAATCTAAACAAAGTATAAAAAAAACAGGAAAATTTCACTAGAAACAAAGAAAAGAATGCTGAACTGCAATATGGCAGTGTATGCTGCATAATTTTCTCACAGATGAAGAAGAGACTTGAGGCAACAGAGATGTAATTCTACAGAATGATGCTGAGAATATCTTTGACAGAGCATTTGTACAATAAGGACATTTTTAAAAAAAATGAAAACAAAAAGGACACTTATACTTTGAATCAAAGGGAATTTAAATTATTGGGACATAATGAAAAAAGGACTTGGAGAAATTAATACAGAACATTATGAAGTCAAGAGTGACATAGAGAAACATCAATTAACCTAACTAATGAATGTGTGTAAATGGATGGCAGAACAAGGAGATGAAAAGATAGCAAAAAGACAAATAATACTAAAAGCTACAAAGGATAACTGATTTGTTCGGTGGAGGAGGAGCATATTCAACATTTAGATAATTTTACAGCAGTACACAAAGGTTTTAGGCAGTTTTGATCAACATTTCTTTTTGTGGTTAGCTGTAAGGAATTGTAAATGTAGGACTTCCTTCCACTTAAATAAAATAATAACAATAATATTTATTAAGAATTTATTACGGGAAATATCAAGTTTTACGGAAACATTGTTGATAATTATGTATTTAGTTACATAAATAAAAAAATAATATAAATTTTGATGGTATATTCGATTTGTTAGGTATTTTTCATTTCCTTCTTTGTTATTGGCAGCATTTTAGAATACTTTGGCAATGCAATGCTAAGTTTCCTAAGTTGAACAAACTGAAGCTATTTCATTTACACTTTTTTACCTCTCTTTTCCATTGTTGTTTTTGGATCGTTTTCTTCCAGTCATTTTGATGGGCAATAGCAAAATTCTGAAATTTAGAAAAGTCTTATTCCATTTCAAAACTAAAGCCTGTAAAAATGAATATTTTAAATTAATATACAATCAAGAATAAAATGCTTTTGACAAAAAAACCTTAATGATTTCACTATAATTATATGTAACAATAACGTAATGATATTCAGCATACAGATCTACAGTTTATGTTACCTCATCTCATTGCATGATTACAAACTATAAAACTAAACTGAGCTTTGAAATATTGTGTAATTAGTTCTAATTTTTTGTAAAATACCTGGATATGATATCATGAATAATTGGAAGTGAAAAAAGCAATTTTCGATTTTTTTTTTTTTTGTTGATATACGCCTCTCTTCCACCAAATGGGTTCACCAATGTTCTGAAGGAACACAGCTTATAAAAGAAGGAAAAAAATTAAATATGAGCCTGAATGACTTTAGTCACTGAAAGTCATATTTTCAGGATATAGGAGTAGATAGGTTCACCTATCGTCTGGTTCACACACTTTCTCCAGACATTTGAACAGGAGTAGAGGTTTATCCCTTCTGTTTAAGGTTGAGTTTTCAGCTCCTTCTAAAGACAATAGCAAAATGAGTCTCACCAATTGGCAACTACTGACTGCTGGTTTTCCCGTCACTTTTATCGGCATGAGACAGTTGACAAAGACCCTGATCTGGACATGTTGCAGAGAGGCCCGTATCTGGACAGGTGAAGTTGTTCTGCTGCTAACAGGGGAAAACCCAGACGTGACTAGCTTTGACAGATATGACAAAGTGCGACTCAAGGGCCTCTTTTGCATCTTCACAAACACACGTTAGCCACAACATGTTAGTTGTTTAGTAAATTCTAAAATGTTGCCTTATAGTGTTTGTGCATTAGGAGAATATTCTGCATAAAGCAACAAGATTTCCACACTAGTTGAACCACACATTATAATTCTCTGGACAACAGGCAGTGTGAGTGGTAGCATGGAATGGAATTTTATCACAAAGTTACTCTTGAGCTCAAATCACAATATTACTCATTGTGAGCTTTCCCTGCAGGATGCATTGCATTCTATACACACTCTAAAGTTAACTGCAACTAATTCTCACATACATGGACAATTATTTAATTTCTAATTCCAATCAACTAGTGGATGCTCTATTCTCATTTAGCTGTACTCACCTGGGGCTATTTTTCAGGTATTGCATCAGACAAACAAAATGTGACCCAGTTGTTGAAGAAATGGAACTTCTTGTGGCAAATCAATATTTGTCTTCATAATGGCAAGGAGACAACAATGTCAGTCCCAGACTTAGCCCCAGAATGTGATTTATGCAATAGCCAGTTTGAATGTAAGTACGAAGTCTTGACATCCTGAATGTATCAGATTAATATCAATTATGATGAGGATTCTGACCAAAGCCCAGTGCAAAATGAATTTGAATTTTTCTTTCTTTCTTTCTTTTTTTCTTTTTTTTAGTCACTTAGATACAAGGGGTTACTGAGTGTGAAAGAATATGAGAAAAAGAAAAACATTATTAAGGAAAGAGAACAATAAAAGGACAGAAGACAAAAAATAACAATTGACATTGTATTTAAATTTTTGAAGATCAAATTTGACTGGAAAACAAGAAACCTTAGAAGAGAGTTTCAAGAGTGAGAAGTGCAAGAGAAGAAACTGTTAGCATAGAACCTACAGTTACATCTAGCCATTTCAGTTGTAAAATTGATGTGACCTATCTGCCAATCTAGTACTGCACTTAAATTTGTAATGTTGGGATACCAAAGGGGAAAGCTCATCTAAACAATTACCATGGAAATATTTTATAGAAGCACAGGGAAGCTATATTACAATGCATAGACACATCTTTATTTTCTTTTATATTATTGTTCATTCAATACAGGGCCCAAAAGCCACTCAAATTAGGAGTAAAGAATGGAGTTGTTGCAATGTCATAGTAAGTAAGTAAGCTGTGCATGGTCATATGGATATGTATTATAGACAACAGTTGACTCTAGATTTGAAGAGATTAAGATCATAGTGATTGAAGAATCATCCTTTCAAAAGTCTCCTTCATAAATTTTTCCCTTACCATTGAGATATGAAGAAAATGAGGATGAGTCAACCCTATGTCTAATATGACATGGTGGATCCTAGCTAATTCATCTGGGTCAGTGATAGCTGAGCATTTATAAAGCAGCTATAAATGTGCCAGGTCCTGTAACTAAGACATGTTCTCAATAATGAGGAAGGCTCACTCTTATTTTCACAATAAGATTTTAGAGTCAGTTTATATTAAGTCCTTCCAGCCATCTATCTGTAAGCAAGAAAATTGAGAAATTATCATTATTTAATTTCAGTTATATTTATTTTATTTTCAAAATGGGATTTTAAATTCTTAAAAATTGGAATAAAATTTGATCATCATCATCATCATTCCTATGACCAAGAGTAATCATAAGGTTGCTGCACAGCTGAGTACCTCACTCTTTTCTTCCATATCTCATTTGAAAGCCAAAGATGTATTTATTCATGTATATTATGTCTTGGCCATTAGACTTGGCAGAACCCATCCCTCTCCAGATCAAATCACAACCAATGTCCTCCAACTTGAAGACTCACCTTGGTTGTGGACTTGTGGTCATTGATTGCATTGTGAGAACTCTCTACTCTGACTGTTGATTTGTCTAGGAAGCCCTCCACCCAGTGATGCTGTGTCATCACTGCATTGGAGCCAGTCTAAATGGCTATTGATCCTACAAGCAGGCTCATCCACCCTTTGAGATGTCTTATAAATGTCTAGCCATCCTCTTTATCAAAAATGCCTCTTTAGTTGCCTATGATCTAACTATACAGCATGTTACATGGCACCAGTATCTTTTGTAGTCAGCATTGTATAAGTATAAAACTAAAATAAAATATAGGACTAGTTTTATTATTGTTATAGTGGAACACACCTATTCTATAGTTAATAGACTCTCCCACCTATAATAAGTAGGAATAGTAGAGTAACGAGTCAATCACTCAGTGGGTCAGTCAGTCGATGCTGGACAACCGTTAGTCAGATACTAAAGTATCAGCGACCACAACTAGATTTCTCTGCGTCATTACCTATTATATCAAGTTCCTAACATTTTGTACGTCAAACCTATTTTAGGACCGACTTAGTACAAATACAAGCCTCCACTGTGAAATAACTCCATAACAATTATTTAACTCTTTTTTTAATGATTTCAATTCCTTGGGAAAATAATTACTAAAAAAAAGAAACATTAATAAAACGACGAAATTGTTTAGTTGGTATGTCTGCTACTTATTTTTTTTAAGTTTTGTGAGTTTACGAGACGAAACTTACGTTACTACATTTATTGTTTTAATAATTCAGTGTATGGTTCAGTTATAACAAACTTAGTATAGGAGATAAGGAAACTGAACATAGAATAGGCTGCACTAGAGGTAGTTTCAGCCAACAGCAAAATGCTGCAAAAATATTAACCTATGAAGTCTAATCATATTCTGAAATAGTCTCATCAGATTGAAATTTTCATATAGATGTTATGTATGGCACCAAACCCAGTCAAGGAATGTCTAAACTGTCATCAACTGCTTTCTCAGATAGTTAATTAAAAAAGGTTTTGAGTGAATAAACACTGTAGGTCTTAGAGAGGACCATCCTTATTTAAACATCATGGACTGGCACTACAGAATCAGAAAAAAGGAACAGAAGCCACATTACTTGAGGATTTTCAACAGCAGCCACAACTAAAATGAGTATCACATGTAGCTCAAAGAGAAAATGACATAATCAAGATGCTGATATTCCACACTACTTCAAACAAAATGTTAGGAAGGAAATCCCTCCCAATTAATTCTCAAAGATTTACTCACTGTAAAATATTTTATAATTAAAGTAATTATTGTATGGGTGGGGATTGGAAAATATTTAATCTACATAACCTTGGTTACCCTCAAATTTTCCACCCTGCAAGCCCTTTCCTCACAGATGGAACATTGTTAGCCTCTCACTACTCTATCTCTGTATGTATATCAGATGATTAAATAAACTACATTTCTTAGTTCTACTAGTTCAGACCTACACAGCAAGAGCCTGCCATTCCATGCACACACACAGCTGAATCATTCTCATTCTTTTCATATTCCATTGTTAAGAAGGAAATTATGCTAGGCACCTTCTCTTACAGAAGAGACTACTGAAAAGTTGCTTCCTTGATCATTATGATCTTAACCACTTTAAGTCTAGTGCCAACTGTTATCTATCCTCCATATCCTCATAATATGAACCTCTTAATCCCTCCTTATAAACCCTTAGAACAAACTCATTGAGTAACCCTCTACCTTGAGTGGATCTTTGCTTTGAACAATAGTATTAAAAAATATGGCCTAGCAGTAAAAACAAATTTTTTTCAATTGCTCATCTAAATAATGTAATTCTGAAAATTTTATTTTGAGAAAATTGCAAATTCCTTGAATTTAAGGTTTGTAAATATTTATAAATAATGTCTACATGTGTTCTCATATTACCATATTATAAATATTAAAAATTACATATCAAAATATGTATCAAAGATATGAATTGATATCAAATAAATAGCAAAAATTAAGTCAGTGTTTTTGAAGTTAACAAAAAGAATGCTCCTGATTTTTGTTATTTATATTACACAAATCATTTTTTACATTATTTACAATTGGACAAATTCAAACAATCATATAATCCTTGGTTGCAAAATAGCAGAAAATAATGTAAAAATGCAATCTGTGTCTTCGTAATTATTTCATAATAGCATTATGTTTTTAATAAAATTACTAAAATATTTTAAAAATGTTTATCAATATACAAACATTCAAACACTGGTTAGAATCCTTAATTATTTAAATTTTCAAAAAAATTATAGAAAGATTTTTAAAAAATGCAATCCGTCTCTGAGATTTTTTTATATCCTAGGTATTAATTTAAATAAAAATTGCATGTACTTTAAAAATAATTTTTTTTTTTTAGCATTCATTTTCCAATTATTCTTACTAATTAATAATGTTCTAATTACTTTTAATTTTAATTCATTATAAGCGTGTGTGTGTATGTGTGTGTGTTTATAAATAAATGGTAACATGGTGAAACTGTCATGGCACATTTCATTTCAAAAATGGAATTTACGCAAAGTAATTGTTTTATTGATAGAATCAATCTGATACATAAAAGAAAGAAAAATATGCCAGGTACATTTTATATGAAAACATTAATGATACCAAGACACCTAACAAATTCAAAATTTTGACCTCTGATAGATCTAAATTGTAAGTTTGGCTCATATCATTAAGCTTCTTATCACTTAATTTTATTATTGTTTCAAATTATCTCGTTTTATTAAAGATAATTTTATGAGGAAAATAAAAGCGATAAAACGCTGAATGAGATAAACTGAGTTTAAAATTTAGTTACACTGAACATAAAAATTTAAATGTAAATGATCAACATCTCTGTATCATTAACATTTCAATGTACGCTGTAATTAACGTTGGTTGTATTTTTGTGTTTTTTATTCTCTCTTTTTTTTATATATATATTGAATTGATTCCAATGATAGAACCATTATTTTGTCTAATGAAATTATTTACATCGTTTGGACTGTTGTCCACATCTTTATTGCCATATTCCGAATGTTTCAGCTGTTGTATGCTCCAGCCTTCTTATATACACTGGAATTTGGAACTGAGATAGATTGTTCTAGTTCCACGTGCCATGCCTTATTTTGGATATCTCAGTTTCAGTTAATTCCCTTTAGTAACTCAACTCTATAAGTTTTTGTTAGTCAGATATTGAACTCACAACCCTTTGGCTCAAGTCACTCTTTGGATTACTCGACCACTGGGCCAGAGACATGTGGAATTAAAACAATCTATTCCAATGGACTAAATAAAGGGTTTGGTTTGAAATTCTAATGTATATCAGTTGAAGTATGCCAGAGTGTACCATAGCCAAAACGTCATGAATATGGCAATAAAGATGAGGACAACAGTCTGAATGATGTAAATAGTTACAATAACTCATTTCAAAAACAAAGACAGATAATGAAGTTCTTTTTCAAAACAGACTGTTCACCACACAGTTTTCCATCTTATCATTTATTTACTCACAATTATTCTTATATATTTAATTTTATATTGTATTTATTATATATATATATATATATATATATATATATATAGATGAGAATCCAACAGAATGGTAAATATGCTCAAGGCAATTTGGAAAACTTTTATTTTGATATGTTTCTCTGACCAAACAGAAAAATGGATTTTATTTCAACCAAATCTACATTGATGAGGCAGAAAATGATTCACATTATAAAAAATGTTTTTTTTTACTTTAGCTGTATCATTTTTAAAATCAGATTTTTATTTTAAAGTTTGTGAAATTAGTCAAATTTAATTAAAAAATGATACAGTTAAAGTAAAATATATATATATATATATATATATATATATATATATATATCACTAACATAATTAGTGCAAATCACATTCACCTCACCAATGTAGATTTAGTTAAAATAAAATCTGATTTTCTGATGACGTGACCTGTTTGATCAGCAAATTGTCTTATACATACATTACATGCATACACACACACACACACACACACACATATATATATATTAGGTTGGTGCAATAATAATGACGTAATAATGTTCTTTTTCTGACATATTTTTTAACGTCAAAAAACGACATTATTAGGTCATTATTTTTGCACCAACCTAAAATATATATATATAAAACAAAGGACACATTTCATCCTTTAGGGCTTCATCAGATTAGATGAAATCCTAAGCGAAGAAATGCATCATACAAAAAACTATTTCCACTTTGTCATACATCTTTCCTCCAGAACTGTTCTTGATATACCAAATTTATATATCATTATCCCATATATATATATATTCATACATGTTTCATTAAATAATATAGACAAGTGTTGTCTATTTATTTTATGTAAATTCTTTTCATATCAATGAATAAGTTTAATAACATTATCATTAAACGGAGATAGAAAATCACAATATTGATACATATTTTTTAATCCTATCTAAGCTTTCAGCTTACATAAGCCATTATCAAAGATGACAATTACTGTACAATATATTAAGCAATACATGGACAAGACAGTGATGATAGTCTGTTTCTGTTTACATGGAAGTTTTCCAAGCAACGACAAACTCATGCATTCCAGCATCTTATATGCACGATTTTGTCGTTGCTTAGAAATCTTTCATGCAACAAAAACAGATTATCATTATTGTTTTGTCCGTGTATTGCTTAATATATTGTAATGTAATTGTCATCTTTGATAATGGCTTATGTAAGCTGAAAGCTTAGATAGGATTAAAAAATATGTATCAATATTGTGATTTTCTTTCTTCATTTAATGGTAATGTTATTAAGCTTATCAGACAATATGAAAAGAATTTACATAAAATAAATAGACAACACTTGTCTATATTATTTAATGAAACATGTATCAATGAAAAAATGCTGCCTAAATACACACATTTAAATATATATATATATATATATATATATATATATATATATATATATATATATATATATCACTATCACTTTAAATGATATTTTTAGTGGACACATATATTTTAGCAGACACTCCATTTATTTATTAGACAGTATATTTATCTACATCTACTGGCCTGAATATTCAAGAAATTTTATTAAAGAAAAAATATGCACTCTGCCAGGGAGCTCATATTTTTTCTTTGATAATATTTCTCGAATATTCTGGCTAGTAGACAAAGATAAATAAATATACTGTTTAATAAATAAACCAAGCATCTACTCAAATATGAATATTCACTAAAACTAATGTTTCAAGTTATAAAATCTGTCAGATTAATAAATAAAGCATCCATTACTTCTTTAGAAAATGAATATATATACAGGGTGCGATGGATAAAATGTCATCTAAAGTACATAAAAATGAAAATAAAACTGACATATTTATCAAAATTACATAAAAATAAAGAGTAAATTTATTCAATAAAATCAGCACAGCCTCCAGACAACCTTGGAATCTCCTGCTACTCTTCTGGATGATCTCCTTGTTGGTGAATGCTGCCATAATCCTTGCCCCCAGTTCATCTTTGGTATTATAAAAAGTTTTGTTGGTTTCCTGCTCAACTGTGCCCCACACATCAAGGAGGTTGCAGTCTGGGGAGTTAGATGGCCAGCTGTAAAGGGTAGTATGGTTGCATGACTGGGTTCTCCTGCTTGTGTGGCATGGTGTAGAGTCCTGTTGCCAAATGGAGGGTCTTCCAGCAGCCACCCTCTTGACCTAGGGCTGCACTACCTCCTCAAGGCATGATGTAGGCCTCTGTGTTGAGTCTGAGGCACTCACCAACAAATTCAGGAGTTCTTATCAGAATGATCAGAGTGAGTTTTCCGAACTCCTGTACCTTTGTCATCACCATTAGACTCATCCAACTCTTTATGAATCCTTTGCACCATCCTCAGATTGACAGCCAAACACTCTGAAATGTTTGTATTTGTAGCTTTTGCTGCAAATGCCAAGCAGTACAGCATGCTGTTTCCAAATTCCTGGCAGAGTGAATTGTGTCATGGTGTACTTTTTCTTCACAGACAATGCCCAACTGACTCTATTATATTGTGCAGTAGGCAAAATCAAAAACAAACATGCATGCACAAAATTAAAAATATAAAATGGTGACAATTTACCCATCGCACTCAGTGTGTGTGTGTGTGTGTATATATATATATATATATATATATATATATATAGGATTTTTTTTTTAACCGACTTCATTTCTTATTGTTGTAAGCATTATTTTTACTGGATATACATGTTCCAGTTGCTGTTCCTGTTTTTCTTTTATCAAACAGTGAAATTAATAACAACCAGCCAAAATGACAAAGTCCTTCTAAAGAAAAATTGTGCCTCCAACAGCAACTGAACCTGCATCTCTCTTTGGGTCAAACTGTGCTTCTACAATTTTGGACACAGATACCAGTCTTGACAGGACAAGGTTGGAATTACCTATTAAAGAAAGCTTGAATTTAAGCCAGCTGTTATTAATTTCACTGTTTAATAAAATAAAAATCGGAGATAGCAATAAACATATTTACCCACTAAAAAATAACATTTATAGTAATATATATATATATATATATATAATGTTATTAAATTGGTCAAGAAAATTCTGGCTTATTGCTCACATTGCATATCACCTCTTAAACTATTAAGAAATTTTCTTGCTATGAATGATATGACCTTTATGTCTTTACTTAACATGTGTTTCTCTACTTTTTTTTAATAATATTGTTTGACCTTTTTTGACATAGCCTTTGTTCACATTGCATAGATGCACCATACTGTCTGGAATTGTATCAGTGGAAATAGATAAATAAAGAATAAAACTGTATAGCTGTTCATGAATCTACTAAACTCCTCCAAGTTCTACTCAGTTAGGGAGTTCAACACAAAAAGAGTCAATAGGACGACAAACTAGACCCAAGAAAGCAGCTAAAAAGAAAAAAAAATTACAAGTGAAAACAAGAAGATTCCTCTAAGAGATTGCATGCAATTGAATAAGTTTCCTAATGTCTTCTTCTGCCCAGCTAATTGGCAATTTGATTTAATTAGGCTCTTCATTCAAGATTTTTAATTCAAAGTTACTTTGTGAATTAGTTTATGTTAATTCATCAAGCTTTAATCATTTTAACTCATTTGTAAATCTGCTTATCATTTAGAGATTTAACTATTTAAATTAACCGGTCTGGTCATAAAAAAAAAAAAAAAAAAAAAAAAACAGAAGAATTTTGGGGGAGATAATTTTGTAGATTAGCGTTCATTGACCTTCCTTTCCACTCAAATGAAAAAAATATTGATTTTTTTTTTTTTTATCATTTTAGAAAAGGGATTGCTGTTCATAATATAAATACAGTGTCAAGCCAATTACTGACTTCTTAAAGAGTTATCTGTACTTGTTTTTATTTAAAAATATCAGATTTGAGACTGCTTACATCATTGGTAACTGCATACTACTACTATTATCCTTTCCGTCAATTTGTAGAACTATGCAGTTATTAATTATGTAAGCACAGTCTCAAACTTAACATTTGTAGATAAAAACAAAATGCAGATAATTCATTATGAAGTCAGGGATCAATTTGAGACTCTATTTAGATTATGAACAGGACCCCCACTTCTAAAATGACAAAAATCAATGTTTTTTTTATTCAGAGAAATGCATGGCTTGAGGAAGGTCTACTGAATGCTAATCTACAAGACTCCTGCAGCAAAAAAAAAGTTTTCCCTGTTTTTTTTTGTTTTTTTTTGTTTGTTTTTTTATGAACTGACCAGTCAGTTTAAGCAATGCTAAGATTTCAACAGATCTTGATTCTGATATCTTCTTTCAAGAATTTTTCCCCAAAATTTGTTTTGTATACTAAGCTGATGAAAGCAGATTAAAAAAAAAAAAAATGTAAATTCTTCATGACTTTTAAAGATGCTTTTTTTTTTTTTTTTTTTAAATTTCTATCAGTTAATCCTCTTTGCAAAATAATAAATACAAAAAAAAAAGACTACAATTAAAAGCTGCTTATCAAAAAATCTGTTGGCTTATGATTTCCTCTTTTGAACTCCTTAACTTGGTTGCTGTTTTTGCCAAAAAATTGCAATTGGGTTTAGATTGGAAATGTAAACCGACACTTTCCTCTATCTATTTTCTAAAGGTTGTTTTGAGCAGGAGTTTATTCAGCATTGATTGGTCAGTCAGGACTACTTAATGTGGGTTTGGTTCAAGAATGGAGATTAACAAGTTGCTCACAAGAGTAAGTAATGTCCATCGAGGAAAGACAAAACATGTTTTCATTATTGTCTAATACTCAAAGGATGTTAGTCAGATAAAATAATTTCCATGCAACTGATGGACGTACATTTATTTAATGCATTCAGAGATACATGTAATGTCCATCCATGTGTGTGTCTGTGTGTTCATATATTTTTTTTTTTGCAAAGAGTAAAAATATTTTATTTTATGAGATGTCTATTTCATATTTCAATGGATGTTTTCATAGTCTTCCTAGTTCAATGCAAAACCTTCACACAATTTTCTCTGTCAGAACCTCCAATATCTGGTCTTTACTTCCATTTGCATGCTGTGTCTTACAGTAATTCTCTTTCCTTCTTTGACACATAATTTGCACCTTTCCAAACTTCAAATATGAAGTAGATATCTCAAAACATTGTCATGTTACAACTTCATTTAAAAGACGTCCTTGCTTGATTTTTTTTTTTTTTTATCATATTTCATCATAAAATTGCTTATTCCCTTTCAAAGTGAATTTTACTGCTTATTTAAAAGAAAAAAAAAGAATGGTAATAAAAATTTGATTACAAATGCACAATGTAATTTATGGAAAAAAAAAACAAAACAGCTTAAACTGTTTGAAATGAAAAAAAAAGCAGTTTGTATGTATTTTTTTTAAATTGTTCTTTTTATAGCAGAAAAAAAAATAAAGAATACTTTAAAAAAAATGATCTTTTCCTCTTCATTCACATTATTTCAAACAGATTTTATTTTTGCTAGGTGTGAATAAAAAAAATTTACAATAGCTAAATGAAAAGTGAATAATTTTTTTTTCTTTTTTATTAATTCATCCCTTTAACTATTTTTTCTTAACTATTAAAGGAAACACAACTGTATTACAGACAAATAAATGTATATACCACCTTGATATCTGTTTCAATATTCTATAACAGAAATTCTCAATATGGATAGTAATGCCCACTTGGAAGCATTGTGAACTCTCAAGAGGGTAGTAAGAGTTCAGAGGATTTAAGGTGGTGCACTCTAATTCTAACAGCAATTACCCGATTTAACTATTTGAACTTGGATTGGAACCTGTCAGAGAAGTTATTTGTTTATTTTTTTGTCCATCATCATCATTAATGACCATTGTTTTTTTTGTTTTGTTTTACTTATGTTCACCTTTTACAAGGTTCAATGGTCACTCAAGATAGAGGGTTACTGAAGCCGGTTGTTATGTGAGCAGTAAGAGCAAGGAGCATGGTATATTCAGATCCCTAGACTTGAAGACATTAAGATCGTAGTGGTTTGGAAAGCATTCTTCTAGGATTTTGTTCTACAAAGCAACAATTCTTGAAAAGAGGTTACCTGAATGGAACTTGCTCTTTACTAAAGGAATACGAAGGGTATGAGGATGGTTTGCCTCAATATGCACAGCATGGTGGGTCTCAGCTGAGGTGGAGGTATATTTGGGGAACTAAAGAATGTAGCACATTTGAATATTTTCCATGGAAATAGCTATAGAGTAGCAAGAGCTTTGCAACATTTCATCTTTGTAAGAGGGTTTATAACATGGATAACATTCATCACCTGCAAGGCCACATAGATGCTGTTAGATGCTATCAAGACTGGAAAATGAAAACTAGGCAGCACCATCCTAGATATAGCAGCAATACTTCATTTTTGGCCTGATCTGGCTCTTGTAAAGGTAGAGCATATTTGATGGTATCCCTGTAATAGTCTTTAAAACATGTGTTCCCAAACTGGCTCCTGTTCTCTCAAAACTGTATAATAATTGGCTCTCTGTCTCTTGCTTTCCTGCTTGGAAATCCTCATCTGTTTTTCTGGTCTTTAAGAACTCGAGTGAACTATCTGGCCCTTCCAACTATCAGCTTATTATCCTTCTACAGTATTTTTGGTAAACTTTTAGAGCCCCTAATCAATGCTGAATTAGTTAAGCATTTCACATCCCAGAGCCTTCTTTCAGACAAGTAATATGGCTTTCATTTCTCTAGATCAACTGCTGATGTATTAATGATTATTGGGGGGAAAAAAAGAGTCTGTCAAGCTTTCTATTGGTTTGGACATATCGAAAGCTTTCAACAAGGTTTGTTATATTGGTCTTCTTCATAAGTTGAAAAGTTATGGTGTGTCTGGATGAATTTTTCAATTGATTCAATCTTTTTTATCAAATCACAAAATAAAAGTTATCCTTAACACCCTCTTTTCTAGAACCTTTTGTACTAATGCAGGTGTCCTCCAGATGTACTAATGCAGATGTACTACTTTGTTTTTAATTTTCATTAAGAACATTCCTGATGGCATCAGCTCGGTATCTATACTGATGACAACCATTTACTCCTATTTTGATAGTAAGTCTGGTCAATTTGATAATATTAGATTGGTGGCTGATGTCAAAAAAGACCTACAGTCTGTTGTTAACTGGGGGCAAAGAATAGCTTATTAATTTTAATGCCTTCAAAACTAAACTGCTCTCTATTAATCATTTGAGAGACTAATTTCTGCCCATCATCAGCATGGCTGATGCTAACCTCCAGGAAAATAACTGATTGCACCTTCTCAGGCTAACATTCTCAGCTGACATGATGTGAAAAGACTATAATGAATTCATTGCAAAGTCAGCTGGTTCACTGTATTGTACAAGACCATTTTTTCTCACCAGAATTTATCTTACATATATATGTCTACCATTCATTCATGCTTAGAATATTACTGCCATATATGGTTCAGTGCTCCTGCTATGTATTTAGAGATTCTTGATAAAATCCAAAGAAAAATCAGCAATATTATTGGTTCTGACCTGGTATCTTGGTTTCATTCACTTTCTAATGCCATAAAGTCTTCTCTGTGATTTTTCTATAAATACTTTCATGGTAATTGTTCAGATAAGATCTTTGCTATGGTTCCTAGACTTTATGAATTTAAGCATAATAACAGATTAGTAACAAAATCTGATAAATTTAGTTGAGCTGGCTAGATGTAACCGTAAGTTCTATGCTAACAGTTTCTTTTCTCACACTTCTCACTTGTGGAACTCTCTTCCAGCTTCATGCTTTCCAGTTAACTTTGATCTTCAAAAATTTAAATGCTATCTCAATTGTTATATACTGTCTTTCTGGTTACTCTTCTATTGTTCTCAATCCTTAGTAATATTTCTGTTTTCTAATTCCAGTAACCCTTTGTCTCTTAGTGGAATTACTTGAGATAAATCCAATTAAAAAAAGAAAAATGTAATTACTGGAGTGGTACAGCAAATTGACCATTTTTCCATCATTTTTAGTAATGGATTATATATAATATATTATATATAATGGATTATATATAATATATATATGTTCCACTTGAGGTCCAGAGTGAGCTTAAGTTACAACAGATGTAAAAAGCAAGGGGCCTCTTTGAGAGACCACTCATTCATTGCAACAGATGAAAATGTGATAATGATAGAATATTACAAGTTTGTTTTTTGAAGTATAAAATGTGACGAGATAGTTTTTACCCCCAGTGAGTTGTTGAAGCTAGGTCAGAAAGACATTTTCTATAAGTTGAAAATAGACTGAAAGAAATTTTTTTAAAACATATTCATCTATGATAATGACATTTCTAAGTGTGATAATGTATGAATAAAGATGAATGAATCATTCATAGTATGAGGTGCTGTTCAAAAGTTTTGAGGAATTTAAACAGCACATACAAACCAGATTTAGTATAGAATGTTGTCACTACCCTTTTTGAGCAGTCCACTAAAACCTAATTTTCACCATCTCCTCTAAGATTCAGGTGCACCTGTTTTAATCTGGATAAAATTATGAACAAGCATTTGAATTTCATGAAATTGCCAGATTAATTCACCAGGTGAGCACAGGTGACATATTTAACAATAATTAATATAAGCCTTTAAGTTGATGATGCTGTGCAGATATGAGAGTAGCATAATGAATGCATTAATAGGTGTATTATTAAATTGTTATGACATGACTTCTATTGGTTCAGCAAAACATCATTTGACATATATCTGGAACCAAAAGTGCCAAAAAATAATTGGCAGTGTACCTGTATTTCATGTTTTAGGAGAGGTTTGAGTAAATGGTTGGTTGAACAGGGTTTGGGAGAAATAACAAAAAGACCAAATTTATTAAGATACAGGAAGATGTGGAGGGCCATGCCAAAAGAAGGCCTATCACCAGAGTATTACCAAAGTAGGTCCTAGCCATGGGGTCTATGCTCTCCTTTAGGGACGCATCCCTACCCAGAGTCCCATGAATCCACAAAGCTAGATTAAATAAGTTTGGTATTTTTGAGCCATAGGAATTGCAAAAGTAACACAAAGAAAGAGAGAGGTAGACAGGTAAGATTTCTCTACATATTCCAGCCATTTGTGTTTATTAAATCATCGTCTTCTCTTTCTGTGAGCTGTCTCCTCAGGACATGTCTCTACACAACTCCCTGTCCTTTATAGAATCATGGATTATCAAAATGCAATGCAAAAACAAGTCCCACATCAGTTAATGCATGCTACTTCTTTCAGCATAAAAACTGAGTTTTCTCCCCTTCCCTGGAAAGGAACTAGAACAGACCTTAAAATTGATTGAGTGTCTATTGGCACGTGGTGGGTAGATGGAGCTCTATACTGTTACTGCAAACATATAGAATAAGGTGAGGGACAAATTTATTAAACCAGTCAAAGAAAGATACATTGCAGGCAGCATGCATCCTGTAGGCCACATGATTGAGACCCCTGTTTTAAAGAATAATTTGATTTTTGTCATTTCACAGTCAAATACCCTGAAGCATTGGGTAGCACTTCATCTATGATAGTTTACAGGCTGCATGCATCTCATGGGCTGTGTGATTGAGACCTCTGTTTTAGAGAATAATTTGATTTTTGTCATTTCACAGTCAAATACCTTGAAGCTCTGGGTTGTGCTTCATCTATGCAAATGGTCTTTTCCATTTTATCCTGCTTTATCTGACTTTCGCTAGGATACAGCTCTGATATCTGAAGCAGTTCTTTTTTCTTGGTTCATTATCCAAAGTTGTGCACAAAACAAGGCAATTAAGCTAATCAGTAACTCTCTTTTAATTAAGCATCTCCAATCATTGATACCTTATACTGCAGTGTTATATTATTGACTTATAATTACTGTCATAAGAGGGATGTTTGAAAGGAATTAATAAGAGGGATGTTTGAAAGGAATTTCTGACCTTGTGTCATTGCCAATTTGCATGCTATGCTTTTTATGTTTACTTCACTACAGCATTAATTCTCCTAAGATTAAAAGATATGTTGGACTTTTTAAAATTACACTATCAGTTTGCTAAATTATTTTTTTTTAAAACCTGATTTATAATAAAACATTTGTCTTTCTACTGTTTGTATTTATTAAAACAAAGAACTTAAGATTTTGCTAACCTGTCAATGCTTGTTGCCCCATTTTGGAGGACAATAGGCAATTAATAGGCAATAAGTAGAAACCTATAATTAATACTAGATATTTTTTCAAAACCTATAATTAATACAGAATTTTTATGATTAATACTAAGCTCCTCTAATTAGATTTTAAAATATTCTACATATTAACCTGTTAATGCCATTTTTTTTAATCCTTTCATCCCAAGCAAGGCAATAAAGCCACTACCTGAGTGTTAGAGTATATGAGAAAAATTAGGGAGAGAAAATAATAAAAGAACAAGAATTAAGAAAACAGAATGACATTGCATTTAAATTTTTGAAGATCAAAGTTGAATGGGAAGCAAAAAGCTGGAAGTGAATTCCACAAATGAGAAGTGCGAGAAAAGAAACTGTTAGCATAGCACTTACAATTTCATCTAGCCATTTCAACTGTAAAATAATGAGACCTTGCTGCCAATGTAGTAGTATACTTAAATTCATAAATTCATTTTAGGGGAAGGTGGGAATTAATTGGTTAGAGACAGAAATCTATAATAAACGAGTATTCATTATTATTCTCTCCTTAGATTTTAAAATATCTACATCTTAACCCATTAATGTCCATCATCCAGGACAATATAAGGATCACCTTGCCATCAACCCATTTTTGGAATGGTGCGCATTAATGAATTATAGGTATAATTATAAGTAACACCAGATTTTTATTATTACAACTGAATTTTACAGTAAGTTTTTCTCAGATATTCATGGAGCTGACTTGGTGGTTGGGGTAGTTATGTATATTCCACCAGTTCAAGGTTTGGTAAAAGCCAGGACTTCAAATACTCATTTTCAAAATGTACATGTTGTCTTCACACATGGAGGATGATAATAATCTGCATATTTTCACCTTCTTGAAGATCAATAAGTTTGCAGCCTGACATGTATTTTGGGTTGAAATTTCCACTGTATAGTGTTCACTACTGAATTACGTGTCTTAACAAGAAAGGAAATTATGTTGAAAAATATTTATTGTATAATATAATAATATAAATGATACTTTTTATTACTAAGTTAGAGACTTATTAATTTATCGACATATATCGATACATGCATATGTATATCTATATACATATCTATACACATGCGCGCACACATACATATATTTTGTAAATGTACTTTTTTTTAATCTTACTAAAAATGTGCCAAGCACAGGCGTAACCTAAAAGTTTCATGGTGATAAATGAATCATAAGATGCTTAAAATTGGTCAGTTAATTATATAACTCAATAATAGCTACCAAAATAAGTGCAAATTATTAGAATTTATGTCAAAAAAGAACTCAATAAATTAAGGTATGAAACTGATAGGTACCATGCAATGTTGATTCCTATGACTATGTATCTCACACACACACACACACACACTCTCTCTCTCTCTCTCTCTCTAAATATATATATATATATATATATATATATATAATGTGAGTGTGTGTGTGTATAATGTACATATGTATATATTGTTCAAAATTTGTTATATTTATCAGAGAAAAGGGCTCAATATTGGGGATATAGTGAGTTTATATAGTCTATACATAGGAATTAGCACTGGTGACTGTAAGTTTCATGCCCCAATGATCTTCACACTGTACACATGAGGCATGAAACTGACAGTCACCATGCAGAGGTGATTCTTATGTCTACAACATTTCTATCTACAAACACTTCTGTCTTCATGAATCCTATTCTTTTACTATTCTTTATCATCAATAAAGTTTTCTCATTCTCTCCCATTCCCAGTAACCCATTGCACCTTAGTAACTTTATCGCCTTGCTTGGGAGTGAAAGGATTAATAAAAATAAATAAACTATAGGTTGTGTAAGATAGCCAACATATTTGAAATATTGAAATTATCCACTGAAAATCACTTGAAAATTATCTTCTGTTTAAATTAAGTGTAAGATAGCAGGTTAAAAAAATGGGTCGGTAAATTGTCAGACCCCAAACTCTAGAGTGGCTGCTTCATTTTGAAAAAATTGTATAGAAAAAGGGAAATAATGATGTTGGCCTTCATACAGTGGCTTGTTGTTGAGTAATCTTGGTATGTGTGTGCATGCAAACAGATTTCCTCAGTTGTCATTTGATTAGGTTGTAATTAGATGTTAATATTATTCTACTGATTATGGTAACCTAAATTGTAGGTAAACTAAATTTTGTTAGAAAATTCTTCTCAACCTGAGTAACATTGATAAAATAGTCACCACTTATATATATATATATATATATATATATATAAGGTGTGTTTAGAAAGCAAGAATTCTTTCAAACATGTTCTGTTGAATAATATTGACAAGTTCTGTCTATCCAATTTTTTATTATAAAAAATACACATAAAAATTCAGTTTGACTATTAGAAATGACTTGAAATTGGTTCCAGCAAATGAGGGAATGCCAGAATTAGCCAAAAATATTTACATAAACAAAGAAAAGAAACAAAACCACTTGCATTATTTACTTTATTCAAACTGTTATCCTCATCTTCATTGCCATATTCATAACATTTCGGCTGTTGTACACTCCAGCCTTCTTCAGGTGACTGGAATTTCAAACTGAACCCTTTATTTCAGCCACCAAACTAGATTGTTCTAGTTCCATGTGTCATTCCTCTTCTGTATGTTTCAGCTATTTCCCTTTAATTCTCCAAGTTTTTTGGTTCACTACTGTTGTAGTCTGGTATTGAACTCACAACTCTTTGAGTCTAGTTACCGGATTTAACCAACACCTTTATACATTGGGCTCATGGACAAAATAAAGGGTTTGGTTCAGAATTCTAATCACTGGAAGAAAGCCAGAGTGTACAACGGCTAAAATGTTGTGAATATGGCAATGAAGATCAGGATAACAGTCCAAATAATGTAAATAATCATAATACCTCATCTCAGAGATATACACAGATAGAAACAAAATCCTTGAAAATGAATGTAGCAAAATTCATGAGTAATCAGGGGCAGGAGACAAAATATAAAAATGAACACTAGTAAATTTACCAATTATATAAACTGCGTCTAGAGATTATATGCAAGTTATGAATTGGTATAAAGAGTTGCGTCTTTAATGTTAAAAGTCCTATTATGATGTTGTTTAGATTCTACTCAATATTATTAACTTAGATATATAGTGATAGAGAAAACTATTGTTTTTGGTTGGAAAAAATTTTACTAAGTTAAAAAAACAGACTAATTTGACTCTCAGTAGTTTATTTGCAACTATTTATTTTGATACTTTTACATTATTATACCTTGTAAAACTAACGTAAACAAATAATATGAAAAGATTTGAGAACAAATTTGTCATTTTCTTAAAGGAAAAACATAAAAAAAAACATTTTATTTTAAAAATAAAAGATATATTAACAAAAAATAAGAACCTCCTAAAATTTATTGCACAAATGCTCCTTTCTTTTCAATAACTCTTAGCAGCCTATTGTCAACATCTGATGTTAGATTTGCAATTTTAGCAGCTGGTAAGTTGTTTGCAGAAACTTTAACTGCCTCCCAGAGGTCACACTTGCTGTTGAATTGCCTTCCATTAGAATAAATATCTCTCTTGAGGTTGCTCTACAGGTTCTCAATGGGATTCAAGTCACAGCTATTTGAAGGCCAGTCCATAAGAGAATCTTCAACAAATCCCTTTTCTTTCAACCAGGATTTAGTAAAGTTTGATGCATGACTTGGTGCATTGTCTTGCATAAAGATCATAGATCTACACTTGGCTAAAGACTGGTTATCAAGCCATTCAAAGAAATATTGCTCTAGAAAATCACAGTAACTTTTGGAATTCATTTTAACCCTGTCTTTCAGTTTAAATGGACCCACGAGCTCATTACCAATAATCCCAGCCCATATCATGATCCCACTGCTGCCTTGTTGGCGTTTAAAAAATTTTTTTGAGTCATGTTGCTTGGAAACCCATCCTTGAGCCCCTCCATTGGGCCCATCGAGGGTGATCCTTGATTCGTCTGTAAAAAGCACTTTACTGAAATCAGTTTTCATGTATTTTTTTGCCCACTGCAATCTTCTTTCCTTATGTTTTTTGTTAAAATGGGCTTCTTTATTTGATTTTTTACATCAGCAAACTTCCTTAATGCTTTACACCTTGTTTCCCTTGACACCATAGGAGCTCCAGCTGCCTCAAATATGAACACACTTGATGCATTTGGGTTTCTTATTAATTCTCTTTGGATATGTGATAGATCTCACTTTGTTAGATTCCTGAATTCAGCCGGAGACTTTTTTTTCTTTGGTTGAATTCCCATTTGACATATTTTCTTGATTGTTCAATGATCCCTTTTCAAATCCTTAGAAATTTGAAGCGAAGAATTTCCTTTGCTAATTTCTTTGATTATATAGTTCTTTTCATCATTATTTCATTTTTACAAGCCATAATACTAAATTCTTGCAAGTTCTTGCAAATAATCTCTTGACACTGCAAATTGCTATAATTACTGAAAAAATACTAAATATCAATCTGAAATTGAAAATTGGGACTTAATTGCTTTCATGCTTACTCGCTATACATAATAGTACAAATTATTTCATTGGATGACACATATCTATGAATTTTACATAAAATATTTGACAATACCTCTTTTGCATATAATCTCTAGACGCAGTTTAAAACAACTAATTTGGAAATTTGAAAAAGTTAATAAAATTGAACATACATACATATATATATATATATATATATATATATATATATATATATATATGTTTTCATGGAGGTAACCTATTTTATGATAGACAATCCAACTTGAAAGCAGGGTAAGATGTTTCAATTTTAAAATGGAAGAGACTTTATCATAAATGTATCTGCACAATAGCTATGTAAAGCAATTTTATTTCCTCTGATCTTGAATTGAATGTGCAAGTGACCTCACACCTTTAAAATTGGACTCTACAATCCAGATTCAAATTCTGACTGAGACAGTTTGTGCTAATACCTTTAATGAAAATTAATAAATTGATTCCTCTAAATTCTTATTAATATGAATAATTTCTTTGAAAATAACTAATTGTATTCTCTAACATTTGACTCCTCTAAATTAACCCCAATCACTTGTAAAAAAAAAAAAAACTGACTAAATTGATGCCTCTGAATTCCTTTAAGTAAATACTTACAAAACTGGATGTATTTAAACAACAACAACAACCACAGAAAGGTATTGGGCATTCTCTCAAATATTGCAGACGATGTAAGGTTCACATCGGATAATGGATCCTAATCAATGAAATATTGGAATGAGTTAAAATGTAATATTAAATATGAAAGGTTCTTCCTCTATGAGATTCTTCAGTGTATAACCAATTTCTTTACATACACTTAACTTCAAAAATTTTCATTTTTGACCTGTGTTGCAGCTGTAATTATCTCTTAGTGATACAGTTTTAACGTGTAAACCATGAGGAATTTTGAATGAAGAGAACTCAATAAAATACTCAGAATGAATTTCTCCAAAAATCTGTACTTCCATTTCCCCCACAGTTTTGGCTGGAGTTTTATTAGACATGAACTTTGCAGTCAAAGACTCTGACCTTTGGATCTGACGGTTCCTTTTTACTTTTCTCCCACTTACCATTTTTATTAGAAAAGCTTCTTTCCTTTTTTTTCTTTCTTTTTTTTCTTTCTTTTTTTTCTTTCTTTTTTTTCTTTCTTTTTTTTCTTTCTTTTTTTTCTTTCTTTTTTTTCTTTCTTTTTTTTCTTTCTTTTTTTTTCTTTTTTTTCTTTTTTTCTTCTTTTTCTTTTTTTCTTTTTTTTTCTTTTTTCTTTTTTTTTCTTTTTTTTCTTTTTTCTTTTTTTTTTTCCTTTTTTTATTTCTTTTTTTTTTTGTTATTCTAAACACTGTATAAAAGATTTTAGTTATCTAAACCTACACATTAAAGGAATAAAGTTGGATTAAAATTTTTCAAAATAATTCTATGCAAAAGAAAACAAAACAGCATTGAAATGTTTACAACTTTGTTTCAAATTTTTTTTCTCATTCTTATTAATGTAAGTAATGTTTATAAAAATAACTTAATTATACTCTCTAACTTCTGACTACTATACATTAACTCTTAATAAAACTTACTAAATTTACTCTTATCAACTCTAAATACTTAAATGTAATGTTTATGAAAATAGCTTTATCGTAATCTCAACATTTGATTACTATGAATTGCCTCAGATCAACTAATTTTCTAAATTGTCTTTATTTGATTCCTCAAAGTTCTTATCAAGTAATGAAAATAACTTAATTGTATATTATAACTTATGCATAATTTACTAAATTGATTTTTATTGACTCTCTGAACTGATTAATTTTTTTATGGCTTATCAACCCTTTGTGGACTGTTTAAAGCTGGAACATAATATAGATTGTAGGAGGCTGCTTACAGTACCCAGTGTTTCAAAGCAGCCCCCATGCTCAATACTACTTTGGTGATCCAATGATACCTGGTGTTTTTAAAGTGATTTGACCATTATGGAATTCTCTAAGATTCCTGCTAAGTAATGAAATAAAAATAACTTAGTTTTATTCTCTAACTTATCCTACTTAAACTTTCTCTTTTTTCTTTTAAATCTATATTTAACAAAATATACATATCTATAAGTCTACCATTCATCCATGCTTAGAATATTGCTGCCACATATGGTTCGGTACCCTTGCTCTTTATCTTGACCTCCTTGATAAAATCCAAAGAAGAATCAGCAATATTATTGGTCCTGTTCTGGCAGCTTGACTTCAGTCACATTCCCACCATAATAAGAATGTCTCTTTATGCCTTTTCTATAAATACTTTCATGGTAATTGTTCAGATGAGCTCTTCACTATGGTATGTAGATTTTTTGAATTTAAGCTTAGTACTAGGCTGGCATCGAAATCTCATTGATTTACAGTGGAGCTGGCTAGATGTAGCCATAAATTCTATGATAAGTTTCTTTTCTCACATTTATTTAAATGCAATGTCAATTACTATCTACTGTCCTCCTGATTACTCTTTCCTCTTCCCACTCATTATTAATATTTTTGTTCCTAATTCTCCCACACTCTGTAACCCCCCCCCCTTGTGTCTTAGGGGCTTTACTGCCTTGCTTGGAGTAATATCAATTAAAAAGATAAAAAAATTTGTGTAATAGTTACTGGTTCAAAAATATGGAATCAGCAACCATGGTTCAAATTTGAACAGAGTCTATGTTTTCCCTTGGAACTGCTGCCCATGAGAAAGACATGAATCCCCCTTCTTGTTCTCTTTCCAAATGCCAGATATCTGGACCAATATTTCACTAAAAACATATTGCAATGGTTGACAGAAGAGTGTCATCATTTTATAGATTCTTCACTTTTCCTTTCCTTGGGATTGTGCAATTCATTATTCTATAATTATTGTAGAGAAGGTAGACACCATCAAGTAAACCTTTTTGCTCTGGAGATGTCATGAAACCACAATGATTTTCAAGATCATTGGGTTATTAGAAAATTTCATGAAAGTAAAAATAAGTCATTTTTTTTATATTTTTGACATTATATTTATTTGAAAATGATATTTAAAATTTTGTTAAAATTTTGTTCTACTGTTATCTTTCAGAGAATTCCATTCTATTCTCCCACAATTTTTCATCTTGCTTGACAAAAAAAAAAAAGTTCTCTGCACCTTTTGCAGTCTTCCAATGAGATTAACTTTCTCTTTCAGTAAATACTGTTTTGTTTAAGACTATTGATGCTATGTGACACAGCAACTTATAAGACTGGACTATATTATTCTAGTCAAGACACACTGGTGTTCATTCCATCTATTAAATATAATATATATATATATATATATATATATATATATATATATATATATGACACAGCATCTTATAAGACTAGAGTCAAGACACACTGATGTTTGTTCCATTTATTAACTCAAAATAAGACATTTTTTTTTTTTTTTTTACATTAACTTTCTTGAACATATTTGTTCCACACTCTTCTGCCATTTTTCAGACAACATCATCTTTCTGTCATCCCAGACCAGAAAAAAAAAAACTTCTCTTCCTATAAGAACAAAAGCAGAACAAATTTTTTTTGGTTACTGGATGCCAAATATTTTTATTGAGCAAATATAAAAAAATTGCTCTTAACACAGTCCTTTTAGATTTAGTTCTACATTAGACAGGAATCAATTCATAAAATGTAAGATGTTTGATGAGTAGGTTGAGTTCTTGAATATTGATTTTAGGATGGAAAATTTGAGGAATTGGTCACAGATATTAGCTGATATAAATATTTTTGCCAATGATTTCTATTCAACATCTGACATTCTCAAAACAAAAAAAATCTAATTTTTTTTAACATGAATTTACCCATCCAACATATTCTCTATCAGTTAACCACTTATATCTATTGAAGTCGACATAGCAACTGTCCTTTCATATATTTAGATATCAAATTTCTGTCCATGATGTTTTACTGTCTGTTGCTTGGCACTTTGGTCCTTTTGTCTCAATGAAAAAAGTATGGATCCCAAACACATCAAAACAAATTTAGACACCTACATGTGTGGTGCTGAAAAGTTCTCAGTCCAACCCATGTTCCAAAATCAGTATTTCAAACATCGATATACTGATTTTGAAAAGTTGGTCAGTCCAAGAATCTTTCAGCACACTTTGGTATAGAAAATTTAATTTGTCACAAAATTCAATTTTTCCCCCACCCCCCGAAATGTTATTTTTAAAAAGCAAAATTTTGAAAAGCTTAAAAGGTCAGTTCAAAATTCCCTTATAGTTACCAAGATCAACAAGCCTTTGGTGAAGGACAGCTGAAACCCTATGATAATAAACCTAAAAATGAAGATAATAAGCCAAATATAATGTAAATAATGATAACTTCTCATCCCAGAAATTCATACAGAAGGTGATCAGATGATATTAAAACAAAAGATGAAGATATTACAAAATTATAGTCTTTCCACTTCATGTCTGCTGAGAACGTTATCCTGAGAAGGTGCAATGAGTCATTGTCCTAGAGGTTAGCATCAGCCATGCTGATAAAAGGCAGAGAGGGGTTTCACAGATGATTAATGGAGAGAAGTTTAGTTTTAAAGGTGTTCATCAGAAAGGGACAGTTGAAATTTCTAGGGCACATAATGAGGAAAGAGGGCTCAGAAAATATGAAAATGATAATGAAATATTGAAAACCAGAGGGACAGAGGAAAACAGTGCATAACCTATTTAATATGCTTGTTTTAATGGTTGACATACCAGGGACTGGGAGAGATAGTGAAGTAGACAAAATTTACTAAGAGGTACAAAGGACAGGAAATTGTGGAAAGCCATGATCACCCGTGTCCTGATCTGATATGACGACACATAGAAGAGGAAGAATTCTGACTAATGGGTTTTGAAAGTACTATCATGATAACCATCAGTATTATGATTAGTATGCCTACTATTTTCTTTTGTCATTTGTTGAAGATCTAACGATGAGTTATTGTCCACTATTTACATTATTTGGAATATGGTCCGAATAATGTAAATAGTGTACATAATACCTCATCGTAAAACCACAATCTTCAAAAATCTAATTGTTGATCACTCTGGAAATAATTTAAATTTCAACAGGTGAAACCAGCACAGGTTATTTTAATTCATAAACTTTCCTTTTGATTACTGTAAAGAGTTGTGGATGTGTGGGTACATACTACCTCATCTCAGAAATATAGAGTTATTGCTCTTGAAAAAAAATATTTGTATTTTTATGAGATGTTTTGTTTAAGAAAAGAATCTAAAAATATTTGCAAATATATATAGGTTTACACCATATCATAAGAAACACCGGATCTCATATGATCAAGCTTGGTCAGTACCTAGATGGATGGCCACTTAGTAATACCATGTGATGTATGCTTGGATGTGCAGGTGGTATAATATATATATATATATATATATATATATATATATATATATATATATATATATATATATATATACACACACCTCAGCTTAAGTCATTCCAAGTTGTCATTTTTGAAAATAATTCTGTTTTTCTTAAATATTATATGGAAAAATAAATCTTGCCTTAGGTTGTTTTACTCAAGTTTACATCAGCCATTAAAAATATTAGAAATGTAAAAACACTAAAATAATAAACATATAAAATCATATTTAAATAAATTTAATAATACTTTGTATACTCATATATATATATATATATATATATATATATATATATATATACCATTAAAAATAAGTAGCATAATAAAGTATGTTTAACAGATGTTCTTATTTCAAATTTCTGCTGACAGGTGGCATTTCTGCATCATTTTTGCTTTAACACCAGTTTTGAATTCAGACTTGTTTACATCTGTGCTCTGTCGTTGATATTCTTTCAATTACATTTATGTTGTGATTCAGAATACTTTTTGCCATGGCTCTGAAGAAAAGTCCCAGTGCTAATGCTAAGCTTGATATCGCTATATTGCTTTAAGTTAAGGTGGAAATTATTTTATTCTGAATACTGTACGTACATACCATAAATACTGTAACAGGCAATGGGAAGTGGTTATATTATCATAACATCTGAAACCAATTAACAATGTAAAGTGAGGTATATCTGTATGTACGTGTGTGTGTGTATATATATATATATATATATATATATATATATATATATATATATATATAAAAGAAATCTATGAGAAAATGGAAAAAAAATGTGATGCTTTTCGTCCTTTAGGACTTCATTAGACTGAAGTGATGTGTATGTTGATGCAACTACACATGGACATGAAGGAGAGGATTTTTTTTTTTTTAATGTGTTTAGCCAATTTCATTTTGTTTCTTTTTCTTTGACTTTTATCATTAAATATTCTATGTTGGGATAATAGTTCTATCAAGAAAGGGGAAAAATTGTTATAAATGTACTGTGGATGATCTAGTGATTAAAGCTCTTTCTATACATTTTCATCTTAGTAAATTGATTTCTCATTTAATTAGAAAAGCATTTTTTTTTTTAATGAAAAAAAATCATTATCATGAGCAACTAATAAACATCACTTTAGTCCAATTAAGTCCTAAAGAATGAAACATGTGACACAAAAACTTTTTCCACTAAAATTGTTCTTGATATATAAAAAGTTATATTGTAAAAAAATATATATATACACACATACTTGCATGTACATATATATTTTTTTTACTCGTGTCTTATAAAAATGGTGCTCAATCTTATATAACAGAGTATATTAAGTATCTATCAGTGGATACACATAATATCCCACGTCGATAGCACAACTCAGAGTTTCATGCAGTTACACAATTATCAAATGCTGAATACTCACACACACACACACACACATATATATATTTGGTTGGATTGGTGTGAATTTGTGACCCTGGGTTTCACGCTTTTGCGATCGTCAGACAAAAAACGTGAAACCCAGGGTCACAAACTCACATCAATCAATCCAACCAAATATGTTAGCTCTATCTCTGATATTGAGCACTTTCTAATAAGTACCGTGCATATAATATATAAATAATTATATATATACACACACTTTTCACACACACACACACACACACACACACATATATATATATATATATTGGTGATTTTTCTTTTTTGTTCATTTTTATTTTTTTAAATACATAATAAACAAATATTCTGTTTAAAAAATAATACAGTTGTTCAGAATCTTCAACAGTTCTTATTGAGAGTTGTATGTTATATTTTTTGCATTGGTAACCTAGTGTTTTTATCTATACAATTAACTATTGTCATGTGTTATTTTACAGTTTAAAAGTAAAAATATCCAAAGAAATTTAATGATAAAATATATAATACAATGTACTAACAACCTGATCTTGTTATGATAACTTTGAGTGGTACCCATGTTACCATGAAAATGGAATATCTTATTGCAAATAGGGGAAATCAGATTGAATGACCAATAAATATATAAATTCATATTGTCTTTTATATCAATAAAGAAATCAGCATAGTGTTCAAATCTTTCTTAGCTTGAAATTATGCACATACATGACAGGCCACATATGTCATTTCCTTCAGTGTCCTTACTTGGATTTAACATAACAGTAAATATATAAAAAATAAACAGGAGTAAGTGTCTGCACAATGTTGGATATACCTTCATTTTTAACATAATTCCCATAGTTTTTTTAAATCTTAATTCTCAATACCAACAAAGATTTTAATCTGGGTACTTTTATATTGTCTATAAAAGTGTTTCTCAACCTTTTTGACCTATGCACCACTTTTACTCTTAATATATTTTTTTTTGTGGACCACATAACCATTCAATGAAGAGAAAGCTTATTTTATTTTTTACTAATAGATAAGTTTAGAAATTGTATTATAGAAATAGTAAATGTGTATTCTTTATTTTGAAGTAAAACTTAATTTTATAGAACATTTATATACACTATATCCTTCTCAATTTTTATTCAACTTTTACCATCAAAACATTCAATAGAGTAAAAAGGATACTAACTTACATCACATGATCTTGTTTTCTGTTAGTTTTAAAGTTTTTTTCTATTTCTAGTATTTTTAATATGGCGAAGATTACTGAAGAAATTTCAGTTCTCGGTTATAACAATTGTTTCAGTGTGAAATTGCTTTATGGACTACTAAAATATCATAGACTCTTAATTTGCAATCTTTTTGTGTACATTTCCAAAAGTCATTCTGACTATTGAAATCTTTTGTATCACTTTTGTTGTTACCACAAAGTTTTAGGTAATTAATTCCTGAAGAAGCATATAGAATGAATTGTCTGAAACATCATACTAACAATAAAAACATTGCAAAGAATGAAATCATAGTCAAAATCACATTTCAAGGGTATTTTTATATTGTTTTTTACCATCAAAAATTTTGAGAATTTTGTCACAAAGTGCTATCCTCACAAAGTGCTATCCTCTGAACAAACTTTTTTTTTTCTTCTGTTTCTATGTAATTTTGACAATGTTTAACCTTTGTACACAAAGAAAATGGTGTGTCAAAAGGATGGTTATTCACTTGACACTGCTACTACTATATACACTTTTGACTCCCTTGACAATGTCTATTTACAAGATTATAAAAATATATGAACCTGGTACAATGCAATATTTATTATTTACCATATAAAGAAAATTGAAAAAATCTTTTTATTCAAAAATTTATAAAAAAAAAAAAAAAATTATCAAAATATGTAAACCAACTACAGTACATTATTTATTATTTACTATTTACCATATATCTTGAGATTCTTGATAAAATTCATAAAGGGTCTGTAATGTAATTGATCTTGGCCTGGCACCTTGACTTCAGTCACTGTCACACCACTGTGATGTGACTTCCCACTATCTTTTCTGCAAATATTTATAAATATGAGAAATACAAATATAGATAATATATAGATAAATAAAGGGAATAACCATCTTTTGATACACTGTTTTTGTTTTGTTTTTTTTTGGTGGGGGAGTCTTTTTTTGTTTTGTTTTTGTATTTTTCTTTTTTTGTTTTTCAGACATCAACAATGTTAAACATTGCCATAATTTTTAGTTTATGATGTCTGTATGCTGCTAGGTCACCAAAATTATCACCTACCCAAATTTCATTAAAATTAGGCCGAACATTATGCCACGGAGATTAAACGTATGCAGCAGTTTACAATTTATTGGTTAAATTTCATCCCACTTTTGAAGTGTTGGTGTCTAAGTGGGGGGTCATTTTTAATATCACTTTTTCAGGTTTACATTCTGTTCAATTATTTTGTACATTATATGGGCTGATCAACAAATTGAGGATTATTTAAAAAAATATGCCTAAAAACGTTTTAAAAAAAAAAAATGGAAAAAGATTTGTTTTAAATTATAACAAAATTAGCTATTAAAACCAAAATTAAGTCATACAGGAAAATGTCTTTAAACTGGAAAGGTTTTTTTTTTTTTTGTGATGCATTTCATCTGTTAAAATTTCATCAGACTGATGAAATCCTAATGGATGAAATGTGTTGCAAAAATACCTTTCCAGTTTGTCATATTTTTCTAAATACTGTTTGTTGATATATAAAATTATACAAAATTATATATCCTTATATCATTGTTATATATTAATCACCATTATGGGCATGTGACCAAATGGTTAAAATGTTCAATTTCTAACCATATAACCTGGGTTAGACTCTTACCATGGACAATTTGTCAGGGAAGTGACTTTCTGTTGTGATTGGACTTGGTTGGAAAGTTCATGAAAAACAAACCACAGGTGGACCCAAGTCTGGTGAGTGAAATTGGGTAGAAGCCGTCAATGTTTGTGCTCACACATTGTGGACTTGGGTATATTGGCCTTGTTCAAAAAATTGGTTGTGTCAAATTATGCACTCTCTCCCAGAAACTGTAACTAAGATCTGCTCAGCATAGTTGGAGTATGAACAGCAGAGCAGGCATCTGTAATAGGGTTTAGCTAGCTACCCTGGCAGACAAGCGTGCTCAGAAAACAAGTAGTAGCTGACCATTATAATCACAATTGATATACAGATGGAAATTTTATGGGGAGTTATTTTTCTAAGTTGCCTGAAAATAACCAGTTTCTTCTGAAAGTGTACAATTTGTTTGCTTGTCTCTATGGTAATAACACTTTTTTTTTTATATGTCAAAGTTATTTATGTGTTTAGAAAAGGCATTTATTTTTACATACAAGATGCAGAGAAATATGTTCCTTATCTAAAACAAGATGAAAAACTAACAGTTAAAACTGTTTCTACTGTATTTATTTTTCTGTTCATTGTTTGCTTGCAATCTCATTTTCTTTTGATTCTCTCTTGTTTAGATGACAAGCATGTTGCGTAACCAGTCTCCGGCTACTAACGAGAATGATATCCGGATGAGGAGCAATCGTCCAGGCAAAGATAACAAGGAGAGCAAAGAATCTAAGGACAACCAGGCAGCTCAGCAGCAGCAGCAGCAGGGCCAACAGAATCAACAGCCAGAAGGAGGATCTAGTCAGCCTTCCTCACCAGCCCATACGAGAGACAGAGGACTGGCAAAAAAATGCTGTTTCTGTTGGTGCTGTGCTCCTCCTTGCTTCTCTAAGTATGTACTCAGTGAAACATCACTTTCTCTTTTATCTACCAGTGAAGCACTTTGTACGTGTTCTGTTACAGTCTTCTTTGGCCACATTGGGTTGGTCATGAAGGGCCCAGAACTGCACAATGTGCAACTATTGATATGGCAGTGTTTCCAGCTGTCAAGTATCTTTTTGGCATCTACCAAATCCAGCAATCTCAAAGAGCTCAAATTTGAAGTGCATGACCTCCCAAAATATGCTAGTACCTACCATAACTTCTCTTTACTTTTTCTTTTCTATTTTTTTTCCATTTTTGAAAGTTATTTTACAAATGTATATAAATAGAAAACAGCCAATTTAATTATTCCAAAGTTACGTTATAGTAATTTATTGGGTGTGGGCAAAACTCCACAGCAGTCTTTTTGTTTTAAATAGAAACTAAATATACAGTTGAAAATCATGTTTTGCATACATTTAATATATTCCTTTGAAATAAGGAACAGTAATTTTTAAAAAATGCCATATTGCAAATTATTTTTTATATATATTTTAATCATTTCATCCCAAGCAAGGCACTAAAGCTACTAAGATACAAAGAGTTACAGAGTGTGAAAGAATAAAAAAAAAAAGAGAAACATTATTAAGGAGTGAGAACAATAAAAGAAGAGGAATCAAGAAAACCATAGATAATGATTGACATTGCATTTAAATTATTTAAGATGATGATTTGCAGTTTTTGGTATTTTGAGAAATGTATTTTTAATCATTTCACCTATCACCCCAAGCAAGGCAATAAAATCCACTAGGATGCAAAGGGTTACTAAGAGTGAAAGAAACAGATGATAACAAAAGAACAGGATTCAAAGAGACAGAAGATGATGACTGATGTTGCATTTACATTTTTGAAGATTGTAGTTGACAGGAAAGCATGAAACCAGAAGAGAGTTTCACAAGTGAGAAGATATTAGCATACAACTCACAGTTACTGTTGAGATGTTGAGTGTTTCCGCGTGAGTGTATTGAAATAAGGACAAACACATACGTAGGGAAAAATACTGGTATATTCGAAGAGGTATTTACAACAGAGAGATTAGTAGTCAAACGAACGCAGGTTAGTCAGTCACAATCAGAAAGAGTATAAAGTCCAACTGTATCTTCCGGTAGAGAGACGGAAGTGTGATGGTCACCTCATCTTTTAGAACTCTATAGAACTGTCCTATTAGTAGTAGAGAGATCAGTCCATTCTGATGAGAAGGTGGGTGCGCCCCAACACTTACAAATAGTAATTTTATCAGTGAAATTATGAGACTTAGCTACCAATCTAGTACTGTGCTTAACTTTGTGAATCCAAGAAAGAAGAAAGGTCATCAGAACAATAAATATCAAATAACTACACATTAGATTGATGCTTCCTAATAAATCTAATTGTTGATCACTCTGAGAATAACTTCAATTTCATCAGGTGAAACCAGCACAGATTATTTTAATTCATAAACTTTCCTTTTGATTACTGTAAAGAGTTGTGGATGTATGGGCAGTGTAATGGTTAGTAAGCTGGAAAGCAAACTTGGTGAGCCAAGTTCAAATTCTGAACAAATTCATCATGTTCACTTTGGCAAAAATATCTTTGTGAAAGGTATAAATTCATCTCTTCTCTCTGCAGATATGGGTTAAATAACAAGATAGACTATGCTCTCTTGTCTTGACAGAAGATTAAAAATGGACGTGGCATGATTGATGTCAGAGGGTGGGGAATAAAGGTGTTTTGGGTGGATGGGAAATTACAGTTGGCAGATTCCTTGACAAAAAGAGGTGGTTCTACACTTAAATTCTTAGAAGTACTTGGAACATCTCAACTTTGAAAAAAAAAAAAAAGAAAAGAAAAAAGTGTACTAAATGAAGGGTGATGCAATGTGGATTATCAGTTATCTCCCTTGAACTATTTCTATAAAAGGAACTCTTCAGTGAAGACAAGTGCTTAGGTTGTTCAATGTTTATCGTCTAAGCAAGTTAACAAATGGTAGCAGTCTGAGACCCAGTAATTTTGTGGGATATTTTATATTCTTTTGTGTTGTACACATTGCCACTTATACTGCATCTCAAGATGACAACTGAAAAGGCTTTAAAATCGCCACCACTGTTGATGACTGAAGAGAATTATGTTGAATGGAAAAACAATTTAACTATATGGCTGATGTACACAAACTTAAATAAATGTAAACAAAGTCTGACAGTTTTTCTCAGTTTGACTGGATGGGCAAAAGATTGTGTTAAGGACTTGGGAAATTGGTCAGGAAAACGGAGTCAAGATAATAATAGACAAATTGCACGCATTGTTTTTAAAAGATGAAAATACCCAGGTTTATTTAGACTTTAAGGAATATTATGATTGCAGACAACCTTCCAGCATAAGTATAATAGACTTTTTGGTTCAATTTGATTAAATGTACCACAAACTGGGTAATTTTAGAGTTGAATTACCAGTGGGTGTACATCCCCCTTTTTCTTTTTTCTATTGACTGCAGTAAATGTGTCTGACAATGATAGACTAACTCATGCTACATGGGCATCTATGACTTATGAAAATATGAAATGCACAAGAAAAAAGACTTTTTGGGATCCTGCCACCAGATAGAAGCACCATGTGTCAAATCTGAATCAGTTCTTGTAACCAAAAACAAGAAAACATTTCAAACAAAAGGTTAGCGTGGATGAGTAAATTATAGAGTTGGTCAAAAATTTCCCAGTAGAACTTATGAAGCTAATATAGGTTCCAATCCAATTGGCAAGGATGAAAAAATTATGAGATGCTTTAATTGCAACTCTAAAAAAACACTTCTCAAGAGATTGTAAACATCAAGAAACGTGCGAGAGTTATTTGCAGAAAAAGGATTGAGTCCTGTGTAGCGAATAATTAAATTCCATTTTTTTTTTTTGAGTAAAGCCTCTATGAAGAAAGCTGGAATTATTTTAAATTTTGTGAATGATACAGCAAAGGTTCTGGGTGATACAATAGATTTAGCTTGCATCTCATCAGGCCACTACTGTATTCCACTTACAAATTTGTTGTTTGACAAACATGGTGAATTGAAAGTGTCAGTGGTGTTGCACACCACTTCTGTAAAAATGGTAACACTGAAAAAGAAAAGAATAAAAGCAATGAAGCTACACAGACAATTTTCACATGCCTCTAAAGAAAAGTTGTGTAAACTTGTGAGGGGGGGGAGTAATGATTTTAATGATACTAAATTCCTTAAGATAATTGAAAAACATTGTGATTCATACAAAGTAATGCATGAATCACAAATATGTACCTTTATGTCAAGTTGTAGCTTTGCCCATGGCTAATAAATTTAACCAAGTTATGTTTATGGACTTAAAGGAACATATACACAATAAAACTTGGATTTTGCATATAATTGAGTCTGCTACAAAATATTCTGCAACCGGTTTAGTGTTTTCTAAACAGTCAGTCAGTGTTATGTAGTGGTTTCACAGTGGAGGCTTGTATTTGCACTGTCTGTCCTAAAATAGGTTCGACGTACAAAACATTAGGAACTTGATATAATAGGTAATGACGCAGTAATCTAGTTGGGGTTGGCTGGTACTTTAATATCCGACTAACGGTCGTCCGACATCGACTGACTGACTGACCAACTCTCTGACTGCGACTGACTCGTTACTTTTACTACTCCTACTCATTATAGGTGGGAGAGTCTATTAACTATAGAATAGGTGTGTTTCACTATAACAGTCAGTCAGTTATGTGCAATGCGTGATACACACTTAGGCGATCATGTATCTTTCAATACGTAACTAACAAGGCAGATTTTTCCCACAGTAGGTTGCCATTTCTTTCTGCGGTAGACCAGTTGCCATCCGGTCTGTCCTGATATTTACCCATAGCTGGGGAAGGGGAGAAGAAGAGGATTCGTACCTTTTCCAAGGATATTAGCACGTAAATGAATGTAATGCATTTGACTGGAATTTGAACTCGGCTCTCCAATACCTCCAATTTCTAAACAGCAAGATGAAATGCGCAAAATATCTACCGAATGTGGATAACTTATTTTGATGCTCCTAGAAAATTCATGAGTGATAATGGAGGGGAATTTTCAAACGAAAGATACAAGGAAATAAATGAGAAACTAAATATAGAAACTGTAACAACAACAACAGGTGAAGCACTATTTAGCAATAGGATTGTGGAACGGCATAATTATAAATTAGCAGAGGCATTTTACAAGACTATTGCAGATATGAACCAAAAATTGCACTAAGTGCCAAGAACACATTACAAAATAATGGTGGTTTTAGTCCAAACCAATTAGTATTTGCAGTTAACTCTAACTTTCCATCAATATTAAAGGATGACGTTCCAGCTATAGAGTGTTCCTCTAGTGATATTAAATGTCAGAACGTGAAAGCTTTACACAGTGCTAGACAAGACTATATTACAGCGGAGTCAAGTGAAAAGATCAGGAGAATGTTATTCAGATGTGGTGTATGATAATGGTGATAGAGTTTATCATCACAGAAAAAAATTTAAAGGTTGGAAAGGTCCTGCAGTTGTGCTTGGGAAAGAAGGGACAAAATGTGTTGGTACGCCATGGAGGAGCTTACTATTGTATTCATCTATGTCAATTAATGAAAGTAAAAGATTGAAGTAATATGTACCAGGCCAAAAAGAGATCAGAATATAAGACAAGAGAAGAAGAACTACCTATGAATAGTATTGATGTAGATGAGAAGGATGATACTCAGGAATATTCTATGCCAGATGAAACTGACTCCCAGAAAGAAGATATTGTCTGATGGTTGATGCAAAATCTCAATTCTGACTATAAGTAATAGCATAAGACCAAAAAGAAATTCTTTTATCACGTACAAGATAAAGACCGAAGATGTATGGAGGCAAGCCCGATTATTATGCAGCACTACCTAAACAAACCGTCAAATATAAAGAATGGGTGAATGTGGTGGGGGGTGAAGAACCAAAATGTGTTAATTGGAATTATATTGACAATTGAAAGGAACTAGATTATCCAGAAAATGCTGTACTGTTCATCATGGATTAAAGAAATGTCCCAGGATATTGTGGATACTAAGGAGAGAGAACTAAATAACTTGATTGATAATAATGTATTTGAAGTCATTCCATTTGAAAAACAGACTACACTATCTTCTCATTGGATAATATCTGAAAAATATAAAGATAGCAAAAAAAAAACTAAAGTAAGATTAGTGGCCATGGCTTTGAAGAGGACACTAACGATCTTAGAAAAGATTCTCCCACCTTCAGTAGAGAGTGTCAACACTTGATATTTTTGATAATAGCCTTGATGTCCTGGAGGTTGCAATCTGTTGATATAACAGTGGCATTTCTGCAAGAAGATATTTTGGAAAGAGAGGTATTTCTACGCACACCTCGTAATGCCTGTCCAAAAACTGAAGGCTGTCGTCTTAAAAGATGCATCTATGGATTAAATGATGCACCTAAATCTTGGTGCAAAAGAGTTAAAGAGTTACTCCTACAGCTGGGGGGGAGGTACAATTAGTTTGTAAGACAATGCCTTATTCAAGTGGTATAAAAGTGGATCACTTGTAGGAATTTTAGTTAGTCATGTGAATCATTTTACATTGTGGTAATGATTTTTTTTCAGGAACAGATCATAGAAAAACTAAAGAAAATATTTAAGGTCAGTACACATGAAAATGGATCATCTAAATATCTAGGATTGGAAGTTTTGCAAGCTACAGAAGTAAAACAAGAATCACATAATAACATCAATTAGCATAGCTAAAAGTTGCACCACAAGGAAGACAGATGAATTGACTGCAGAAGAGAAAACTGATTTTAAACGCTTAAGTGGACAAGTGATGTGGGTTCCTTCATAAACAAGACCAGATTTAAGCTATGTAATATGTGTTATGAGTAATACAGGAAAGAATCCAACTGTGAAAATTCTAGAAGAGGCAAATCACTGTTTAAATTGGAATCTAAGAAAATGCACTAAAATTTACTAATTTGGGGGATCCTAAAAAAAATGAGTCTTAACATATTCAGATGCTATATATCCTAGGCTGGAAGATGGGTCTTCCCAGGGTGGTATTGCTGTTTTTATTCAAGGTGAGAACAAGAAAGTAGCACCAATTATCTGGCAATCTAAAAAGTTGGATAGGGTAACAAACAGTCCATTAGCATTTGAAACTTTGACATTAAGTGAGACAGTAGATGCAACATTCTTTGTCTCTGTTACAAGAAATTTTTGGTATGACTGTATTGCCACCAGTACAATACTATACAGACAATAGATGACTAATTTTGAGAACTACAAACATTATTAGTGACAGAAGATAACTGGTGGACATGGCAAGATTATGAGAAATAATGTCAGGGGGTGGGGGAATAAAGATGTTTTGGGTGGATGGGAAAATACAGTTGGCAGATTCCTTGACAAAAAAAAGGTGATTCTACACTTAAATTCTTAGAAGTATTTGGTACATCTCAACTTTGAAAAAAAAAAAAAAAGAAAAGAAAAAAGTGTACTAAATGAAGGGAGATGCAATGTGGATTATCAGTTATCTCCCTTGAACTATTTCTAATAAAAGGAACTCTTCAGTGAGGACAAGTGCTTAGGTTGTTTAGAGTTTATCGTCTAAGCAAGTTAACAGCAATTAGTCTAGAAAAGATAAGCTATATCTGGCAGCAAGGCCTGATTAGGATGTTTCGAGATTTTGAGGATTGTGGAACCACCTCTTAAATATCTGGAAAGCGTTTTCGCAGAGGATGGTAAGTGTGACACTAAGATCCATAGACATATTGGAATGGCAAAGGACACATTCTTAAAGCTGGGCAGAGTATTGCGAGACAGGAGGATTTCTTTGGTAACAAAGAAAAGAGTACTGAGCTGTTATGTGACGTGTCCTCCTTTACGGCAGCAAATATTGGACAGTTTCCTCAAAGATGAAGAAAAGACTTCAGGTAACAGAGATGTGGTTCTACAGAAGGATGCTGAGGATATCATGAACCGAGTGTGTGAGCAACGATGAGGTTTTAGCGAGGATGCAAACAAGGAGGAGACTTATACTTAATATCAGGAAGAGGCACCTGAAGTTTCTAGGACATGTAATGAGGAAGGAGGGCCTGGAGAATTTGATACTCACAGGTCAAATAGGGGGAAAGTGAGACAAGGGAAAACAATGCATGACATACCTAGTGGGCTTAAGCAAGTGGATGACAGAATATGGTCTGGGGGAGGTGGTAGAAGGACAGAACTTGTTGAGAGCTACAAGGGATGGAGGGAAGTGGAGAGCCATGATCACCTACGTTCTGAAAGAACACAGCACATAAAAAGAAGAGGAACCACCTCTTAATTGCCATTGTTCCCAGATCCACAGTTATGGGGAAATAGTGAACCCCCAAACAAAAGTAAAACATTATGAAAGTATAAAAAATATATTTTTATACTAAAAATACCAGCAATACATATTTATATAAAATACTAGCAGTAGAGCTCGGCATTGCCAGGGGATGTAACAGTAAGAGATTGATCAAGTATCGACCATCATAAAGACTTAAAAATAAAATTGACAAAGATTATTTGTTTAAGGTTGACGGACACGCATGTCTTAATTAGTTTTTTTCTTTTTTTTACGAATTGGTCAAACCCAAACTCAAACAAAAACATTGTTTTCAATCGTTATGAGTCTACCGATTGAATAGAATTTTATTATAAACAATTGTCTTGTAAATGGAATTTTTAAAGTATTCTGAATGTAAAAATAAAGAAAAAAGTGTGCAACACAATAAGAAACACTACCTGCCAAAAAAAAAAAGTGAAGTTTTGTTGAAATCGGTTGAAAAATGTAGGAAATCCGATCCCATATATAAACGAACACACACACACACACACACACACAAACAACCTGGGTTTTAACCTGATGTGAGTTGTCCCCCTTTCATTAATGCCTCTTAATCATGTTTTCAAATTGATTTTGTGCAAAAACAATTGTGTTTTTCCAATTTTTGTCACTGTTAGAACCACCGCATGGTAATTTTACGTAGTCCTGTGAAGTTTTGTTGAAAAATGTAGGAAATCCGTTCCAATATATAAATGTTACAGACACACACACACACACACAATCTGCATTTTATAATAAGTAAGATTTACCAACAATACCTATTTATAGTAGAATTATCAACAATAAATTTTATAGCAAAATGACTAACAATACATTTTATCTGTAGTTGAAAGCATAGGTTCAAAATATATTTAGTTGAAGCCATAAAACTTTGTTCAAAATATTTAGATTTCAGCATTAAATAACCTGTAAAGCTGTTGTATGTTGCTAAACAAAATCAACCAGTCTAAGAAAGGGAAAACTGAATTTAAAACCATCCTGAAGAGACAGGCTCCATCAGGTTACCTTCCTTTAGGAACACCACTACTACTGTAGTTGCAATATGGGGGGGGGAGCCTTGTGGCCCAAATAGGTTAAATTGGACCTGTGGCGTGTGAGAGTTACAGCAGTTTCCCATTCTTGAAAACTGTACAAGTTGTCAAATTATTTGTTGGAATATAGAACCACTGCCAATAAATGACTAAGAAAATATTTGACCTTTTTTTAGGTTTTATATGTCTTGTGGTAGGCTAATTTTTATCTAGACCAGGCATTGGCAACCTCTTTGTGCAGTGGGCTGTATCATCATAAAGCAAGCTGCACAATTTAAGATAATATTTTATTGAAAGTACATTAGCCATTTTCACTACAGAAGACCATACATGTAGTCATGTACCACAGAAATAAGGAAAAGTTAATTTTTTTTCTTTGGAGAAAAGATTTTCCCTATAATTAAAAAAAATTATAATTTTAGTATAATATTATCACTGATGACACACACTACTGAATATAATTTGTTTCTAACTTATTCATTCAAAAATACAAAAAAATGTTTTTAAAATAAAGAAATGTACTGCTTCTCTAGAGAAAAAAATGATTAGGAATGTTTCCTGTTTCTAAAGCTAAATATATTTATATGTATGATCTTCCTGAGTGAAATCACCAATGATGAAAATGTTATATGTCAACAAAACATTACTACATTCAAGAAATATTGTACTTTATCATATGTATTTATGTCTGAGAGTTCAAATTTCACCATGTTCAATTTGTCAGGAAGGTAACTTCTTGATGTTACTTGTCTAGATAGGCAATCCCAGCATGCAACACCATTAGAAAGTGTCTGAAAACCATTCCACACATTAACCCAATCCTTGTCAGGGCAATTGGGTAAATGGAATTGTTCATCGATGATTCTTCTAGCACAAAGTCAAAAATCATCATGACCAAGAGTTTGAGCGTACTGGACTTGTTCAAACTGTTGATCACACTAGATGATGAGCTTTCTCTCAGAAACTGTAACTAAGGTCTGCTCATCATAGTTTCAGTATGAACCACAAGTGGGCTCTGTGGGTATTGAACAAACACAAAATGTGCTGGAGCAGGTGTTTGTGACAGGGATTGGCTAGCCACCCTAGCAGACTGTCATACTCTGATATAAACAGCCAGTCATTATTTTCCTCATTTAATTAGGTGTGCCATTCAGAAAGTAAAAGAGGCTGTATGTGACCCACACCCCACAGTTTGCTCGTGACTGACCGAGAGACTATAGATTCCTTGTACTTGTAATTTAACTTAACTCTAATATCAAATGTAAATGGGGGGGAGGGAGTTACATGCCATCCAGTATGTATTTTAGCATTTGATGAATACCAGTGTTGTATTGTTATTCTATGAAACGTGATCAGTAGTCAACTTTTGGCCTGTCTTAGTTTATGCACTTTATAGGTCTTCTACTTAAGCAAATAGATACAATCCTGTTTACCAATCCACTACACCTCCCTGAACCGAAGAGGTTTAATGCCTTTGGTTGTTCTCAAAATTCTTCTACAACTTCTTTCCTCCTCCTCCCACTTGAGGTTTATGTCCTGTTCTTTTTAATGGACAAAAATTCGATTCTTTCCGCTATGATGAGTTTCTTTTTAGGCCGTACACTTCTTTTTATAATTTCAGAAATTTTGAGGAAAGTCAAATTCTTCATTTGTTTGGGAGATGCCATGACAGAAGTTTTCATTATATCTTCACAAAGCTAGAAAGAAATCAGTTATTTCATTTTTATCTCCCTCTTGCCCGGTTGTCTTTCAATTTTTTTTTTTAACCCTATGTGGGTTTATCCAAGTGACTTAAATATCCTATCGGCAATGCTGTATTGATGTATTGTGTTGTTCTATGACACGTGATCAGTAGTTAACTTCTGGCCTTTCTCTTAGTTTACTATATAATTTACATCTCTTCTACTTAACATATGCAAATAGGTACAATCTTATTCACCAATCCACTACAACCAGGTTTTTTTTTTTTTTTTTAGAAAAACTTGTATTTTCTTTCTTTAAGTCTAATTCCAAATGTCATTTGTTTATACATTGTGAATTGGCTTGCCTACTACTTTCTGAGAGAAGTATAGTACTGCAAAGAGTTTATATGTTGAGTTAATTTCAAAATGGGAACACTTGGAGAAACTCAGAATCATTTTGAATTGTAATCTGATACATTGCATCAAGAACCAGTAAAGCTTTTTCCCATTTACTGAAAAGTACTTACACCTGCAGTTTTCAATGTTGCTGTCAACCCACGTTGCTCTGACTCATATTTTAATGGCATTAGTATTGAGTTTCTGCTTTTAAATTTATTCAGCCCTGTCTATTTGATATCTGTTTTCTACAAAATCAGAAATTGTAATATAGCCTCTTGGCAAAATCGTAATATTCAAAGGACCATATAATAAACTTGATATCTGTTTTCTCCAACATCAAAAATTTCAATATAGTCACTTGGCAATATGGTAATGTTTGAAGATCTATGTGATAAATTTGAAAATTTAAATTATTAAATTTACCAAGTTTACATTGGTAACAAAATTTGCTTCCTAATTTTTTTTTTATCCTCTCCAGTAACATTCCAAAGTTTCAGTCATCAAGGACATAATCCTTTCATATTTCAATTTAATTATAATGTTTGTTTTTTTTTAAATTTATGCCCATGAAAATCTTCAAATGTAAAGCTGTATTGATGGCAACAATACACAATACAATTTTTTTTTTTTTAACATAGTTCATCATTATTTCCTCTGGTTCATAATAAATTCTTTACATCACTATAATAAGCCAAGGCAGCTTTAACAGAGATTTGCCTATGCCTACTACTATGCTTGAAGACATATTTTCCTTTATTGTTTTCTTTTTACAATCTGAGAGATTATTTTTAAACTTAAAGCCAATAAAATTGTTGTTATTGATGCCTGAAATGATATGGATAATACTAAAATTAATTCTATTTTTTTAATACTTTCACCCCAAGCAAGCCACTAAGATTCAAGTGGTTACTGAGAGTAGAAGAGTCTGAGAAAAAAAAAACAAAACATTATTAACCCCCTTCCCTGGTGTACATGTGTATATACATTTTTACTGAAAGTGTCCTTTTCAGACACAAATGAATAAACACATTCAAAAACTAGCTACAGATGTGTTTATATGTCAATCTTGATTTTTTTTTTTTATGACCGTCCGAGCTTGAAACAAGTCCAGTTGTCAACTCCTAACTGGGGTAGAGGTGTTAGCCACCACTCCGGTACTTCAATGTACCTCAGTTTCTTAGTCTTCCCAAACAAATAAAAAAATTTGTCTGAAAATGAAATGTTTTTCCCAAAATAATTGGCAGAGAATGAGTTAAGGTGACAGAAGATGACAACTAACATTGCATTTAAATTTTTGAAGAAGAAAGCAAAAGGCCTGGAGAAAATTCCACAAGTGAGAAGTGTGAAAGTAGAAAATATTAGCATAGAACTTATGTTTACATCTAGAAATTTAAACAGTAAAATGATGAGACCTAACAGCCAATCTAGTATTGCATTTAAATTCATGAAGTTGTGGTATCAAAGAGAAAACCTCATCAAAAGAATTGCCATGAAAATATTTATAGAAAAGGCTCAGAGAAGTTACTTTATGGTAGTGGGAAGCCAAAAGATATTGAAGCCAAAGATACCAGGTCAGGACTAATAACATTGCAGATTCTTTGGATGTTGTCAAGAATATCTAGTTACATAGCAGAAGCACTAGGGTTACTTTGACATGGTGTAATTGTTAGCAAACTTGTCTCACTAAATCAATTACAACTGAATAGTGGGTTCAATCCTCACTAGGTGCACTATAGTTTTGGCCTTGTGCCACATATAAGCTACACTTAGAAAATTACCATAGCAGAAGCACTAGACCAGATTTGGCAACAATATTCAGTGCATGGATGAATGGTAAATTTATAAATATACAAGATAGATTCTGGCGGGAAAAATTGTCTGACATGACACAGTGAACCAACTTTCCTAGCAGTCGACCTAGCAATTGATTCAATATAATCATTGACTGCTGCTAAAATACAAAATTTGAAATTTTCATTTACAGCATGATGACTATGAAACTGCAACTGTGAGTTAGGCCTGTTCAGTCTGTATAAGAATAACTGAGAGAAGTGATCAAAACTTTGTAAAAATATTGCAGTTATCTGACTACTCTTATATGTTACTATTTACACAAACTGAAAGTAATGGATAGCTCAATTCACTCAATAATGATAAAATTTAATGATTGTGTTGAATGGAAAATTCAACATTGTTTAAAAAAGGCATCATTTGGGGGGGGGTCAGACTTTTGCAATCAAATTATTCGTTTGTCATTCAAAGAAATTCTAAATCAAACTCTGAAGTCTATGATGTTTATAGCATTTAATATATACTTAATGTTTAAATTTGATATATATTTAATATAATTTAATATCAATCATTAATAGCATTTAATTTATACTTAATGTTTAAATTTGATATATATTTAATATAATTTAATATCAATCATTAATAGCATTTAATTTATACTTAATGTTTACATTTGATATATATTTAATATAATTTAATATCAATCATTAATAGCATTTAATATATATTTAAATTCCTTTTTATAATATTTAATTCATTAATATATACATTTAATATATTTTTAATAACATTTAATAGTAATCAGTACCATTTAAATTAAACTCTGAATGAAGTCTAAATTCCATTTTCATAGCATTTATTATTTTGGACTGATCAGAAATGTTATATAAGAAAAAACTGCTAGAGACAATCTCATTTGATAAAATCATAGAGAACTGAAAAAAATGTTAATAATTACATATTCCTAAAAATTAATATTTTTTAAAGTAAGTTTTTAAATGTTTAATTAGTGATGAGATCAATGTTACATAAAATTTCTGCTTTTACTAACAATTTTTTTTTTAAGTTTTCTTATCTAAAAAAATTCACAATTATACTGTCATTCACATTCCTTGTTATAATTGCTATTTTACAAAAGTTTCTCTGGTTTCTCAATTCTCAGGATTAATATTATTTGCCAGACAATATAAACATGATGTACACTACAGTTCAAAAGTTTGAGGAAACCCCTGGTAATTTTTAAATTGGCTCCAAAAGTAGTTGTTTTGTACTCTAAATAAGAGAAAATTATTACGCATTGTTAAAAAAAAGTGGGACATGATTTTTTAATTGAAATTTTATTTATGACAAAAGAAAAAAATAATGATTAAATTTTGCTCTTGTCAAAATATCCTCCTTTAGCCTTGATTACCGCAGCATAAAAAGTTAAAAACACTTTAAAAGAATTAGTATTTTACCATAACACATCTGATCACAATTTCAAATAATGTCCATCTGAACAGAAGAGAAAAGAATTTACTGAGGAGAAAATGCATTGAAAGTGCACTGATGCCACAATTCTCTATGATAAACCTCTGACCAGGCTCATACACAATATCACTTATTGTCATAAAAGCAATAGTTGTACAATTTATTCATATGGTTACATTCTCCATTATACCATTATCTTCCTGGTATAATGTTTGTTTACATCCCATAATAGTAGATATAATAATTTCAGACTGTTTCATTGACTGTTATTTTCTTGTAAATTAATCTTTAATTATCAGGTTGCATGTTAATAAGCTTCATTTAGAATATATGAATTGTTTGGTGATTAAATTAAATGGAAAAGAATATTAATCAGTTCTAATTTAGTTTTTCTATTTTTATAATTAGAATTGGTCCCAGATTTTTTCTTAGTGTTTTTCAAAGATTGGTTGAAATTTTTTATTTTGGTTATAATTGGCAATAAAAATCATAAAGAAATTGTACTATCATTCATTACACGTCAAATTACTGAAATGCAATGTATTTTTTTTCTTACTATGAAGTTATAAGCTTAACACTTCAAAGCTTTTTAATTAAGTAGGAGAAAATAATAAGGTCATTGTGTAAGAATTCAGATGAACAATTATAATTGTGATCAATATTTTAATCAAATAGAAAATAAAAGGAAGTTCTTAGAGAAATACAGTTAAACAAAAGAAGAAAAAATGTAAATTTAAACAAATCATTGTTTTTCTCATAGTGATACCTTTATTCCAAGTAACAATGGAATATCAGTCTGCCTTTCAAAGCAACAAAAGCAAGAAAATTATTCATTTTGTTCTTAAGAAATTTTCAAGAACTAAAATTTGTTTAAAAGGAAAAAAAAAAAACAGTCCTTTTTTTAATAAATCAATGTAAAGCTATCTTGCACATTTATAAATCTACCATTCATCTATGTATTGTATATTGCTGCCATATCTGGTCAGGTGCTCCTGCTATATATTTTGATATTCTTGACAAAATCCATAGAAGGGTCTGTAATGTTATTGGTCTTGACCTTGCATCTTGACTTTAGTCACTTTCCCACCACCATGATGTGGTTTCTCTGCCTTTTCTATAAATATTTTCATTGCAGTTGTTCTAATAAGCTCTCCTCCTTCATGCATCAACTGCATAAATTTAAACATACTACTAGATTGGCAATTAGGTTTCATAATTTTACTGTTGAAATAGCTAGATTTAATGATAAGTTCTGTTCTAATAATTTCTTTTCTTGCACTTCTTGGCTGTGGAAATCTCTTCTGGTTTCTTGCTTCCCTACCAACTACAGTCTTCAAAAATTTAAATGCAACATCCATACTTCTGTCTACTTGAATCCTGATCTTTTATTGTCCTTTCCCCTCACTAAAGTCCTCTCATACTCTTTCACTGCTTGTAACCCTGAGTGCTGAGTGAACATTGTTTTGGAAGGTTTATTTTCTTTTTTATTAATACAGATTGTATATTTCCTGTGTGACAGAGTTCATAGCTTGCTGTATGTTGGGACAGAGAGAAAGGAAGAGCAAGGCATCTATGTCTTTGTAGCAAGCAGTTGTCCTGATTAGTTCTTTGGTGGTTAGAGGAATGGGTCAGCCTGTCTCATTTTCTGGCATAAGGGTAGAGAGAACTGATTGCAAGAGCTATTGGGGTTATATTCAAGTGGGTAAGTGATCAGAGAGTGCTGTAGGATTGTCCTTCACTTTGGTACAGGTTTTTGATCTTTTTGTTTGTACTTAAGAATGATAATCTTAATGAGGTGTTAAGGTGATAAGTAGGTGATACTTTTCAGGGGTTTTAAGAAATATTTTTATTTTATTTATTAAACTTAGCTTTGCATCTTAGTGGTATTATTGCTTTGCTTGGAGTGAAATGATTGAAAAAAAGTGTTATTTTCTAAGTATCTACTTAATTAAAATGAATTATTTAATGATAGGTTTTAATCCTAAATTTTCATATTTCTGTTTTTGTCTTCCAATGATCCTTTTCTGATATTTATACATAAGTGCATTAACAAGTCTAGTTCTGGAATAGGTGCATTAACAAACTAGAAAAAAAACATTTATTTTACTTGAAAAATGTTTAGTTTTTAATATAACTACACTTCTTTATCAAAGCAGTTCATTTATTGATGAATATTATTCACATTATACAATGAAAATTTCAGATCAAAGTTCTGCTAATAACTGTATGTCAAGCTATGGATTTATTGTTCTTTCCCCAAAATCTAATTTAAATCATATGAGATGGTGATTTAGGCAAAAAGTATTTTCACAAAATATCAGCAGTAATTAAAAAACAAAAAGTTAATTAAAGTATTAAGAAACGGGAAAATTTCTTAGAAACAAAGAAAAGAGTATTGAACTGTTATATAATATCAGTCTTCCTACATGGCAGTTAATGCTAGACAATCTCATTACAGATGAAGAAGTAACAGAAATGTTGTTCTACAGAAGGATGCTGAGAATACCATGAACTGAACATATGAGCAACAACAAAGTTTTAGAGAAAATTGAAACAAAAAGGATACTTATAGTTAGAATCTGAAAGAGATAGTTGAAATTTCTAGAGCACATAATGAGGAAAGAGGGCTTAGAAAATTTGACACTCAAAGGATATATTGCAGGCAAAAGGGACAGAGATGAACAGTGTATAATTTACCTTGCAACTGGTTGGCAGAACATGTTTTAATTGATTTGTTTTCCAAGTGCTTATCAACACTTTGCAGGTTATTTAAAGCCAGAAAAAAATATTTTTTTAGATTGTAAGAATTTTTTTAGATAATAATATAGTGATATATTTTACTAATTAACCCATAGCGGGGGGGAGAAGAGCTGGATTCATACCCTTTCCCAAGGGAATTTGCATGTAAGAATAGATTTCTGACCATTCTATTTTGTTGATAGTATTTCGCTTAAATTCACATATATATATATATATATATATATATATATATATATATATATGTGTGTGTGTGTGTGGTCCTCCAGCAGGAATCTAACCTGTAACCGTAATGGCAACCATTATTTGATCTGATGTGCTGTTAACCATTCAGCTACAAAAATGTGTCTGATTGCAAAGTCTGAATTACTGTTTATAAACATACACCTTTGATGATTTTTCTTGATCTATCATATTTGCTCATGAAACGTATCTTAACATAAACAATGACAACATATAAAATGGATTAAGTACAACAGTTATTTTATTGTATTTTCTGTTTGCTAACCATATGCTTCTTTGTGGCTGAATGGTTAACAGCACATCAGATCAAATAATGGTTCCCATTAGAGTTACACTTTCGATTCCTGTTGGAAAAGCATATATTTTCTATGAAATTTCTCGAACATTAAGACCAGTAAATGTAATTAATACTCTTTAATTAAAAAAAAAAAAAACAGCATTTACTTAAATAAATTATATCTATAAAAATAATATATAAACAGAAAATATATATATATATATATATATATATATATATATATATATATATATATATAGCTTGAATATTGAATTCAAGGATGAAATAGACACATTACACATACTCTATCCTGGATATTGAGTATTTTTACTCTATAATATAACATACCTTAAAACTATATTTTATCATGTGTGTGTGTGTGTGAATAATGATATATATTTTTATATATCAAGAACAGTATTGGGGAAATTGTATGGCAAAATAGAAAAAGTTTACTTGTGATGCATTGCATTCTTCACATAACAAATTTAGTCTGATGAAGTCCTGAAGGACTAAACTTGTCACAAGTAAATTTTTATCACTTTATCATACTATATATATATATATATATATATATATATATATATATATATATATATATATATAATTATAATTATATAAGGAATATATAGGTGGGGGAAGAAATGCAGTAAACATTGGTTACAATTTTACAAACATCTTAAGCATTTGCAGATATTTTAACTGTCAGTTAATTATGTGCCAGAATGAACAGATTGAAATTCAATGCAAAATTTTGAATGAATAGAAGGGTTTTTGTGAATAGCCAACCTTTTAACACTTTGACCAAAACTGAATTTGTTCAGATTTGTTTTGAATTCAACAAGATTAATTTCTTCCTCTGATACTTGTTTTCCATCTAAAATTAGTTGACAGACAGACGACCTTAGCTACTGACATTGCTGTTGTCACGATAAAGCCAGATTTTTTTTTTTCTTTTCACCTTTCAACCACAAATTTGGTTCAGAGATTTTAAGAAAAAAATAGGAAAAATAATAAATAAAACTGTGAGGTACAAACAGGTTTTTCTTTTTTTTTTCTTTTTTTTTTCTTTTTTCTTTTTTTTTCTTTTTTCTTTTTCTTTTTTCTTTTTTCTTTTTCTTTTTTCTTTTTTTTCTTTTCTTTTTTTCTTTTTCTTTTTTCTTTTTCTTTTTTCTTTTTCTTTTTTCTTTTTTTTCTTTCTTTTTTTTCTTTCTTTTTCTTTTCTTTTTTTTTTCTTTTTTTTTCTTTTTTTTTCTTTTTGTAAAACTCTATTGAATTCTTTCCCAGTGAAAGATTTCACTAATTAATTTTAGTATAATACAGTTATATGGGCAGCATTCTATCCGTTTTCACCATCAACATTCTTACATATTTTGTTTTCCTTTCTCTTTCTATTTTGACTTCATTCACTTTCTCAATAGTTTTTCTTTTTTCTCTCCATTTTTTTTCTCTTTTTCTTCTCTAATTATTCTTTTTTGTCAATCCTTCCTTTTTTTCATCTACTTTCTAATCTTTATTCTCTTTCTACTCATCTGTTTTTCCCTCTTTTCTACTCTTCTTTATCCCTATACTCATTTTTTAACTTCCTATTCTCCCACTCTCTTAACCACTCCTATTTCTTCTATACACTCTCTCTCTGATAGAATTCTTTCAACAGTTGTATAAATTGAAGTGTAAGCCAAGAAACGAAGAAAAGTGTAGTGAACTATTACATGATATTTGTCCTACTGTATGGCAGTGAATGATGGACAACTTCCTCAAAGATGAAGAAGCAAAAGAAATGGGGTTCTACAGAAGGATGCTGAGGATACTGTGAACTGAACATGAGAGAAACAAGAAGGTTTTAGAGAAATTGGAAACAAAAAAACTTAACATCAAGAAGAGACAGTTGAAATCATTGGGGCACGTAATGAGGAAAGAGGTCTTGGAAAATATGTTACTCACAGAACAGTTTGAAGGGAAGAGGGACAGAGGAAAACACTGTATAACATACTTGACAAGCTTAAGAAAATATATGGCAGAACAGGGTTTAGAAATAACAAAAAAGACAATTTATTTAGAGCTGCAAGGGACAGGAAATTGTGGAGAGCCATGATCATTTACATCCTGAGTTCCAAAAATTGTGGATACAATTTTTATGAGAATGTATTGACATAAAATTAACGCAAATTAAAATCTACTTTTTTTTCATTTTGTCACTACAAATATAAAACAGTTATTTGTCTTTATTTAATTGGTGCAAATAAATAAGTTAAAGAGGAAGAGACCCTGTCTATTTAATATCAGTTAATGGTATAATTCTATACAGAATTGTTTTTATTAGGACTTTAGCAATTTTTGTGAAAAATGTACAGAAATCTTTTAGGCCAGTTTCAGAACCATAAAAAAAAACAGTTAAATCAAAAATCCAGTTCTGACATGAAACATTTTGATATTTTGTGGGTGCCTCATTATAGTATTTACACTATTTACGTTGTTCGGACTGTTGTCCTCATCTTTATTGCCATATTCATGATGTTTCGGTCATTTTACACTCCAGCTTTCTTCAGGTGATATACTTTGGAATTTCAGACTGAACCCTTCATTTCATCCACCAGAGTAGATTGTTCTAGTTCTACATGCCATGCCTTTTCTAGATATCTCATTTCCCTTAAATAACTCAACTCTCCAAGTTTTTTTGTTCATCTCTACTTCGGGCCAGGTATTGAACTCACAACTCTTTGAATCAAGTCAATAGATTACTTCATCTAACACTATTATTCACTGGTTCTTGGGGACATCAGTGAATTAATTTTTGGGACTTATAAACCTAATGTCTCAGTTACAATTTTTTTTACCAGAGCTCACATTACAATTTGTTATTATTTTCTCTAGCACTCTGTATTAATGGTTCCCATATTGTATTCATGTCTATGCTTCGATTTTTGTAGCTTAGCATATGTGCTGATTCCTTAAGTTTTCCTATTTTATACTGATGTTCCCTATCTATTATTTCAACCTCATCCCACAGAGGGCAGTTTTCCCTTTTACCTCCATATATGACAATAAAGATGAGGACAACAGTTCGAACAATGTAAATAGTTACAATACCTCATCTCAAAAATAAAGACAAATGCTTCATGATAGTATAATAGTTAATAAGCAGGTTTCACTGATTATTATGAGTGAGTAGTTAATTCAATCCTTACCTAGGGCCTTTGTGGTGTTATGCTGGAAATAATTTCTTTTATGTGCAAAGCCCTTTCAGGATGTAGACAATCATGGCTCCCCACAATTTCCTCTCCTTTAATCCCTGTAACTAATTTGTTGCCTTTTACCAGACCTCTTTGCTCCTTTTCTGCTTTCTATTCACACAAGCTTGTTAAGTAGGTCATTCATTTTTCTCCTTGTTTCCCTTACTTGTGAATGTTAAATTCTCCAAGCCCTCTTTCCTCATTATGTATCCCAGAGATTTCATTTCTATCTCTTTCTGATTTTAAGTATCAGTTTTCTTGTTCCTATTTTCCTTAAGAGTTCCTCATTGATCACATGTTCAGTCTATGGTATTAACAGCAGTCATCACTAGAAATCCTGCTTTGTTGCTCAAGTCTCCTCTTCTTCTGTGAAGAAATTGTCCAGCATTCAATGACATATCAGAGATCACATGTCATTTTGATAGATGGTTTTTCATAAACAAACATCAACTTATTTAATAGGGCGTATTATTGTTATTAAGTATTACAATAGGAAATCCCTACAACTAATTATCATATGTTAAGATGCTGTAAGTGGTAAGACGCACACTATAATTAGCTGGTTGTTTTTTGGGGAAAAAAAATTTAATTGCTTACTATGCTAGCAAGTCCAAGTCACCGATTCTACAGTGTCATTTTTCTTTCTCTCACAACAAATTATTACATTTTGAACCTATTAGTAATTATTTATGGTTATTATTGATTAGATTTTCAATATACTCACACAGTTTTATATGTATTCACATCAGAAACAATGCATACTTACCATTGCAAGCCATTTCAAAACATGTCATGTTTACATCCAACTCCCAGCTGATGTTTCAGGGCTGCATTCAATATATAATGAGAAAAGACAGCTTGGAGAATTTGACACTCACAAGAAATATTCATGGCAAGAGAGGTAGAAGAAAAGAGAAAGTAGCTTAATTGCATGCTTGTGTAAATTGATAGCAATACAGTATAAATGTACTTTTATTGAATGTAAGCATTAAGAACAATTCACAGAAGTTTAACTTTATACTGTGGGTCTTTCTTCTTCTATGTGCTATGTTCTTTCAGGACATGAGTGATCATGGCTATCCACAACTTCCTACCCTTTGTAACTCTTAGCAATGTTTGTCTTTCAATGTCTCTCTCTTTCCTGTTCTACCATCCAAGTATGTTAAGTCAGTTACCCATTGTATCCCTCTGTCCCTCTTACTTTCAGTATGTCCTGTGAGTGCCAATTTTTGCTAGTTATCTGTCCTAGAAATTGCAGCTACCTCTTTCTGATCCTAAATATAAGCTTCCTTTTTTCCTTAAAACTTCCTCATTATGCACATGCCCCATTCATGACATTCTCAGCATCCTTCACTAGAACTATATCAGTTGCCTCAAGACTCTTCATTCATAATGAAATTGTCCAGCATATGAAGATTGATGTTACATAAGAGTTCAGCACTCACTTTTTTGTTTCTAATGAAATTTTTCTGTTTCTTAATACTTTGCTTATCTTTTGGGAGGCATCTTGCTATTCCAAAGGGTTTTCAGATTTCAGTATCACATTTTCCATCTTTTGTTAGAACACTTCTAAGATATTTAAGTTTTCATACTTGCTTGATTTAGATCCCCCTCCCACTTTGTAGCTTGTATTCTGGGCTGTTCCTCTTGCTGATAACCATACATTCTGTCTTCTTACAATTAATAGTTATTACTTTCTTCACACTTTCCTTTATTACTTTTTCTTTAAGTCCCTGGAGTTTTCTTTCTGTCTGACATGTGTTATCTGCATATCTTACATTAAGATTGTGCTCACCAATAGTAAATCCTGATAGGACTTCTAGTCCTCTTAGGATCACCTCGCTGTAAAGGTTAAGTAAATCTTATGTTCCTTTCTGTTTTTGTTTATTTATTCTAGAGAGCCTTATTTTTTGTCATATAATCAATAAGTCATTAACTCTTATAATTTTAGCCCACGATAACTGCCTAATCACCTGTGAGTTAGAATAGAAATCATATATTTTATTCTTACATCAATGCTTTTAAAATATAAATCACTCACAAAAAGGAAAAAACACTGACTTCAAGTAAGAACTTCAAAAAGCATTCCTCTGGTCACTTGGCTTTTTACCAGGAAATTTCTTGATAGTTAATAATATTGTTACAATGCAAAATGTAATGCCTCCCCAATAGAATTATTAAAACTATTCTATAAAATGAAACACAATGTTATTTTATATATATATATATATATATATATATATATAATATTTTACAGCAAAAAAACAAAAATTACTTCAACATGGGATAGTCTATTTCAAGCTGTTCTGTATGCAACTATCATCAGCCACTAAATGTCTGTTTCAGAGCATTGTTTTAAATTTATTTTCAATGCCAGTCCTCCTCTGGTAGATGCTTTGTTAATGAGAATGGGCTTGTGTTAGCAACTGGTGGGGGCATAAGGTATCTTATCCTGGGGGAAGCAGTCTTGGGTTGGAGTTTGTTTATGGCTAGAACCTTTCGTTGTTTGTAGTTTAATGTCAGTTGTTACTATGTGGTGTTTCCTATACAAGCCCCAAGTGTGTTTTTCTGTGATACACAGTAAATAGTTTTTGTACTACAGATGTCCAATATTATTAATAAGTGATGCGGGATTTAAACTTAAACCCGTTAAGATTAATGTAAATTAGTTGAATTATAGATTTATAGATTGTGGGTAATACCAGAGCAACCAATGGAATAAATCATGCTGTCCAACACACTTATATGCATACATATCATCTTCATGCATACATATATGTACATTTACATATCCATACATATATGCCACTATATACACACATACACCCCACATATATACACATGTATTCTTATGTAATTTTGAATCTATTTCTACGTCTACATTTTGTGATTGGTTCTCTCCATTGATTTAATAGTTTGCATTGATCTTTATATTTTATTATCCTGATATTTTCTTCTAAACATAGCTTGCACCTATCCCTAAAACTATTGGAGGTGTTCGCAAAACCTAGAATTTTCCAATTTATTTGAGGATTCAGAACCTTTTCCTTCAATTCCCCAAATTTTTTCAAAAGGGATGTTTGGTGTTTTAATTTTGGATTGGTGAATCAGTGTCTATATGTATTGATTCTCTTTTGAAATTCTCCTGCAGAAATGCTGATGTAAATATTATGGTTTGTCATATTTTCTTTAGGAGTAATGGTTGCTTGGTATACTACCAGTGTTGATACTTGACAGTTTGCAGAAGGGGTGGGGGTAAACCAAGTAGTTTTTCTTTTCCTATTTATACACCTACATTACACTTTTTGTCATTGTGGCACTTAGTCCAAGTGGAGTTATTTAGTGTTAACAGTGACTTTCTTGCGATTAAGATGAAATTTCTTTCATCATCCGTTATTTCTATATAGTTCTTTGCAAAGTTGATACTATTGACTAGGAGGTCCCTAGTGATATAGGAATAGAAGCCAATTATATCAAACTTAATGAATGTTGCTTTATCCTTATTCCTCATGTTAGTGAACCATTTAATAGTATCTGACAAATCCTTCCAAAGGTTAGTACTGGTTGTGATTAGTAAATTGTCAGTTATTTTTTTAATTATATTTTTTGAGTTTCGGCCTAGTTCTGTTATGCTTTGTTATAATAAATACATCAAACTCTCTGTGGATCAGTTTTAATAATTAATATTATTAGGATCCACCCGGATTATATACCAATGGATCAATTACCTGTATTATATATATATATATATATATATATATATATATATATGTGTCATGCATCCTTATCTGTCCAATTTTAGGTAATAAGATATTTCATTATGGTAACAGAAGATATTAACATCTTATTTGTAAACCCAAGGAGATCAAGTTGCTAATACATTGCATTTTGTTTTTTTATTTCCTGTTAGCTTATGGATGAGCAAGTGGTGTTATGGATAGTGGCTCAGACTGAGAAATCATAGCGCTGAGTTCAAATTCCACTCTAGTTTTTTTTACTTTCACTTGTGTGCCAATACCCTTAGGAAAGCTATGAAACCATCTATACAGGTTAAATATTAGGACTAAAAATTATTTTTATCTACAAAAAATTGTTAGTGCAATATTCACTCACAACAAAAAGATTTATTCTTACAATCCAAAATATATTGTGGCTTTAAATGGCCCACAAAGGGTTGATAAGCCATAGAAAACAAATCAATCAATCCTTTTAGCTTTCTTTGGTTATTTTCGCATGTAAATGGAATTTGTTCTTACATGCAAAAATAGAATTGTGTAGATTAAATAATCCTAAATTACTTACAAAGAAAAAACAAAATTACTTAAATATTGCCGTTATTTTTTGGGGACTGTACTGGAAAATTAGTATTAATATAAATACATTATAACAACTTGATTTTATTTTAGTCTATAATTGTATAGCAACATCACAAATGCTAGTGTATATATATATATATATATATATATATATATATATATATATATATACATATACACACACACACACACACACACAGGGCTAGTGCAAGTGTCAAGAGACCCTCTACTACATCTCAATTTTCATGTTAGTATACATATAAAATACAAATTTTATTGTAACCTAATTATGCACAATAATGGATCATATACAATATAGGTGAATAATTCAAAGAGAAAAATTGAAAATAAATAAAATGTATCTAAATACAAATTAGAGACATGTCACAATTGATCATTCCATCTTGAATAAATCAATGTTTTATGGCAATTTTTAACATCAGCTTGAGATTTTTCTTGTTAAATGTTGAATTTTTAGCATTCAGTATTATGGATAAAAATAGTGAATTTTATATATAATTTTTCCAGAGTCACAAAGCATTGCTTGGGGCCCCAATCGGGCTTGAGCCACCCTTAATTGGTGGTTTCGGGGTTAATACAGGCCAGCCCTGATATATAAAAATTATATAGCAAAAAAAAACAATTTGAAAAAGATTATTATTTATGCTCAGAATGTCTATTGTACAACTTCCCCAAAATTGCTAAATAAATTAGCCACCATCTTCAAGACTTGAATTTGTCATTCACATGTTCACATTTCATTTGAAGACTTAGATCATATAACAAACTGAAAAACTCTTATGTTCATGTCCTGCCATGATGGTATAGATGTACACGTAGCATACAGCAGTTATCAGTGCAGAAATACATTTTCAAATTCCATCCAATGTTGTTGCTTTTGTACAAATACCCTAGGAAGTCTATGAATTTGTCTCTTCTCTGCTGGTTAATAGCAGAGTAGACTGGGCTCTCTAGCTTTGGCTGGCAACCAGTCTAGAAGGACAACTTTGAATTTAAGCCATTTCAGCATGAGGCTAACTTCACTCACTCCCTTAAAACTTACTTGCAATGAAAACCACAGAAGCCATACATAGCATAGGAAGGCTGAGCCCCAATGCTCTCCAGCAGAATCTACAGGGTTAACATGCAGCACAATGCATATATATGATGGCACAAAAAATGGTGGTAATTGAATTTCATGATTCTAACTTTTGTTTTTACCAAAATATATTGTGGATTATACATTAAAATAAAATCAAGTTGCTTTGGAATAATTGTACATGCTTATATCATCATCATCATTATTATTTCATCAAATATAAATATACAAATAAAATACTGTATTTCTGTTCATTTCCTGTTTATATCTGTTTTCTGGGTCATTCTTCAGATGTTTCCATATTGCAAAAGGATTGATTTTACAATTTTCAGACTAGGAGCATTCAAAGTTTTATTCGGGCTTAAAAACAGACATTTTAAAAGTATATATGAATATACACAAAAATATAAAACTGGAGCAAAAACAAGGATAAGAAAAAAATTTACTCACTGCAAAGTGGGAGATCAAAAAAAAAATATCAACTAAAAATGTCTGACAGGTTATTGCTCCTCTTTATCTTCAGAGCTCACTTGAGGATAAAACATGTAAATATGTGCAAAATAACTAAAAAAAAAAAAAAGAAGAGAAAAAAATTACTGTAAAGTGGTGGATCCAAAAAAGAGATCACCAGTTATTAATCCTCTCTCTTCAGAGCTCACTTGAGGATAAAACATTGTGTAAAATGACTTAAAAAGGGAAGAAAAAATGTAGTGGTAGCATTTTTTTTCCTCTTCTTTTTTAGTCATTGTGCACATATTTATGTTTCGTGTTTGACTGAGCTCTAAAAAGAGAGAGGGGCAATAGCCTGTTAGCTTCTTTTTTTTTTTTTTTTGCTATTATATTTCTTGTATCCCCCACTTTACAGTGAGCCATTTTTTTTTCCTTATTCTTGCTCTTCTGTCCCCATTAGTTTTAGATATTTGGGTATATATTCATATATACTTTTAAAATGTCTATATTTAAAGCCCTAATTAAATATTCAGAATATTTTTTTTAAATGCCAATCAAACTAAATTTGATTGAAAATGAACTTAGAAAAAATTTTACAACATTCCGCCTGCAAAATACGACATCATTTATTTTGCATTATTCATTTAAAAAAGTATTTCTGTTAACTTTAATCTTATTTTATATTTTTTTCTATTGCAACCAAAAACCTAAAAATATTTTTGCAAGAAAAACATTTTTCTTTATCTGTCATCTGAATAGTGACCATTTTTATTTTTAAAAATGTAAAATGAATTTTTCACCACATTTTATGTAGGTTGGTGTACATAAGAATGTATGTTTGCATGTATGTATGCTGAAAGTATGAATTTAATCTGATTTGCAAATTTGAAGCCTGCTATCTTTTTTTTCTTTTTTTCTTTTCTTTCTTTTTTCATGGTTCTAGACTAGGTAGTGGAAGAAGTACTAAGGGAGATAATTCCCTACTTCCAAAGTAAGTATGAAGAATGGATGAACCTGTTTCTTTTCAATCTCCAGCTATTATTACTATTATTAATATTTTTTTTGCAGCAGCAGCAGCAGTGTATATGTACATTTAGACAGTACTTACTGCACATAGCAAGAACTACCACTGTCATTGTTGTTATTAGCACATAATATGACTGTAGGTTCTAGTATTCATTAGAAATAATATACTAAAAAAATAAAAAAATTGACTAACATTTTCTTTTATGTACAATGGGGGTGCTGAAAAGTTCTTGTCCAGAGTCAAAATCTGAGCATTATCTTTGTCACTGTAGCTGAAAAAAATGTTCTTCTATATTGTAAAGTGATCCTTTTCATGATCCTTGCATTTGTTCTTAAATTTGTTTCATATCATTGACATGTGATTGAGTGTCCTGGGTATGACAATAAACTACATCCAGCAGCAATTGGGAGATTTTCAGTAGCATGGAACCACATTTTAATTGCTGTTGTTCCCAGGTCCACCCTGGCCCAAGGTGGTAGCACCTGTTAGGATCCCCGCTACTGGCAAATAGTTTACCCCAAACTGGTGTCAAAACACTATGAAAGTATAAAAATACATTTTTATAATAAAAATACCAGCAATACTTTTTTATAAAAAAAAAAAAAAAATTACCAGTAATATATTTTTGTAAATAAAATTACTAATGCTCTCAAGCAAATTAAATGTTGGCATTAAATAACCCATAAGGAATTTATATGCCACTAAACAAGCAAATAAATGTCAGATGGTGGTAATGAGTATTCAGCTTATTGTGAGTCCACAAACAGTAAAACAGAACACTCTCAGAAATTAAATAACATGGACGTAATATAATTACTAGCATTCAGTTATCAATGACATTTTGTTGTAAATAAAAACACAGTACAGAAATACTCTTTAAAATGTCAGTGATTGATTTGTCACTGTACTTATATTATGAACAGTTGTATTTCTCAGTGTGCCCACATCACAACTGGATGTGGCACAAGGTCAGTTTAAAGTAGGTTTAAGGGCAATACTGTGCAAAAATTTCCCAAGCTGCCTCAGACACCTCCTGAAGGAGAAATACTACTGTGGAAGATGAACCCCTGGGGTTTCAGCTTAATATTCAATTTTATCATAGAACTTAGTTACATCTAGCCAATTTAACTGTGAATTGATGAGACCTTGTCAGTAATCTAGTACTGTGCTTAAATTCATAAAGTCTAGGTACCATAACAAAAAGTTCGTCTGAACAATTACCATGAGAAGCAATTGGAATAAAGAAAGAATTGATGAGAATTTTATAATGAAGTCGGTAGAAAAACAGAAAAATGAAGATAATATTATACAGCAGAAGAGAACTTGTACACCAAAAAAATATACAAGTTATCATGAACAGGATCCCCTTCTAAAATGATAAATAAAAAAAAAAATTTTTTATTCTGACAAATGTTCACCCACCCTAACAACTTATAAAAGAATTTGTCTGCAAAATAGACAGAAATTAAAAACAAATCTTAAAACTACCCAATTCTTTTTATGACTAAGCATTTGTTGAAAAATTTGGTGTGAAAGTTTTCTTAGAAAAAAAGGATTGTAAAAAAAATAAAGCAATTAACAGCTGTTAATTAAGAGTGATGATAAGAATTTTAAAACAGTTGCCGGAGTCAAAAGGAATGTGCTGGCCAAAGAGTAAAGGAGAGGTAGCATAATACCCCTATGATGTGACTACTTCAAGAGGCCTTTCTCTACTGGATTTATTTTCTTGTATTTTGCCTTCTTATGTGATCTGTTGGAATCAGCTTGACTCCAAAAATTAGGATGTTGGTCAAGTGTTTTTAGCACTTGATATACTTGTACCTACAGCCAAGTGATTTGAGGTCATTTTGGTGCAGTTTAATGAGGCTCCCCAAAATGGTGGGAAGGTAGGAAGCTGGATTTGAATTTGTCAGAAAAACTGTGATTGGATGGTAAACACAAATTGTTCAAAAGGTTTTTTTATTATTATTATTATTTCTGTTTTACAACAACAGGCTAACCTTATAACAATGGAAAGTGTGAAATTATCAACTCAGGACCATAATGAAGTTTCTGTTCCTGCAGAAGAAAACTCCAAAGGAAATCTATAAGTGTAGGATACAAACCTTGGATGATAAATGTTCAATTGTAAAGAAATTGAGATTTTGAGACTCGAGTGGTAACATAATCTGGGCGGCCTTCAACAATATCAACTCATGAAATTGTTGATCGTATATATGACCTAATTTTGGCCAATCCAAAATTCTTGACCAAATTGTTAAAAAACACTTGATATTCAGTGAATGTGTTGATTTTATAATTGATGTACATCTGGGTATGCAGAAGATGTCAAAAGAGTGGGAGCCAAAATGTTTATTTGCCAATTAGAAGTGGACACCGACATTGATTATGTACCATTTTCAACAATCTAGTGATAATTTTCTTGGAGCAACTTGTAACTGTTGATGAAACATGGCTAAACCACTATGGTCGGCAAACCAAACAGAAGTCTATGCAAGAACAGTACACAGGTACACCATTACACTATCTTCAGAATGGAATAACAGTTAATGCAGGGTATTACTCTAACTTGCTGTGCTGAAAACACCCAAATGTATTCACAAATTTCAGAAGCTTGTAGTCTGGGAGCACCTAAATGTGACTGCAAGCAGTTATCACTGTATTTCAATGCACTGCATTAACACTCTAACACTTGTCACATGAATAAAGGGTGCCAGAAATTTTAGAAAAGCTGTTTTTCCAAAACCATCTAAGCAGCAATAACCACAGAGTTAAAGCAAATGTTGAAAGAAAAGCAATGAGGGGAAACTGCGAAAAGGTGTTCTCTTTTTGTTCACAGAGGTAGCAAAATGAATTTTTGTAGAGTTTGAGTATTCAACAGATCTTGCTTCATTGACTATTTAGTCATTACATGTTCAATCCCTGGGGCTCAGTGGAAATAAGATGAACAATAACTGATCAACACTAAATAAGAACTAGAGGAAAAATCCCAAGACATGGAGAGTAGAACAAGAACACTGAACTACCATAGATTAAATAAAGGATTTAGTTCAAAATTCACTGAAGGTTACCTGGATCAACAATCACCTGATGAAGACCAGGTTGGCACAACAGCCATAATATTGTGATAATAACAATAAAGATTGGGACAATAGTCTACATGTAAATAATGACTGCTCTTGCTATATCTTAAATGGAGTCTTTAAGTAATCCACAGGTGACAGCAATAACAGATCATTATTGTAACAACATAGCTCTTCCCCCAATTTTGGGTGGAAAGATCAAAGGAATTTAATAGAAAATGTGCTAAGTGTACTTGTACATGTATGGAATAATATAGTTCTCATGGCTAGAAATCATTCCTGCTTTCATTAAGCAGGGAAACTTCTCAGCATCCCCACCACATATTAGTATTAGAAATGTCTTTCTGAATGCTAATAAAATCATAATTATATACTTTGTAATGATATGCAAGCTTGTTTTGTTCAGAATGAAAGATTTAGAATGCTTCTTTTAATTATAAACATATTTCCTTCATAACAGTGTATATTTTTTTATTTGAAAAATTGTTAAATCTTTCATATATATATATATATATAACTATATCTCACACACACACATATCATACACACACACACACACACACATATATATATATATATATATATATATCACACACATATATATCATATACACACACACACACACATATATATATCACATGCACACACATATATATATCATACACACACACACATACATATATATATATCATACACACACACACACACACACATATATATATATATCATGCACACACACACACACATATATATATCATACACACACACACACATATATATTCTATGTATATATCATGCACATATATATATTCCATGTATATATCATATATATATATATATATATATATATATATATCGTACACACGCACACACACACACACACACATATATATATATATATATATATATATATATATATATATATATATATGAGTCAGCTGAAAAGCAAATAGGCTGACAAAGATACTTTCAGTGAATGTGATCAAATGAGGTTTATTTTCCATCAGTGTTGTATTGAATCCTATTTGGTGAAGAAGCCTTCATACTGTTGGTCAAAAATTCATCAGTAGCAGATATATCATCATTACTGCAATACACCTTTCCAGCCATGTGTTGTTGTTTTTTTTCATGAGTAACAGATGAAAATCAAATCAGGAGTATAGAGGTGATCAACCAGTTCAAAGCCACAGTCATGAGCAGCAGCCATTGAAAGCAAGGACATTTGATGGAGCATTGTCCTGATGAAATATGTTCCCTTTTGTCAGTTTTCCTGGGTGTTTGGTTTTGATAGTCTTTAGTAACTACCTCATCAGGTTGACAGCCTTCTTTGGAGCAGATGAGAAGGGGTGGTTGCACTGCAGAGACTCTTTGTCTCTGACTCAAAGTGATGAATTCAACAATTATCCTGAGTTAGGAAACCAGCTCAATCTGCCTCAGATTTTCCCATGATGTTATCAACCTGGTGTGTCAGAAGATGTAGCACTCATCAAACAGAAATCTTCATCATGCCAAGTTCATTGTGCAAAATATTCTTAAATCTTACAAGATATGCTAATAAAATCAGCTATTTGATTTATAATCAAATGTTTTACTCAGTGGTGGCAGTTGCAGGATGTCCAGTCCTTGGATCATCTTCAAGACTCTCCCTTATCCTCCTAAATTCAGGAGCACTGTTGATAAAGCTGGAGAATCATTCTCTAATGTAGCAACCATGTCACCATGAATGTCTGCAGCTACTTGATCACACCATGATGCTAAATTTTGTTCATTAGTCGCAACTATTTACTTTTTAAGTATTCTTTGGGCAGTGACATGTTATTTTAACTGGAAATAAACAATGCAGTTATTAATAAGTGTTGAAATTAATCTATGTAAGATTTCACAGCTCTAGCATCATTCCTTCATAGTCAGTTTATGAACTTTTCATCCCACCCTCATATTTACATTATTCAGACCGTTATCCACATCTTCATTGTTATATCCTTAACGTTTCAGTCGTCGTATGATCTGGGCTTCTTCAGGTGATTGGAATTTCAAACCAAACCCTTTATTTCATCTACCAATGTAAATTATTCTAATTCTATATGCCATGCCTCTTCCAGATGCCTCAGTTATTTCCCCTTAACTCATCTCTCTAAGTTTTTGATGAACCAAAAACTAGTATTGAACTCACACCTCTTTGGGTCTAGTTACTGGATCTAACCAACATCTTTATCCCCTGGGTCATATGACCTTGAGGACATTTGTGTATGAATTTCTGGGATTTACAAACCAAATGTCTCAGCAACTGCTTTTACCAGTGCTTATATTGCAATTTTTCTGTTATTATTATTGCATAATTTTTATCAGAGCTTATATTGCAATTTTGTGTTGTTATTCATTGCATTTTTTCTAGCAGTCCTTATTACTGGTTCCCATATTGTATTCATTTCTATGCTTGATCAGCTCAGGAGATTTTTGTAGCCTAGCATATGTGCTAATTCCTTAAGTTTTTATATCACAACCTGCATAGATCCTTCAGATATGAATTTGATGAAGTCAAGGCCTGCCAAATACAAAGATTAAGTAGATTGAAAGATCAGGTGACACACAAGGTCCATCACCCACCATTGAAAGCAGTAATCAACATCTGCTAACACCTGCTGAGGAGTCAGTACTAAACAAGGGTCCAACTTCGCCACAACTATCAGGCGGATACCTTACTTGGACATGTTGCTTGAATTGAGGAAATAGCCTTGAACTTCTACAGACTCAGTCGGAACCCTACAGAGGAATGAAAACATC
>OZ010580.1:122788642-122801142 GCA_963932145.1 Acanthosepion lycidas
TTAAATTAGGATTACAAATCAAATTAATGTGAAAATATAAGAATGTTGATATTAGTTGAATATTATTTTTTTTTTCAAAGTATATTCAAATTATACATGTGTATTTTATGCCCAGAATACAGTGTTGCCAATCTTACCCAGTTCTTTTTGCAATCTGAAATCTGATACCCAAATTCTTGATAGTAATTAATTCAACTTGGAATTATACACACAAACTCATGACACTTTTCACTCTAAGAAAGATGAGGGATTTGGCAATAAAAAAAATATTGGCAGATCCTGAATAGCCATATTCACATAATATTCAGGAAAGCAAGTTTTGATTAAAAAAAATCTTTTTATTCTTATTTTTTTAAGCAATTTATTCTGTTCCAATCTATACAAAGCTTCTTCAGCCAAGACTGTTCATTTCTCTCTGTTCAAAGGTATTGTTACAAGTGCATATGCACACATGTATATGTGCAACAGCTGGTTGATTGTTATTTAGAGCATGCTTAATGTTGCCATCTCATTGACAAGCTGCTGGTCATAGACTCTTTGCAAGTCAGATCTGTTGGGAATCTTAGCCAAAACTCATGATTGCTTCCTGCAAAATCTTGATAATAATGCAATTAGAAGTGATATTTTTTTCTTTCTATTTTTATTTACTTCTCTTTCTTTTGTTATAAAGCAACGAGAGTGACCATCATATCCTTGGGGGTAGCATACTTGCATATATTATATAAAGAACTTCTTGAAGCATATGCATGAGATCATGTGATTAAATCATCCAGAATGGAAAGAGCAGTAAAGAGAGAAATACATGCAAAGAGGTTTTGCCAGCATTCATTCAATGTATTCTGTCAGCGGTTGTTGTGAATACAACAAGAAATATCTTTTCATTCGCCTTCTCCTCCTCCAGCAAGTTTATGTCAACTACTTTGGTTCAATTATGGTAATCTGTGATTGTGTCTACTTAACGTGTTTATTGTGATCTTTCTTTTTTCTTCTTCTAATCATTCCAAATCTGTTTCGCTTTTCTTTTCTTTTTTTCTAATTTTCAGCACTGTTAAGGTAGAAGGTGGATTTTTATTAGCTATCTTCACAATGTGGGCACATTTTATCAAGAGATAACATACTGAGAATTTTGTTAGATTGGTGTTAGTGAGCAAGTAGGCAGGTATACTCATGTCTTGTGAACAACACTTGCATGCAAAAAAATATAAGAAAGATAGTTCAGTGGTTTACATTGAAACTGAATGTCACAAGGATTGTGGTTCAAACAAAACTCTCTTATTTACACTATGAAGAAATAATTTTCAGAATTTCTTGTTGATCATGTCTGAGTTCTCAGCTTATACAGCATTTTTCTTATAAACTTACTCCTCCACTGACTTCTTCTATGTGTCATGTCCCTTCAGGATGTTGGCAATCATGGCTCTTCACAATTTTCCTTTGTAGCTCTTAATAAATTTTGTACTTTTGTCATCTCTCATAAACCATGTTCCACCCGCCATTTACTCAAACTCACTAAATAGTTTATGCAAAGGTTTTCCTCTATCCCTCTGTTCTGTGAGTATCAAATTTTCTACGCCCTCCTTCCTTATTATGTGCCCTTGAAATTTTAACTTTTCTGGTGTTAAGTACAAGTCTCCTTGGCTTTCATTTTCTCTAAAACTTGTTGCTTACATGTTCAGTTCATTGTATTCTCAGCATCTTTCTGTAGAGCTACATTTCTGTTGCTTCAAATCTCCTCTTCATCTTTGAGGAGATTGTCAAGTATTTACTGTCATATAGAATGACTGATATTACATAACAGTTCAGTACTCTTTTTTTTTTTTTTTGTTTCCAATGAAATTTTCCTATTTCTTAATGCTTGCTTACCTTTAGGAAGGCATCTTTCACTATCCCAATGTGCCTTTGGATTTTGGTATCACAATTTATGTCCTCTGTTACAGATATTTTCAGTTGATTTTTGTCTAGTGCAGAATTTGTTGTTTTTATATATTTTTTTTTACTATTCTACACAACTGAAAGCACCAGGTAAGCCTGACACTGTATAGTAAGCAAAGCTAACCAAGAGTAGGCACTGCACCATACACTATTTCACTTGAAGAGACCTAAAGAAGGGTACATGAAAAACATTATGACCAAAACAATAAAAAATATGATAATTTAAAAAAATTTTGGATTTTAATAGCAATTCATATAAAAAACAGTTAATGTTGCACTTAAACATTACTTAGTTGGATTAACTATCTTAGAACTTTGTTCGTAGGCACTTAATAGATGATGGGATGATACTTATTTATTTTCTTTTTTAGGAAATTTTCTAAACACCCTACTTTGTGGAAGAGACTCCTGAGAGGATGCTTTCCCATTCACTACAATCTTAACAATTTTAAGTTTAATGTCAATCATTATCTACTTTCAATAAACTCATTCAGTAAATCTCTACATTGAGTGGCTCTTAGGCTTTGTATTGAATAAAAAAAACTTGAATTTATTAAGAACACCCTGTTTATTAATTTATCAATTTTTAACCCTTTCAATGATTTTCTAATTGCCTCTTTCATTAAAAACCCTGTTTATTAAAAATTGACAAAAAAAATGTTACCCACCCAATTAATACCCCTCTTGTATTAGGCATCTAAGAGCATTTTAACCCCCCCCCCAAAAAAAAAAGTTTAGGTCGGTCCAAGGCACAAAATATTCTTAAAAAAATAAATAAATAAACACATTTTTATTCCAACATTTAATAATCATTCAAATTCCTGAAAGTTAACTCCCGATTTACTTCTTTGTTTTAGATTCAAGAAACTTGACACCTTGAAAGTCCTAGGTAGATCAGGAGATTGGAGGTGGAACCACCTCTTAATTGTTGTTGTTCCCAGGTTTACCCTAACCCTGGGTTGTAGCACCTGTTAGGGTCTCAGCTATGAGAAAATAGTGAATCCCTAAACAAAACACTATGAAAGTATAAAAATACAAGCAATATATTTTTATATAAAAAATGACCAATAATATATATTTGTAGTAAAATTACCAAAATACATTTTTTTAAAGCAAAATAACAAGCAATACATTTTATCTATAATTCAAAGTATACAATTACATTCAAAATATATTTAGTTGAAGCCATAAAATTGTGTTCAGTTTATTTACATTTTGGCATTAAGTAACCCCTAGGAGTTTATATGCCACTAAACAAAACCAAACAACCAACATGAAAGAACTCTTTCATGACATTAATCCATATAATATCTGACAATTTTTTAACTCAAACTGTATTCCAAAATATAACTTCAATAAAACTACAACATAAAACACATATCACCACCTCTAGTAATTATGTCCACGCAAACATGCAGAAGCCTGGTGGGGTGCAAAGGGTACAATGGTCTTGGGTATTCGTATCAGGGGAGCAACCAAAGAGTGAAATAAAAATTTAGTTTATGTTTGTTGTAACCTAGGGATGGTTACTGAATGGAATAATCAAACAAATGTTGGTAATGAACGATAATACTTAGGACAATAACAACACACCATTCACCAGTTGTGTGTAGAAGAAGTAGTCAACTGCTAGAAGTGAGTCAAGTGTATTCCACAATGCGTCTCCAACTGTAGACCACGTACAGTAATCTTTTCTGTATTTATGTGAATGGAGACATACTCATTATCGTCTGTAGGTATGCTACAACAATATTTAATTTAAGTAAACTGTTTATTTCATTTTTCATTTGTTTTTACATATTTAAAATGTCTTCCTTTCTCATATTTCTCAGTACTAAGCCCTATAGGCCCCCGTATTTGAGTTTTATGGGTATACAATAAAGAAGTTTGTCCTGACGTCACCAAACTTCTGCATGTCACTGCAAACCTGTATATGCACAAAAGCTGAGTATTTTCTACTATGTATCCAATTGTAAAAGCAGAGTAACATATCATATTTTTATTACTTCAAAGATCCCAAGAAAAGTAAATTTCAGCATTAAATGACCCATAAGGAGTTGATATGCCGCTAAACAAATCAATCAATCAATTCAGCTCCACTGATCATAGCATTTTTGCTGGTTTAGCCATTAAACATTGCCATCCTGCTGACTGAGCGTCAGCCATCACAGGTTTTGAATTCAGTATTTTCTTCTAGACTGGTTGCCAGTTAAGTCTAGAGAACCCAGTCTGCCCTGCTATTTAACCCATCACTGTGAGGAAGAAAGAAGAGTTCATACTTTCCCCAAAGGTATTTATGCAAATGTGAGCACAACGATCTCAGCTGGAATTTGAACTCTGTATGCCAGTTTCACTCCCTGCACTGATAACCACTATGCTATTTATACACCAACTCAAGAATAATTTGACCATTGTCCTTTGTTTGTGTCTTCTATTAATTTTGCTGATCTTATTTCATAGAAATCCTTTGCATTCTTAATTCTGATTGATTACTTAATGTTTCTTCTCTTTTTCTATAACAGCATGGTTGTGAAAAATGATCACCTCTCACAAAGCCGATCAAAGGAATTGGATTCTAACAGTGATCGAGAAGAAATGTAAGATTTTGGTGTTTTTCTTTTATTGGAACTTTTTCATTTTGACATGAAGAATTTACATATTCTCAAAACCTTATAAATACAATCCTGAGTGGTTTCTTTTTTTAAAGCAATGCTGTGCAAAAAAAAAATAAATAAAAAAATAAAAGAAGAAAGAATTAAGTTGAACAGTAGGATTAATCAAATGTCTATTTTGATGTTGAGCTTTTAAATCAGTTATGTGCCATACGCGGTACATACTTAGACGAGCATGTATCTTTTGATACATGACTGACGAGGCAGATTTTTTCCCACGGTAGGTTGCCATTTCTTTCTGTGGTAGACCAGTTGCCATCCAAAGCTATAGAACCTGCTCTGTCCTGCTAATTACCCATAGTTGGGGGGAGAAGAAGAGGAATCATACCTTTCCCTAGGGCATTAGCATGTAAGTGAATGTAATGGACTTGACTGGAATTCAAACTCGGCTCTCAGATTCCTCAGTCCGAGCCGCTATCCATTACTCCACCGTGCCTCCTGAGCTTTTAAATATATTTTTTTATTTATCTACTCGTAGATGCACATACCCATGTATCATTATTTACGCCCAAACCAGCCTGTTCTTTTATCTCCATTCAATTTTATTCCTTCTGGAGACATCATATGGCTGATGCCAAACCCATTCATAAATATCTAAACTGTCAGCTGTATACAACTGCTTTCTCAGATCAATGGTTAAAAATGGCTTTGAAAAAGTAAATCCTGTAGGTCTTAGTGAGAACCATCATTCTCCAAACATTTTGGACTGGCACAAAGAACTGTACCAAATAACAAAAACCACATCACTTGAGGACTACCAACAGCAGTAAGAATTAGAATGGATATACATAATTCAAAGGGAAAATAATGACATAATAAAGATGTTGACATTCTACACTACTTCAAATAAAATGTTAAGAAGGAAGTCCTCATGAATATTGGAAAGAATGATAAGAGCTACTGGACATGAGAAACCTATTTTCCTAAAAGATTGTTTTCAGAGAAAGATTTTACAAATTTGAACTGAAAGCAACACTGGCTGCTCCGTGAATGAATGTAAAATGTTTCCTTATAAAGAAATTACTAATATCACAATTAAAATTAATGTTACTTTTACTTTGTATTCTGTTATTAGCAAAATTATTCTATAAAATAAAATAAAATTATATAAATAAATGCTTTCCTTAGAGAGTTCATTCTTTATTTTTTTTTATTTACTCTTACTTTCAAAGATTTATTTTCAAACTATTTTTCCTTCATAAAAAATTTATAATAATCTTTAAAAATGAGAAATGGTAATTTTGGAAAAAAAATGAAATTGAAAAAGTATCTTGAAAGTTGTTTAAAAATGACACATATTGTTAATAAAATAAATGCCTTCATATTTTGATGTCTCATTTTCCATTCTCTGTTAAAACACTTCTTAGGTATTTAAATTTTTATTACTTCATGTAATTAAAAGTTTCACAGAAACTTCTCATCAGGGTGACAGAGAAAATAAAACATGTTTTGTTTAAATTGATGAGTTTAAGCAGGTCTAAATCAATGTGAGTGTTATTAATTTATATTAGCTTTAGATGAGATCTTTAGATTAATAATGACACAATACTTTCAAGATAGCAGTGTCTATGAGGCTTTGTTTTTAACACATTGAAAAGATTGGAAGAAATTCAATTGCACTTGATATATTCTTGATTTTAATACCTACTTTTGCTAACAGAATCATTCTACTTCTAATTAGAAATCTTACCAAGAAGTCTACAAAGCAACAAATTTGTGAGTCACATCAAAAGAAAAATGATCTCAAAAATAATAGTTACATGTTTACTACAATTTTTATAAGCAGTTTTCCTATCCTGAAATATCATTATTAAACCAATACTCATTGTTCTATTTTTGAAACAATTGTTATTGATAGGCTAGAAATATTTTAATACCACCAGTCATGATGAACAGTTGTCCCCTTAGGGAGGCACTGTGACTTGAGAGACTATTGAGCCTTAAACTCATACCTGACCTCATGTGGAACTCGTACATACGATCCATTGCTAAAGATGCAGGTAAAATTGTCGGATCTCTGTACCGCTCCAGTAAGTACCTGACTCCTCATGCTATCATCTACCTTTATAAGAACCAAATCGGACTGAAAATGAAATACTGTTGTCATATTTGAGCGGAAGCTGCCCAGTCCTCACTTTCCAGTCTTCATAGAGTTCAAAAGCATCTCAGAGTCCTTGTTGTAGAAGAATTTTTTCCAAGATTGAAGGAAATAATTTAATTGTACCAACATATGTATTTGATACACATCAGTAATATTTGCAGTTTTGTATCCTAATGCAAACAAAGACAGTTTTTTAGGAAATAGATTTAATCTGACAGATTTTTTTCATTTATTTGTTTAAACATTATTTGAGTAAATGCTGTTTTTATTTATTTATTTATTTCCATCTACTGGCCTGAATATTCGAGAAATCTTGTATGTGCCCTCTGGTAGGATCTAACATGCCTTGACGTCTTGGCCATGTAGGGCCTCCTGATCAAAAAAAGCTCAAATAGTGCTTTTGATTAAAGGAGGGTGCATATATTTCTAAACAAATAAAATGGTGTATCTCTTTCACAGTTAATTTTTTCAGAACCAGATGCAATATTATTTGTTGTTCTTTCTTAAAATACCAGGTGGTACAGATATGTTGTCAGCCCAACTCATTTTCTAAACGGTTACTAGATTGGTTTTTGTGGAATTGAAAGTTACTGGCTTATTGAAAGTTACAAGTCAATTTTGCCACCATAGGTCTGTTGGAGATCAGTCTGATAGGAGATCAACTGCCATCAACTTTACTTTACATGTATTTTTTTCTGATAGCAGACACAAATTTTGAAGCAAGGTAAACATATTTCAGCATGGTTGCAGATGCACTTCAGGTTGGCCACTAACCTAATTTAGAGTGCTTAAGGTACAGTGTGTTTAGTAGGACATCAGTTGAATTACAGTGAATTTTAGAATAAAGATGTCATGAAGTTGAGGCAGTATCACTAAAATGATAATATAAGCAGGCTAATGAAGAACATGAAACTTGAATTTTTCAAATTTTAACTTTACATTTTATTTCAGTCCAATATTTTTACCCCTTTTCAGAACTGATGAAAAATAATATTGATCTCATGTGTAATAAAGTCACCACTGTTTCTTGAATTTTTATTTACATAACTGACATCAAGATAACGTTTAGCACTCTATATATGTAGGTGACTTCATTTGTCAAACAAAATGTTTGTACAGCCACTGCATGCAACTCAGATAATAGTGTGGTTGAATTTTTGTGCCTACTATGGCAACAAGAAAATGACTAATTAAAAATCAAAGTTCTTATGAACAAAAAAATAAAATTACGGTAACATGTGCTTGTACTATGCATGGTGTGTTGTGAATGATTATAGTTGAGCAACAAACTCGCTGACTTTGTTGCTGTTGTTTTCTGTTTATGAAAACATCAGACCTTGGTGTCTTGGTGCTGAATGCTATTAGCATGTCATGTTGAAGAACCAGTCGATTTCTGGTTTTGATGTGAAACAGACAGGAAAATCCAGTTTTACACATATATGTAGTAACGAAAGCGCTTTTTTTGCCAGTACAGGATACATTTCCAACTGAGAAGCCCAGATTTGCTCCAGGCAACCATCAGATTTGGATTTCATGATAGTGTCTCAGATTGATGAGATCTTCCTTGATGTCACTGTCATCTCTAACACTACACTAAAGTTTCCTTAATAAACCAACCCTAATGATTCTGTATCCTCACACCCACTAGGAATCAACATTGCAGCCCTGGTTAAAAACACTGCTCTAGATAGATATTTTATACAAATATATAAACAAAAATATCTAACTGGTTTTATGTACAAAATAAGAAGTCACGGATAAAAAATGTTATTGGATGTGAAATAAAATAAGGAGGCTGAGTTCAAATTCTGTTTCATGCTGTTTCATTCAATTCACACTATTGCTCTTGGCATGAATCCACCATCAAGTAAAATAGTAGGGAAGACTGAGTTCTCAAAGCTTGCTAGGGCAACTGGTTTGCTGACAGGTCCTGTAATCCATTAGAGTCATTAGGACACAATATGTACAGTAATCCTAACATAGCAGTGGTATATCTTGGCCAAGATAACCTGACAGATCCCATCCCTATTCAAACTGATTTTCCTTCTAGACTGGTTGCCTCCTCAAGGTAAGAGAGCTCAGTCAACCTTGCTATTTAACTCATAGTTGTGAGGAGGTGAATTCATACCTTCTCCAAAGATATTTTTGCAAAAGTCACCGTATCAAACTTGTAATTTGAACTTGGATCACCAAATTCTGTTTCCAGCTTGTTAACCATTACACTACCAGCACATCCAGTCAAAGAAAGAGACATTCAAAACAGTGCAGAAGAGTAAGACAATTAAAAATTATATATTAAAATAAAAGGAATTTGTGGAGAGCTTATGTGGCTTAAGTAGTATTATCCTGGAATAGGCTTGGCACTCAATTTCACATCAGAGCCTCAAAGAAAGCTAGGTGTAGGGTTGATCTGAGATGAATCCCTACCAAGAGTGATGGAGATTCTGAGATTCACCCATTGTCAGTGGTGACCCAAAGCGGTGAATACTTGTGGGCCTGGCTGTACCTGATTCAGTTGACTCCAAGCAAGGCAATAATGCCACTAAGATACAAGGGGTACTGGGAATTAAAGTGTTATAACTCACTCCTAACAGTTATAATATTATGTCTTGCTTAGGCTACTCGCTGTGACATTATTAGAATTATCTCTGACTGACTTTAATGGACTTCTACTGACTCACTTGAAGTTCTTTATTTAAGGCGTCTTGCCTAGTTCATTTGTGTTAGTGGAGGTGTTTTATTTACTCTACAACAGAAAGAGAATGAAAAGACTTTAGAAGGAACTGGAAACCCCAATCCTAAACAGGAGACAAGAGATAAACCTTTACTCCTGTTCAAAAAACTGGAGAAGTGCAAACCTATAATATGTACACACATGAGGAAAACTATTGGAAAGTTGGATATATAAACAACAACCCCAGAGAGGAGCTGGAAAGTCTGTAGATGAGAATATAAGGATTTACATATTGGACAATGGGTTCCATGAAGCATGCACAGACTGGCCAATTGTAAATTGTCAAAATATTGGACTGAAATAAAATGTAATGTTAAATATGAAAAATTTAAGTTTCATGTTCTTCATTAGCCTGCTTATATTATCATTTTAGTGATACTGCCTCAACTTCATGACATCTTTATTCTAAAATTCACTGTAATCCAACTGATGTTCTACTAAACCCACTGTACCTTAAGTACTCTAGATTAGTCTAGTAGCCATCCTGAAGTGCATCTGCAAACATGCCAAAAAATGTTTACCTTGCTTCAAAATTTGTGTCTGCTATCAGAAAAAAATACATGTAAAGTAAATATCTAATCAGATGACACTACAATCTATGAGTGCACTTCCAAATATTTAGATGACCAGAGCCTGGCAGTTGATCTCCTATCTGACTGAGCTCCAACAGTCCTATGGTGGCAAAATTGACTTGTAACTTTCAGTAAGCCAGTAACTTTTAATACCACAAAAACCAAGCTAGTAACTTTTTTAAAAAAATGAGTCAGGCTGAGAACCTGTTTACTGGTTGATGGTTTGAAAGTGGGGCAAACAAGGAAAAGGGTTAAGAATCAATGATCGAGTGTAATTTGTTTTATTTTTTTTTTTATTCAGTTCTGCACACATTTTCTTTGATTTCATTTTGTATTTGTTTTTAATTCTGATATTACATTTGTTTTTACCTTATTTCCTTAACCAACAGATTATCATTAGAAGAAATGAAAAACTGGTCCGAATCATTTGACAGACTTATTAGAAGTAGTGGTGAGTAAAGTTATTTTAATCTTTTACTATCTTTTGGAACTATTTTCTTATTATAATGCAATCAACAAATGCTATAGTTTTCAATTAGTGGATATCCTCAAAGATGCAAAAGAGACTTCAAGCAACAGAAATCTGGTTCTACAAAAGGATGCTGAAGATAAGATGGGCCAAACATTTGAGCAACAACAAGGTTTTAGAGAAAACAAAAAGAAATTTAGACTTAATATCAAGAAGAAAGAAACAGTTGAAATTTCTGTGACATATAAAGAGGAAAGGTGGCTTGAAAAATCTGATACTCACAGGACAGATTGAGGAACATAGAAAAACAGTGCACAACATACTTGATGGGCTTTAGTAAATGGATGGCAGAACAGGGTTTAGGAGAAATAGCCAAATGACAAGAGCTACAAGAGACAAGTTGTGGAGGGCCATGATCACCTACATCCTAAGGGACCATGGTACATAATGAAGATGTTTAGACATACACAGTGGCTTAAAAATTGATATTTTATCAGAAATTCTGAACATTTGAAAGCATCCTCCTTCTATGTCCATTCACAACATGGATGATCATGGCTCTCCACAACTTCCTGTTATTTGTAGGTCTTACTACTGTTGTTGTTTTGCTATACTTCCTCGTCTCTGTTCTGCCAACCAGGTATGCTGCTTCACTCTGTCCCTCTTACTTTCAGTATCTCCTGTGAGTGACAGATTTTCCAAGCCATCTTTCCACATAATGTGCCTGAGAAATTTCAACTATCTCTTTCTAATTCTAAGTACCATATATACTCATGTATGAACACTTTACATAAGAAACTGAACCCTTCATATAATAAAGGGTTCAGTTCGGAATTCTCTGTAGGTTACCCAAATTGGCATACACATGATGAAGGACGAAGGGCACAACAGCTGAAATGTGATAACAAAAACAAAGATCAGGACAATAGTCAGAATGTAAATAGTGTAAATAATGATAACTCTTCTTCCCTGTTGGGTACCCAGATAGATATAAACCTGATGAAGACCAGAGGGCACAACGGCTGAAACGTGATAACAAAAACAAAGATGAAGACAATAGTCAGAATGTAAATAGTGTAAATAATGTTTCATCCCAGGAATCCAGACAGTAATTTACTTATTTGATGTTTAAGTGATTTGTATTATTTAACATTTACAAAACTTTAAAGGAAAAGGTATCAGATATGTGTATATAAACAAAATTTATACCATATATACTTGTGTATAAGCCAATTTCATGTATAGTGTGACCCCAGAAGTTTTTACATGAATTTTAACCCCTCAAGAAAAAATTTACCTATGTATAGTGCAACCAGTCACAAAAATACATGATTTTTAACCTATTCGAAAAAATTACCTGTGTATAGTTTACCCCATATTTTTTGTGTAAAAAAAAAAAGAATGATCATAAAAACTCACAATATACACAAGTATACACTATATTTATTCATCTACTAATTTTCTAAAGAATTTTTTCTGTCTGAATTTCCTGGGGTGAGCAGTTTTTATTATTTACATTCAGACAAATGTAATTATCTTTGTCCCACAAGCAAAATAGCCCAGTGAATTAGTTCATGAATTTATTGGCATAGTAGTTGTGAGTGCAATCCCCGGTCCAAGTGGTAAAGTCTTAGATTCAGTGGAAACAGAACTAGCAATAACTGAGCAGTGTTAAAGAAGTAATTATGAGTTCAATCTCTGGACTGGGTAGTAGAATCTCAAACTCAGTGCAATCAATAACTGAATAAAAATAAGATATCTCTAAACACAAGCAGTCAAATGAGAATAATCTACCCTGTAAATTATAGGTTTTAATTTGAAATTCCATGACAGACACCTGAAGAAGACCAGGGGACACAACAGCTGAAACACTGTGATGAAAACAACAAAAATGAGGAAATTATTCCTAATGTAAATAAGTTTTCTTTTGTTTTTTTTATATTTAGCTTACTTTTATTTTTCAGGTGGCCGGAGAAAATTTCGAGAATTTCTACGAATGGAATATAGTGAAGAAAATATG
>OZ010580.1:122803642-122836142 GCA_963932145.1 Acanthosepion lycidas
TATACATATATTTTTGAATAAAAACAGACCACGTTAAGGTTCCATGTAATAAATTATTTCACCATAACCCCTTTTACAGGGCTCTGGATCATCAGACTACTTCCAAAAATTGAAATGAAAAATGAAAAAGGGTTCTACCCATAAGGATTACCTAAGTTTGCATAAACTATATATATATATATATATATATATATATATATATATATAATATTACTATATATATATATATATATATATATATATATATATATATATATATATATATATATATATATATATATATAATATTACTATAGAAATAATATCTATATAAATATTTACTTTTGCATAAATTTCATTGCTATCATGTGATTTATTTGTTTCTTTTTTTTTTTTTTTTTTTCTCTTTCATCCCCAGGTGAGCTTAGATTCCAGAGTGAGGGAGGTGATAAATCAGAATATGTTGGATCCGTCTCCACACACATTTGATGAAGCGCAACTTCAAATTTATACTTTAATGCATCAAGATCCTTACCCACGCTTCCTCAATTCCCAGCTGTACAAAAAACTCATCGAGGAGGCCTCGTCGTGAGAATACTTACACCACTTATACTCTCGCTGTCCTAGTTTTTCTACTGCAAGGAGACTTGTGACATTCATCCACTACCAACTACCAATGCAGTGGCAGCAGCAGTGGCAGTAGTTACCAAAGCAGCAGTGATGTTGTTGTTGTCTCTATTTTAAGATACTTCCGAGGGAACACCGGGTGCAAAGGCGACAACCAATGATATATAGCGTACTACTGGTGATAGAGAGATCCAGCTGACCAGTTCCTATTGATGATTGTTTTTGTCATTGTTGTTGTTATTGTGGAAAAAAAAAAGGAAATGATGATGATGATGATAACTGAAAGGAATGACACACAGAAGGGTTGATTTGACTATCCATCACTTTTTTATGCTGGTTTTCATCTCTATCATATATACTGTACAATTTACTCAGTGATTTCTTTGGGAAAAGCATGCAGAAGTGTTTAAAAGAGAGAAACAAAAGGAAACAGATACACTCCCACTATTTACTCATACATAAGCATATTTTTATTTTTTTTTTTTTGTTTTATGAAAAAAAAAAGAAAAGAAAATGGAAGAAATTATTAAAAAAAATAGATTAAAATATACACCATTACCTAAACATACACAACAGTATTGATAAAGGGAGGTGAGGTTATTAAGGATATTGCTTATAATTTCAGCTGTGCTATTTTTTAAAAAAATCAACAAAATAACAAACAAACAAGAAAAGTATTGTAATATATAAAGGGGAAAAAAGATAACCTTGATATCTTCATAATGTTTTTTTTTTATTTCTATTTTTTTTTTTTTTTTTGCAACACAACAGAGAGAGAAGATAAGGCCAACATTTTTACTTTGTTTGTATGATAGACCATTTTTCTGTTACTGTTTTTGTTACTCTTAATATTATAATCAGACTTTATATTAGAAGCCATGACATCATATTGGTTTTACCAGACAAAAAATATTTTTTTTTGTTGAAAAAAAATTTTTTTTTTCCCCCCTTTTTCCTTACTTTCTTTTACACCAACCAATTTTTGTACATATAAAGTTAAAAATCTTTTGTCCTCTATTTTATTTTATATCTACACCAATATGTAACCATCCCAAGTAGTGAAAACTAAATACACATACATATTCATAGATGCATGCAAACATACACACACACATATATATACATACACACACACACACACACACTCTTATATATAATGCAGAAACATACAAATGTATAATTGTGCACTTGTATGCATGCACACACACACGTTTTGTCCATACAGAGACACAAATACATGTTCTTGTTTGAACATGTCTGTACGTTAAAATTTCACTACAATCAAATAATTTTAATATATGCTTATTTAATTATCTATGTACTCAGAAAATACAGAAAGAAAATGTATCAGTGTTTATACCTACATGCTTATCACATATTCAGCTGCAGTTATTTTCATCAGTAAATCCACACTAACAATAAAAAAAGTTCATCAGAACATGACACAAGTATTGGATGCAGTTAACCTCTTTGTATTTTTGTGAAACCTTCATTGCAAAGGTGATTTTTTTTAAAAAAAACTTTGCAAATAGATATGTATGCACAACACAGCCTACATGTATGGTTTAAAAGAGACACATATTCAGTAAAATTAAGATACCTACACACACACACACATACATATATATATATATATATATATATATATATATATATATATATATATATATACAGTGGATGTGAAAAAGTTTCAACTTGATCCACTTCCCAAAATCTGGCTAAATGAACAAACTTTAAATTTTTTTAAGGTGACTTTCATCCACCCACCCATATAAGGAAAAATTTTAAATAAATTCAGATGCTTAGTTGTTTGGTCAAATTTTGGGAAGAATTTTAGGCCAAGAACTTTTCAACACTCGTATGTAGGCATGCATGGGTTTGAGTGTGTGTGTGTGTGTATATATATATATATATATATATATATATATATATATATAGAGAGAGAGAGAGAGATGTATACGTATGTGTATATATATATATATATATATATATATATATATATAGAGAGAGAGAGAGAGAGATATACATGTGTGTGTGTGTGTATATATATATATATATATATCATTACTGAGGCATGTGTGGATTGAAATTCTATTTATATATTTTTATTTATAATACTGCAGAAAATCTTGCTGCTATGAATTCTACAAAATGAACATTTTTTCCAAATGCAAATACATTTTCTTTTCATTCATTTCATTTATAAACTTAAATTATAATGCTGAGATTTTCTTAAGATTTTACCTAAAAAAAAAAACAAGAAAATAATAGTCAGGATTGTAATCATTGAAGACAGCATTTCCCATTTTTGGTAAGATACTATTATATAAAGCATTTAATGTTTGTGTGTCTGCATGTTTGGTTTTGTTGTTAACCATGATCTCCAACAATGATGAGATTGACAAAATGAAGGGAGCCAAATATTTCTTCTAGAAAGCAAACAGTATTTGTTAATCATAGACTGAACGTTAATTGAAAAATGTTTCTTCTCTACTCTTATACAATGTTTTTTTTATATCATTCCATATCATATGATTATACTCGTGTGCATATTATATGATGTACTCCTACATGTGTACACATATACATGTGTTGCATTTCAGCTTAAATAAGTTGTAAAATTCTTTCTTTGGTTATAATTTACAATGCAGTGCCAACTATTTTAACAGTTTTGGTAAAAGTGTACACTGGCTGTCCTTAATTTGAGTTTTTGTAAGATACTTTTTTTTCTTTTTTTTTTTTTTTTTTTAGTTTCTGCCCTTTACTCTCAAATAATTTTATCATTTACTCAAATCTACATATCCATTCTGATTGGTTCTATATCATTCTCCACAAAATTTAAAATTGCTAGGTTGTGTGTGTGTGTGTGTGTGTGCGTGCCTGCGCATTTGGGGATAAATAGTTTCCTGGATATTATTTCAGATCTTGTTTCTTCCTTCCTTCATTAATTCACTCGGTCATCTGACCCCTTCCCTCCAAGGAGAGCAATATGGTGGCAACTACACCATTTCACTGTTTTATTGGTTCATTTTCATCCATATTTAAATGGTTATCAGGATTCCATCATCATTTTCACTACTGCTGCTGCTGCTGCAATCAACTGTTCCTTCATAAAACTAATTTCATAAAATAATTAATTAATAAAATCTCTACACTGTTAACCATGTCTATTTAAAAAGAAAAAAAAAACCTTAGAATAGATGTTACCACATCTACATGCAAGCACTGGATGTTAAGACCCAAACAATAAAAAAAAAGTCAATGAAAATTTGACTCAAATGTTTTAGCAGATATAACAAAAGCAGAGAATATATGATAAAATTTGAAGGAAATAATGTTTTATACTGTAAATGATTATGAAACAACTCTTGAAATGCAAAACTGATTAATTCTTACAGAAAATATCCACTTAGAGAAAGAAAAAAGTCAATAAAATTGGCCTTATTTTAATGTATGTTAAAAGCGAATCATTTGCCAAGCATAAGACAAGATAACCTTATCTTGTGTGCTAAAATGATACAAAACACTTGAATTAAATTAATAAAGTGGGTTTGATTTTTAATTTTCATATAAATTTTGAAAATATTTTATAGTTTGTGAATTATTTTTCCCTTTCCTCCCTTCTTCATTTTGTCATTTTGACTTCTTGGTTCTGAACAAACTGAATAAAAAGGAAAATACATCACCAAATTTCTCCACCTCCACTCCAAAAAATAATAATCACCAATTCTGCATTACCAAGAACCAAATGTCTTGTACTTTGCTATGCTGGTGTACCCTCCATTCTTGAAACTCTCAGATAAAATTATCAATAAAGGCAACAATACATACCTGTAAACGAACCCAACCTCACTTGATGACAGTACAGATGGTTTCTTCTCAGAGCTATAAAACCAATATCTTTTTTCTTTTTTTTTCTTTAGGTGATACTTTTTTCTCCTTCCCTAAACTTGATTGCAATGATTGTTCTCCATGATCTTGTCTTAATTATTTTGTTATTTTCTCTTTTTAACTTGGCCATAACATCTCATTCTTGGCATAACAAAAATATTTTGACCAAATTTCATCACAGACATCAATCAGTATCTTTCCCTTCATTTTTCTTTCTTTCTTTTTTTTTTTTTTTGAAAAGACAAAATATGAAGCACCATCAATTTTTGTTCCATAATATATATATATATATATATATATATACATATATTACTATAAACGTTATATTGAGTGGGCATCTGTGTTTGAGTAAACACCCCTGTTAAATGGTGTAACATCTACCAGCTTGGGTAATCGAAAGTCGACTTAAAACAAAATGTGCCTCTTGATAGTAATTGAATTGCATTCCCCTTATCCTGGAAAAACCACTTTTAAGCCTGATATGCTTAACCCCTCAGCCATAAGAGACATCATAGCAAATCCTGCTGATTGGTTACTCATGCCAACCTTAAAGGTGGTTTTCCCAGCTTAAACAGAATGCAGGTTTAATTTCTGCTGAGAGGAACATTTTCTTTAAGGAAATTTTTCCCGGGCTAGGCTAGGTGATGTTAATTTCACTGCTTAAAGAAAAATAAAACTGGGATAGCTACTCAAACATGTCTAACTACTAAATTTTAATGTTTATAGTAATTTATAGTAATAAGAAATAATGTCAAATTAAAAAAATCCGTTGATTGCTCATATATATATATATATATATATATATATATATATATTATTTCAAGTATTTTTCTCTCTGCTCCTCAGTTCAAAACTGCTCTTATTTTTTCAGATTATGTATTTGGCCTGTGACACGTGATTTCATTAAAAATATTTGATTTGTTACAGTTAGTTCTTTGTAACATTTTGCTCTTGTATACATCTTTACAAATATACAAAAACTGTAAGAAAGAAAATGAAGAAAAAAAATATATAAAGAACTCCTATTAGGGATATAGAAGAAATGTTGTATTTATTGCCAGCATTTCTCGACTGGATTCTTCAAATTCTATGAAAAACAAAATGTTTGATAGAGCTTTTTTTTGTAAGGTGACGCTGCTACTGCTGCTGTTTGTGAACATATTTTTTTGTTTGTTTTTGTTTTTTTTTTGTTTTTGTTTTTTTTTTCCCCCCCTGTAGAAATTCTTTTGTATATTTGAGGGTGGGGGTGACCAATGTCTTGATATAAGGATTCTCACTTCGATTTTTCTTTTCTTTGTTTTTGTTGTTGTCACACCAGCAAAAGCAAAACTCCACAAGAGAAATTGCATTGAAATTCCACTCTGATCTATTGCTATTACTTAGTTTCTTTGAACACTGAAGACATGTTGCTAACTTTTGCACAGACCTACACGCAACATCACTTCAAAACAAAAAAGCATCCACAAAATAAGTACAAGCAACAAAAGGAAAATATATACTGTATATATATATATATATATATATATATATAGACAAATGGAAAACTTATCTTCGCCAATGCATGTCATCTTCTGATGGACTTTATAGAGGCAAATATAAGGATTTTATTTTGCAACAAGTATTTATAAAGAAAAGTAAAAACGTTTTTCAGAATACTTTCTCTTTTCAGGCTAATTGAAAATCGAGGTAAATTATGGAGGATGCTAAGTGATGCAATTTAATGTCTAATAAATGAAAGTGAGCAAATGTTGTTATTGTTGTTGTTGAATATTTTTTTTATAATGTAATTATTATTTATATTATTTTCATTCGAGATTAATTTATGTATTATATATTTTAAATAATAAAAAGTTTTGAATTTAATAGTTTGCTTTTAAAATTAAAAAAAAATATTCAACAATAACATTTGCTCACTTTCATTTATTAGACATTAAATTGCATCACTTAGCATCCTCCATAATGTCCTTTGACTTTCAGTTAACCTAAAGTATATTTATGAACATTCTTAAATTTTAAAATTCTGAAAATTTAACATTTTTGCTTCTGTTTATAAATACCTGTTGCAAATTACAATTCTTATATTTACCTTGATAAAGTTCATCAGAGGATAGAATATGTCAGCTAAGACTAGTTTGCCTCTTGTTTTTATTCATATTGTCTTTTTACAGATATATCTTTAGTTATATCTGAATTTTTCCATATATACCAGAATAAATTAGGTGATGGGAAAATGTTCAAAACAAACCTACCAATACAAAGTCTGCCAAAAAAAGGAAAAAAAAATCAAGAAAAAAAGAAATAAAAGCAAGAAATAGACACATAACTAAACTAAACCAACAATTCTCAATGTCTATAGAATCAAGAAAAAAAGAAATGGGAAACTAAACCAAGGCAGAGCTATAACAATAACAACAACCAGAAATGTGCCTACAGATGCCAATCTAAAACCATTACCATTCATGAGTAGCGTAAAACTGAGAATTATGGTTTTAGTATTCTTGTTGGTTGCTGTTGTTATATATATATATATATATATATATATATATATATATGGTTCACTTATCTTATCCCTATTCTTAGTTTTGTGGCAGTTACATCCACTTGTCCTTGTCAGGAGACTTGGTTACATTAGCTCATCAAGTCCCCTGATGAATGGATGTAATCTCTACAAAATGCAGAATTAAGATATGTGAACATTTAATTTTATTTATTACTATTTATGCTCTATGTCTTGTCACTGAGCACTATAATTACAAAGACTACTTCCCTTAAATACTTAATCTTACAGGAATATCCTGGTCAACCATTTTTGTTTTTTTTTGGTTTTTTTTTTCGTTTTTTGACAAAATGATCTTTGTTACTGTTCATTCATATATATATATATATATATATATATATGTTCTATACAAATTTTTAAGAACTTACATGACAACATGTTGGTTGTTATTTTTTTAAATCTATTTTCATCCCTGATTTAACAAATATGCTTTTTCAGTTTCCTGTTGGCCCTTAATATAATTCACTCCATGTTAGTTATTTGGCAATTTTTATTTATATATTTTTGGTTGTTTGTTTTCTCCAATGCAAAACATAACCAGAACAACTGACAGAATTATCGTCTGGAAGTAGTTATTCCTGTTACTATAGTCCATCCATAAGATATTACTATTTATTCCAAACAACCCTTCAAAGATCACTTGTTCTTCCCTTTTCACTAAATCCTTTTGTTGTGTTTTTCTTTAAACAATAGTTTTTACTCTGGTTAAACAATAGCTGCCTGGCTGGCTATTTGAAAGAGTTAATAATTTATATTATTATTAAACCCCAAGTCTCAGGAACTGCTATTTTATCAGACATATGTAGACATTTGCTTTTTCTACTTCCATGTAATCAAATTTCAGCTGCTTCTATTGAAAGATACACACACACACACACACACACACACACACATATGTGTATACAATTATTTCGCCATATCTCACCCTTTATGGATTTCTTTTCCTGGGGGGGGATGTCTAAAGGATATATATTTTGTTTTTCATTACTGTATACCTACTTTTTTCTATAGATATTACTTCAAATGTTATTAATTAGTGCATACCTGTATTTGAAATAAACACCCCATTTTTATTTTAAACAGTGTGTATGTTATGTGTGTGTGTGCGTGCATCAGCTATGTCTATCTTCCTGCTCCGTCATTAAATCTTAATAAAGAAAATGTCGATAGACTAAATGCGAGATACAATGTTTAAATTAAAACTAAAAATAGGACGTCTATTTCAAATACAAAGTATCCACTATAATAATGTTTGAAGCAATAAAGATGTTGGATTAAAAATAAATCCATTAATTCCTTAGATATAATGATATCTAGTCTTATATCTAAGCATATGTTTACATGCATACATGATACATACTTATTTTCATACACACACACACACATATATGTATATATATGTATACAGATATAAGCATGCAAGCATATATATGCATACATATAGTTTTATCAACCATTTATATACCATTTTTCATAGTGTATAGGCTTACGGCCGTATCTCATTCTCATGATCACCAAATTTAAGCAACATCAAGCTTGGTCAACACCTAGATGGGTGACTCCTTGGAAATACCAGGTGCTATAACCTTGGATGTGTGAGTGATGTAATGGATAATGGCTCTTAAATGGAAATCAGAGAGCCAAGTTCCAATTACAATCAGATTCATTATATTCACTTGTGTACAAATTCCTTTGGGAAAGGTATGAATCCACCTCTTCTCCTCCCAGATATAGGTTAAATAGTAGGACTTGTATTAGTAAATCATTATTATCTCCAAAAAATTCTTACAACACAAAAATATTTTCTGACTTTTGATAAGCAGTAAAAAAAGAAGTCAATCAAATTCATAGTGTATATGTCCTACTGTTTTTATTCAAGATAAATCTTGAACAATAAAAATTGGAAGCCAAATTCTTCTAAAGTTTCAATGTACTATTTTCATATATATCACTCTGTATAAAATGATTCCAACTTATGGTGTATCATTATCAACAGGAAATATGAGAGATATATGAGATAACAATATATATTTTTTATATATCAAGAACAATATTGGTGAAAATTTATGACAATGTGGTAAAAGTTTTCTTGTGACATATTTCATTCTTTAGGACTTCATCAGATTAAATTTGTTATGTTGGTGTGATTACGCATGTACACAAACAAGGGATACTGGAAATTTTTAATTAAAATTTTTTTTTCTTTTTTTAATCTAGCTTTTTTTCCTTTAGATTCTTATAATTTTTGTTAGTAGATATCCCACACTATGGTAATAGAAGTTCTGTCAGGAATGGTGAAATGTTGTAAGAGCCTGATCTCAAATTTACTGTGGATGAACTTGCAATCAAGGCACTTCTCTAGGGATTTCAATCATAGTGAATTATTTTCTCTTTAGATCAGAGTAGCATTTTTTATGTCAAAATTGTGGTCAGTCACATTACAGTGGGCAACCAATGCATTTGATGTATTGCTTTGTAAAATATTCACTACAATGAAAATGTCTAGAGTGTGCCTTGATCACAAGGTTATCCACAGTAAATTTGTGACCAGGCTCTTAGAATATTTCACCATTCCTGGCAGAGCTTCTATTATCACAATGTGGGATATCTACTAACAAAAGTGATGGAAAGATAAAGAAAAACAATCTAAATGAAATCAGCTAGATTCAAAAAAGAAATTTTTTAATTTAAAATTCCCAGTACCTCTGTTCCTACACATGTATACCAACATAACAAATTTAGCCCTAAAGGACAAAAATGCATTACAAGAAAACTTTTTCCAGTTTGTCATACATTTTTCCCATATATAATGTGTGTGTGTGTGTGCATGTGTGTAAGTCACCTACAAACCTATTTCTATGCATGCATATATACATACCAATGTCTCTTCTGATTTTTTCTGTAATTGCTCACTGGGTTATAAACCCTTCCTCATAGAAATCTAATTAAAAGAAGAGAATGGGAACGATCGAGACAACTAAACACTGTCATACTTTTCTTGGAACCTTTCTCTAATGTCAAAACTTTCAAACTCAAAAACTTTCAAAACTTTTCTTTTTCCTTTAAATAATCAAAATCCACTGTTGGAAGCATCAGAGTTGCACTGGGCTGGAATGGGTCTTGTTTACATCTTTACATCTTGTTTACACGTTTACATCTTGTTTACATGTTTACATCTTGTAGAATAGAATGAGAGAGAGAGAGAGAGAAATAACATTTAGATTCCTAGAAAGTGTTCACTTCAACAAGAGAAAATGATACTTTTTAGCCAAAGGTGAGGTATTCAGAAATTTTTGTTTAATGTGTGTTTTTTGTTTTTTTGTTTTTTTAAATCATTAGCAGATTTGTTTTCCTTGCTTTCTTTCATGTACTGTGAATCATATGATTGCAATCAAAGTATTTCCTTTCTTGCTAATTGTGTTCTTACTTTTAGGTAATATATTAATATTATTGTATGAATATTACACTTCAGATATGGTACCATTTTTCATTGAATTTTTAGTGATTTTATTAGGTTGGTGCAAAAATAATGACGTAATAATGTCGTTTTTTGACGTTACAAAATGCGTCAAAAAACGACATTATTACGTCATTATTTTTGCACCAACCTAATACAAATTTTCAGCCATCAAACTGAACTTAATTTTACAAAAATTATACATACATATATAAAAGTGGACACTGAGTTCAGCACCAAGTGGCTACAGTCTGTTTCATGCTTGAATGCAAGCTTCAAATCATCGTCAGAAGAGTGTGTTCAAGCATGAAACAGATTCTTACCGCTTGGTGTTGACCTCACTGTCCATTTCTATATTTAAACATGCTCTATCTCTGATATTGAGTACTTTTACTCATAAATATAGCATACCTTATATATATATATATATATATATGAAGAAAAATATACGGAAAAAACAAACAAAAATCCTTATATGCAATTATGCTGTTTTAATGTTAATATAATGTCAACGTCAGACGTTTCGGTCTAATAAACCATCTTCAGGACATATTCATAAAATATAATTAACATTATCAATTCATTTGTCATGTTGAATTGATAATGTTAATTATATTTTATGAATATGTCCTGAAGATGGCTTATTAGACCGAAACGTCCGACGTTGACATTATATTAACATTAAAACAGCATAATTGCATATAAGGATTTTTGTTTGTTTTTTCCGTATATTTTTCTTCATATATATATATATATATATATATATATATATATATATATATGAAGGCTGGTTACTCATTTTCCAAGCTATCCTGTCTGCTAGAGCAGTTAACCAATCCCTCCTGCAGATGCCTGCTCAGTTATATTTGTGTTTGTTCAACACCCAGACAGCCTACCTGTGGTTTATACTGCAACTCTACCAAGTGGACCTTAGTTACAGTTTCTGAGAGAGAGAGAGAGCACAGGATGAGCTGTTTGAATAGTGCCAATACATTCAAACCCTGGGTCATGATGATTTGTCAGTTTGTGTGAACACAACCATTGATGGCTTCCAAACAGTTCTGCCTAATCAATTTAACTCACAAAACTTGAATCAACTGATGGTATAAATTTCAGGCACTTTACAAAGGTGCTGCATGCTAGGATCACATCCCCAGACTGATAACATCCAGAAGAGTTATATTCCTGACAAATCGACCATTGTGTGATTCAAACCTGGATCTGATCTCATGGTTGGAAAATGAATGTTCTAATCATTTGGACATACATCAACTATATATATATATATATATATATATATATATATATATTTCAACTAATTTATCATCTAAGTTTAAGTTTGAAAGAAACACCATCCTGTCAGGGTAAGATAATTATGTTTATCGTACTCTGATAAATGGGACAGTGTTTCTCTGACAGCGTCATTTGAACTTACACTTATTTATTTATTAACCCTTGTTGCTCTATTTTTTAATATTAAGCCCTTTGTGTACAAAAATCTGCTCGCCTTGAATATATCAGCCTCCAGTAATTTACTGGTCAACATGTTTTGTTAGGAGTCCATGATCTTTATTTTAAATATATATATATATATATATATATATATATATATATATAAAATAGGATAAGGGGCAAATAGGAAACTGTTTATAAATTTAAAATGGTTCGCTTTTATTTAAGTTTCATCAGAAATTAAATATGGAGAAAATAATTATTTAAAGATTTGATTAATGTTGCCATAATATGAAAAGAACATAATTTACTATGTAGAAAACACTTAGAAGGAATCCTAATAATTTTTTTCACATCAATAAACACATGCCAAACACACTTTTTATATCACCAACATTTGTAACATCCATACTTAAATAATGTAAGATATGTCTACCTACAACCACAATCAGTGTATCCTAAATTCTTTCACATACAAAATATCCCCCAGTCAACATATGGACACTACCAAAAAAAACAAAAAATCCACAAGATGCATAAAAAGCACACATATTATCAACTAAATCCTGTATAGACAAAATAGAATTATGATGCACAAACACAGGAATTATACAAACACTTACTAACAAGACAAATGCACATAACATAGCCAATATGTAACCAATTCAAAACAAATAAAACAAAAATAAAACATACCAGAATTTTCTTTTCACCTTCATATTTCATTTCTGATGAAAGTTAAATAAAAAGGAAATTATATTAAATTTATAAACATTTCCTACTTGTTCTTTATCCTATCATTCTGTCAGATTCTAACTCATATTTCATTAAAATTCATATTCACACACACATACACACACACACATATATATATATATATATATATATATGAATTGGAATCAAATATAGATCAGAATCTAACAAAATCATAAGAAAAAGAACAAATAGGAAACGTTTATCAATGTAACATGTTTCACTTTTATTAAAGCTTCATCAGAGATTAAGATATGGGGTGGAATTCTGGTATTTTTATTTTTGTGGTGTTTGATTTTCATTGTATAAGCAAGCTTCACATGCACTTGACTTGTTAAGTAGCATTAGTATAATTTATGGCATTCTGAATTAAAAAAAGAGATGGTGCTTTTTGGATCTTCAAAAAGATGTGTCATCTCTCCTTGAATTCAGAACTCCATAAATTGTATTCCTATTTGTTCTTTATCCTATATATATATATATATATATATATATATATATTGAGCACTTTATTCCATAAATATAGCACACCTTAAGACTATATTTCTTTATATATATATATATATATATATATATATATAATTTTTTTTTTTACTTTATCATTCATATCCTTATATCATCAAATATCTTCATATATATTATTTTCTTATTGTCAAATTTCAGTTACTTTATTTTTCAGTCATTTTTACACTAACCCATTCTAGGTTATTAAATGGTTTTTATATACAGAACAGTTGAATTGGGATCAAATACTGATTGTAATCCAATAGACTGATAGGATAAAGAACAAACAGGAAATGTTTATCAATTTAACATGTTTCACTTTTATTAAAGCTTCATCGGAGAATGAGATATGGAGAAAAAGAAGAAAGAAATTCTGGTATTTTTATTTTTTTGTTTGACTTTCATTGGTTAATCGGGCATCACATGCATTTGACTTGTTAAACAATGTTAGTATCATTTATGGCATTCTGAATTCAAGGAGAGACGACACATCCTTTCAAAGCTCCAAGAAATTATCAGATTCTAAGCCTAACTGAAAAAAAACCTAAATATTGCTTTATGTATGTAAGAATATCATAATTCTAGTTTGTTTATACAGAACAATTATAACAGATTACTATTAACATAAGCTAAAGTGACAGTATGTTTAAGGAATTGAAATTATAAAGATGGGGATATTAATCCAAATAAGCTTTTGAATGGGAATAATGAATATTATCAAATAGATTAAACTTTATCAGTGGCCAATAGCCTGTTTAGATTTGTACAAAACATAGTTTCAATGTACATTTGCAGTAATAAAATTATAAGACAGTTCCTTCAGTTTATATGAGAGAAACAACGATGACTATGTTATTACAGAGTAGAATACATCAATGATGCTTTATGTAGCTAAACTTGTCTTATTGATTTATTTTTAGGGATATTTTTTTTCTTTTTTGTCACAAAATAAAAAGTTAATACCAATACAGCAATTCTCAAACAAAATCAGTTTATAGTCTTTTTAAAAATAATTTATATATTTATTTATTTATAAATTAAAAAAAAAAAAAATTGAAACCAGAATTTTGATATAAGATACCTAAAATGAAGTTGGTATGACTCAGTTTGGGGATTTTTCTCACAAGCGTGACAGACATATAGATAACAGTCACTTTAAAATCAATATGTAAAACAATCACTTTATTCATTCACTTAAGTTTGTACATGTGCAGGTGGTGTAATGGATACCGGCTCGGAATAAGAAATTGGAACGTTAAGTTCCAATTTGATTCAAATTCATTACATTCACTTACACACAAATACACTTGGGAAAAGTATGAATTCATATCCTACCCCAGCTATGGGTTAAATAGTAAGACTTATGTCTGGAAAAATCATTGTTATCTCTAATGCAATATTCACTCGCCAAAATTAAAACATTTTCTTACAATCCAAAATATGTTTTGGCTTTAAATAACCCACAGGCTTACAGCCATATCATATTGAAACACCAGTTCCTGTACAATCACCAAAGTTAAGCAATGTCAAGTCTGGTCAGTAACTAGATGGATGACCATTTTGGAATACCAGGTGCTGTAAGCTTGAATATCTGAGTGGTGTAACAAATAATGGCTGGGAATTCTTAATTGGAGAGCCAAGTTCCAATTCTAGTCATATTCGTTATATTCACTTATGTGCAAATACCCTTGGGAAACGTATGAATCCACCTCCTCTTCTCCCAGCTATGGGTTAATTAGTAAGACTTGTATCACTAAATCATTATCATCTACCCTCCAAAAAACAATTTTTACAGTCTAAAAAAAATATTTTCTGGCTTTAAATAACCTGTAAATGATTGAAAGCCATAGAAAATGAATGAATCAATAAATAACCCGTGAAAGGTTGATAAGCCATTATTAAAAAATTTTTTAAAAAACACAATCACTTAGGTTCAAATTATTTTTTTTCGTATAATTTGATTAAATTGACTGGAAGAGTTTTTTTTTTTTTTTTTTTTTTTTTTTAAAATAAAAATAAAAATGACAATATTCTTTCCTTTGAATTTATTAAAATTGTCTATGAATGTAAATCTTTGTAATGAAAATATTTTATAAAAACAACTGGTACCATCCCTTTACTTAAAAACAACTCTAAGGCTATATGATTACTGTTCAAACTGATTTTGACACATGACTCTTAAATATTTATTTCATATTAAATGGTACCTGATTCAAAGAAAGAAAATCTTGTCATATATGTATAGATAATGAAAATTGTTGATAATAATTACCATCCATAATGTTAAAATAAGTACATGCTATCTTCATATACAAAAACATATAATCATAATAGTTATGATTATTATTTTATTTATTTTTTTTTTTTACCAAAAATATCATGATTTCTTAATAATCTAAGTACCTTTTTGAAGACAGCCTGTTGAAATTCTATTCTGACTCCAATGTTGATATATATTTATTAGTGGTTGATTTTTCTTACTCACTTTCTCCAAATCCTTCTCTCTCTTCTCTATATTCTTACACATGAACACAAACAGTTATTCCTTTCTCCCACACACAATGCCAAGAACATTTTTATAGCAAGTAATCTGTATTTATTTTTTATTATTTTTTTTAATTACCAATCAATCACAACATTTACAAAAGAATGGTGGGATCTATTTAAAAAAAAATGTTATTTAAAAAGTGTACAGTGTCCTTTGTTTTTATGAATGTTACTTACCCAGTATTTTTTCTCTTTTTTCAGACTTACAATGTAAATAAATTTGATGATGTGCTTACTACCTGAATGAATTATTTATTAATTTATTGCTTACTGAAAATTTTTGTAAAACAAAAAAAAATTCTTGTTATTTAACTCTTTTTTTTTTTTTCTTTTCTTTTTTTTTTTATGTTATGATAGGCCTTGTTTGACCTCTGTTTTTGGTTCATAAAATACAACACATATTCACCACAACAACAAAGTGAGACATTTATACTAAATAACCAGAAGGATTTATTATCCAAGTTCAGTGGAATGAGAAAGTTCTTGTAATGTGGTTGTTTGTAAAATATTTCTGGTTTGTTTGTGTTGGTGAATGAATAGAATTTTGAGAGTGAATAAGTCTGTCAGTGAAGACTATATTTAATCAGAGAAAGTGATATTTGGGTAAGTTGACTTATCTGTAGTCTTCAATTCTCTTCTTGTGAGAGGGCAATTGAAAAGAGGACGTCTCTAAATTTCCCTCCAGTAAGACAGTTTCCTTTTCTTTCTTTTTTTTCAATGGAATCATGGGAATTAGATTTTTTTTAATTCATGTGATCACTAGAAATATCTGACAAGTCATACCGCAACATGTCCTGGAATTATTTTTTTTTTTTTTGCTTTTAGTGAACCACCTGTTTCCGTGGCCAGCAATGACTTTTTATATTATAAAAGTTTTTAAATGAATCAATATTTGTCTATATTTCTAAGGTGAGGTATTGTAACTACTTACACTATGTACATTGTTCAGGTTGTTGTCCTCATCTTTATTGTCATATTCACATTTCAGCCATTGTATGCTCCTACCGTCTTCAGGTGATATACATTGAAATTTTGAACAAAACCTTTTATTTCATCCATTGGGATAGATTGTTCTGATTCTAATGATTTTCTGGATATCTCAGTTCCAGTTATTTCTCTTGAGTTACTCAACTCTTCAAATTTTTGTTTACCTTTGCTGTGGCCAGATATACACTACTGTTTGGATCACATCACCTGATTACTTCAACCAAAGCTTTTATCCACTGGGCTATGTGTCCTTGGGGATGAAATAAAGGGTTAGGTTCAAAATTCAAACGTATATCACCTGATTACGGCTGGAGTGTACAATGGCCAAAACATTATGGATATGGCTATAAAGATGAGGACAACAGTCTGAACAATGTAAATTGTATCAATATTGTTTTAAAAGAAACAGACATACCCTAGCAAACAATATTGTATGAATAGCCTTAAATTGAGTATCTATAGCCACAAAATACATTTGTAAAAAAAATAAAATTGATTAGAACCAATGAAAGATTAGTGTCTCTCTTTCATCTTATCTCCTGCAACTATTGGATATCAGTAAAATCTATTCATAAACTTAAGCTCCGTACCTGAAGGAACACATGATGAGTGATCTTTGAAGTTAATATCTGTTGCTCTAAGTAAAAATATTGTTTTGTTTTTTGTTTCTTTTTTGTTGTTGTTTTCTTTTAGAGTTGCTTACAAATATAAAAAAAAAACAACAATGATTGAAGAAAGAGTGAATTATTTACATCTTAAACAAAAATCATTTAAGCAATTCCTCAAGAGATGCTGCTGGATGTTTTCTTATACTTATCTGAACATTGGGAATTGTAATGAAAACAAAAAATTTGGTATCAGTTGTAATAAAACAGTTTTCTGAAAAAATATAAATGTAAGAACATTCTTCATTGGCTTGTCATCACCATCTTAATGGGAGGACTGTCAGAATACAACTTAGACATGTTTAGTTCCCATATTGAGTCCTTGCTTTATTTAAAATGTTTGTTGGAGAGAGAATGACAAGTTGAATAGAGGAATATGTTTTCTTCTTCAATCAAATAAGGAGCCCGTATTTTCTTACTACCTGCAGATGCATGAAAAGGGTAGGAATTATTTCCCACACTCTTTGTGCTGTTTACACTGACACTAAACACTGTGACTAGCCGGTCACTTTTATTTATTGTTTTTTTTTTCTACCATTTCTATTAATGAAGCAACATAATCACATGTATGCATAATTTTTTTTTTTTTTTTTTCATTTCATTTCATTTCACCCCAAGCAAGGCAACAATGCCACTAGACCACAGGGGGTTACAGGGAGTGAAAATGGGGAGGATTGAGGAAAGGGCAAAAAAGGAACAGGCTTTAAGAAGATAGAAGATGACAGTTGCATTTAAATTTTTGGAAATTGTACTTATTTGGGAAGCAAGGAAACAGAAGAGAGTTCCACAGGTGGAAAGTGTGAGAACAAAACTGTTAGAGCAGCTCGTTCAACAGTAAAACCTAGTTGTCAATCTAGTAGCACACTTAAATTCATATTAGTCAGGGTACCACGAAAAAAAGGTCATCCAAGCAGTTACCATAAAAATATTTGTAGAACAGAGGGAAACCACATCACATCAGTGAGAAAATGACTGGAAACAAGATGCTTCGTCAGGATCTATTGTATTGTAGACCTTTCTCTGAATTTTGTGAAGAATTTTACAATGCACAGTAGCAGCACTAGATCTGATATGGCAGCAGTATTCAATACACAGACAAATAGTAGATTTATAAATAGATGGAAGAGTGGATTCTGATGAGAAAATTATTTTTGCACAACACAGTGAACCAACCTCCCTTGCAACAGACTCTATATGATCTCACTACTTCATGTCAGTGGAAAAACATAAGGCCAAGAAGGGACAAAGTATTGCTCTCCTGGAGGTCAGCATCAGCCATCCTGATGGTAGGCAGAAAAGGTTCTCTGTGGTGATTATATGAAAGCAGTTTTGTTTTGAAGGCATTAAAATTTACAAGCCATTTCTTGCCCCAGTTAACCACTGCTTAGAGGTCCTTTTCAAGAGTAATTGGCAGGTTTACTTTGTTGGATTTGCTACTAAGCCAAGAGTAAATGGCACTTTCATCTGCATAAATACCTAGTTGGGAACTAATGGCATCAGGAAGATCAATGATGAAGATCAGAAACAATAGGTCCAAGGATAGAGCCCTGGGGGGGGGGCCTGCATTAATATGAAATTATCCAGAAGCTTCATTACTCAATTGGTTAGGAACAATTGCATTAAGTTAAATATACGTCCTGTGACACCATATCCCTCAAGCTTGTGTAGAGGGCGAGTATGCCAAATTCTGTTGAACACTTTTGGGATATCTAAAGCCACAGATCAAGAATAGCCATTCTTATCTAAAGTTTTATATATAACTTCAAAGATAGCCATCAACATACCAGCAGTTGACCTAGTGAAACAGAAGCCATATTGTTTGTTTTAAAAGGAGGTTGTGCAAAGTAAGATGCTTAACCAGTTCAGCATTGATTAGGGCCTCAAATAATTTGCCAAAGCAACTAATAGAGCAATAATTTGAGAGATCAGAGTGTTCCCCAGAGTTCTTAAAAATAGAAACTATGGAGGGGGGCTTCCAACAAGCTGGAAAGCAAGAAGCAGCAAGGCAGGTGTTATAAAGTCTGGAGAAAACAGGAGCCCGCTCAGGACATTTAGGCTGATGGCAAGGATCCCATCACATCCACTCGCCTTGTTGGGGGTCTACTTTAGAGATAATGCCAGAAACCAGTGACAGGGTTATGCATATGTCACTCAGTGTAGCCTCTGTTCTAGGGGCAAAAATCTGGCAGAGGTATTCCAGATGAGTCATGAGTGGAGTTTGAAGAGAACTTCTGAACAAAACACTTTACCTCATCTGAAGTAGATGTCAATACTTTAAACTGATTGAAAAAGGGAGGAACTTAAGATTTGCTATTGTTCAATACACTCTTCTATATTTGTCAGTAATCCCTAGAACCAAACTTGTGAGAGGTTATAGAGTGTCTAATTCTATCAGCAAATAGTGACAAAGAAATGTCTGTTATAATCAGACCTGTCACTCTGGCATCACCAAAAGTGTTTCCTGTGGGCTATAGTGAATGAGCAGACAGGTGAGAACCAGAGAGATGATCATGGTATTTTTTTTTTTTTTTATATCATTCATGACCTCATCTAATCAAATAACTTCATACATATTTTTTTTTTTATTGCCAAATTTCAGTTACTTTACTTGATATTTCCAAGATGGAATGAAAGCATTAATGCCAACTCTCACCCAGGAAAAGATCTCAGTGGTACATTTTTGAACAGGATGATTAAAAAAAATATCCTTCCAGGGGACATCACAAAAGAAGTCAAAAAAAGATTCCCGATCAGTGCATTGATAACAGAAAGAAATTCTGTTAATGGGAGGTTCGTGACTGGTGAGAGAGTGGAAGAATGTTGCAGCGCGTGACATGAGGTCAGGGTCGAGATAAGGAGGAAGAGATCAAGCAGGGAATCATGTCCAACAGAATTACTGGAGAAATGTGTGGCAAAGTCTACTATTTGTGTAAGAGATTGCATAATAGAAAAGTTGATGGTTTGGATGCCAGCAAGGTTAGTGACATTAGAGTGAGTAAGCTACCTCACGTGGGAGGCATTGCAATTGCCGAGCACAAAGATATTTGCAGACAGGTGTAGAGAGTGGGCCTATCAGAGATTCTATCAAACATGCAACAGTCATGAGAGGAAGGGGAATGATAAAGGAAGAAGAGATTGCTGACTGAGTTTAATAGCACATATGATAACAGTTTGGAGACTTGAGAGAGAGTTCCCTTGCCAGTGGGAGATATTCCTGAACATATACACCAAGGCTATGTATGTGGATATTAGGTTCTTTCCAAAAGAGAGAAAGATAGCCAGGAACAGAGAATTCAGTGGAAGAGATTGAAGAATTCAGATTAGTTTCACAGAAAGTTAGGATGTCCAGAGATCATTCCAAGATGAACAATTCCACACTGCAGAAATTGGTACAAATACCAAAGATTGAGTGAATGAGGTACTTTTTCATGAGCTGATTTTGTTGTATTTGTTATGTTCGGTCATGTTTTTGTTTTTTTTTTTTGTCTTTTTAAGGGGGAAAGGCCTATAATATTAGGTTGGTGCAAAAATTATGTCGTTTTCTCACATATGTTACTATGTGAGAAAACGACATTATTTTTGCACCAACCTAATGATAAGTCACCAATTGTCTAAGACAATATGTGCTGGCTGGGAACTGGCACAGACTGCAGCATAGTTTGGCCTCAGGGTTGTCCAACAGAATTGCTTGCAGGGACACCTTTACTTGTGTGAAATGGTACTGCAAGAATCCTGATATTATGCGATTGTTGATCAAAGCAGCTTCTCTAGACACTTCCCAAGAGTTTGGGCTCCTAACTACCAGTTGAGATGCAGCAACCAGAAAACTGCCAACCTGATACCCTCAGTATGAAGAGTTATAACCAGCAGATTTATCAGCAAAAATTCATGACAGCCACTCTTATTAAGGCCTCAGAAGAAGGAAAGCAAAAACCCCATCATAAACATGAAGTAAGGGATAGTCATCCTGTTCAGTAGATGGGGAAGAAGTATGAATTGGATATGTGACCAGATTATACAACATACTTTTTGTTCCACCACATGTACAATTATGACATTTTATAACCAAGCCATATTGTTGAATATATTATTTGTAAACCAAACATAAAAATTTTAATTTCTTATTCTCTAGAGAATTAGCACAAGAATAAAGATGGTCAATATTTTGAGTAAATAGTCTGTAAATAGTATTTACAATTGTTAATGGGAGATTTACAATGGAACTTTTATCAATCCATTACTAAGGGTTAGTAATTCTTGATATAGTTTGTCCAGACGACTTCGGAATCCTTTGCAACTCTTCTGGACAATCTCCTTGTTTAAGTTGGTGAATGCTGTCATAATCCTTGCCTTCAGTTCATCTTTGGTGTTACAAGGAGTTTTGTTGGTCTCTTGCTCAACTGCATCCCACACATAATAATCAAGAGGGTTGCAGTCTGGGGAATTAGGTGGCCAGATGTAAGAGGTAATTTGGTCACAGAAATTGTCTGACAGCCCTGACTGGTTTCTCCTGCTAGTGTGGCATGGTGCAGAGTCCTGTTGCCAGGCATAGGGTCTTCCAGCAGCTACCCTCTTGACTCAGAGCAGTACTACCTCCGCAAGGTACAATGTAGACCTTCATGTTAAGTCTGAGGCTCTCACTAACAAATTTGGGAGTTCTTATCAGAATGAGTTTTCTGAGTTGCCATACCTTCATAATCACCATTAGACTCATCCAACTCTTTCCAAAACCTCTGCACTGTCCTCAGATTGACACCCAAACACTCTGAAATGTTCATATTGAAGTTTCTGGCATGAATGCCAAGCAGTCCAGCATGCCATTTCCAACTGACTGTATTATACTATGCAGTTGACAAAATCAAAAACAAAATGCATGCATGAAATTAAAAATATAAAATGGCAACAATTTACCCATTGCACCCTGTATATATATATGTGAATTAAAAAAAGACAAGGAAAAGTTCTTAGCCAACAGGTTTTGTCCTCTGGTGCATTTCATCCTCTGTGGGACTTTATCAAGTCAAATGTAGGATTTATTTTGTTGCATGTGTTTATATACAAGAGCAAGGATGTCATTGGGTTTTAAATTTAAGAATGCTCATGAATATTCATCAGGTGGGTGAAAGGTCAGTCAAAACATGAGGAGGATACAAAGTGTCATAATTCAAAGTCTGGTAAGACAAAAGCAAGTAATACTCAAGAAATTTTTTTTTAAATATATGAAAATAATTTATATATATATATATATATATATATATATATATATATATATAGTTAGTACCAACCTGTGACAGTCTGTTTCATATTTGAATGCAATCTTCAGGCCATGTGATTGTATTTTGCCTCAACTATATTGTATTACCATAATGGTTATATTTTAAATTATTCTAGAGGCTATTGAGTAGAAATTATTGTGCATCCAAATGCAGTTATTTGTAGCTGTTGTGTAGTGTTTATCTGCTTACCCAATAATCATTAGGATAATACAATAGGCCTTGCTGCCCATAATGCACCATTGATTAGAATATATAACTAGTAGAGCTAACACACATGGCCTGAAGATTGCATTCAAGTATGAAACAGGCTGTTGCTGCTGACCTCAGTGTCCATTTCTTTTATTTACATACATTCTGTCTCTGATAATGAGCACAGACCCATAAATATAACATACATATATTTTTATCATATATATATATATATATATATATATATATATATATATATACTGTGTATTTAGGTAGCAAATGTTCTTTAAGAGAAATACTATTAAAAATGACGGACATTTTATGTCAATTAATTTTAATGATCAACATCTCCAAATTATAAATAATCCTTCTCATACAAGAAAGAAATTCCCTCATAAATTGTCCAGATTTCATTTCAGAAGAAAAGTACTGGAAATATGGTTCAAGCTTTCGACTTTCTTAAGTCATCATCAGGGTAGATAGAAACAATTTGTAGAACTAGTGAATGTTGGGACATAAGCAAAGAGTGTTGTGACCTATTAGTAAATGTCTGCTGTTTTTAATATTATTTACCTACCTTTATATATATATATATATATATATATATATATATATATATATATAAAAAAAATCTGTTACTCCAAATGTTATTTTAAGGACAACCATGTCTCAGTAGATGCCATGTTCTATTTTTGAACGGTGAGAATTTTGTCTACCCAACTGCACATTTGAGACACTGAATAAAGAAAATGTGTTCTCCAGCATTATTTGGACCTTTATCCTCGTTTGTAGGAGAAACCACCATCTGATCCAGCACGCTTTAGGCCATTCAGCCACAGAAATTATCACAGCTCAGCAGTTGCCATACTTTGAAAATTCAGCACCAAATATAAGCATATAAAGATTGTCCTTGTTCTTTTACTATCATTAATCATTATCATCTTAAAATAAAATTGTAAATCTAAACAGTATCTTATCAATCTGTTTCCATGTGTACTACAAATGACTGCTTTCTCGTATAAGACATGAGTTTCAAAACTCAAGACAAAACAGAAATTTATTCTGCATTTTTTGACAAGATTATTCTATGTGACTTTGAACAAGATTGTCAGAATGGTTTACAAATTATTTAAGCAAATTTGGAAGGCTATACTTCATTAGTTTCAGGTTTATGATCGTGATATGGTGAGATGTTAGGTTATGACTTTGATTTAGAATAAGATGCTAATTACTTTGAAAACAAAACAAATAAATTGAAGCATTTCAGTGCTAAGTACTGATAACCCCTGTTATACAACTAAATTAAACCTACCAAATTTGGCAATGTCGTTGTTGAGGGCTTAAGAGTTGCATCAGAATAATACTTGTTCTTAACATTAAATTTGAAGATTAACATAGCTTATTGAAAATTAATGATAAAGTTGAAAATTTTTTCATCTGACACATTTCATCTAAAGTAATGTTTATATTGATATAACTACTCATATGCACAAAGGGGACACTGAAATTTAAAATATTTAAATTAAATTTTTTTTATAATATATGTTTGTTATATAGTATAGCCAATTTCATTTACTTTCATTTTCTTTTTGTTTATATTTTTCTCATTTTGGTTATTAATTATTCCATATTTTTATAATCAACCTGCCCCACAAAAAGTTAAATGTTACAAGAATGTGGGAGCAAATTTACTGTGAATGATCTAAAAATTAAAGCACTTTCTATACACTTCCTATAAACACAAAAGGTATCTTTTATGAAACAACACACTCAAAGTACTAGTCACTCACTGTAGTGTGACTGACCATCATTTTGATTTTAAAAATTGTTACTTTAATTAAAAGTGAGAGCAATTTACTGAAATGAAAGTTTACAGAAACTTGCATTTTCTTTTTTCAGGGGAACCACATTAGTTATATTGTCAAACTAAAAAAAATGTTAACACAAAACTGACATTACACTGCATTTCTTTCAAGAAGGACATCCACATAGTCAGTATTAAACTGTCAATGTTCATGTGGTCTTAGATGCATAACAAATCCATGCATGAGATAAAACACTCTTCGTGCAGATGTTACATACAAGCTCCTGTGATGAAGTCTCTTTCCTAAGAGCCCTTTTCAACTTGAAATGCTCACCACCTTTTGACCTCAAAGTGACTGCAAACTAACTTTCTCCAACCAGACCTATTCACTGCCTTTTTTTTCCATTGACATTAATTTCAAGAGCTTTCAGCTTGTCTTTAACAACCTCCTTGAAATGTTTTTTGGGGTTTGTGTCTGTAGTGCATACAAACAGCGAGCCCTCAATAAAACAGGTGCTTAGGCAATCTCTCATCTTTGATTTTCCTCAGTTGTCCAATTCTGCCCAGCACAGTTGATTGCAAATGAGCAGTTTCTCTATGCAGGGTATTTTGGCCCATAACAGATCAAATGCGTCTGGTGGGAAACACTGCCACTTATATTTAAAATATTCCTAAGGCACTTTGGATGAAATATTTCCTCAGTTTGAAGATGATGATATAGCCCATATCTCCAAAGACTACAGGAGAGTAGTTAGGATGCACAATTGGTAGACACTGATCTTAGTGTCAAGTAAGATGTCTCAGTCTCTATATTACTATACTAGCACATTCAAATTGCACTATATATATATATATATATATATATATATATATATATATATATATATCTTATATCCCTTGATTAGTGGATGGAGTGATTGCTGGGGGATCATCAGTCTAAAGTCAGGATGCTGAAGGTAATACCAATCAGCTAAGTGGCACATTTTATATTTGTATTAATTATATATATGTAATATATATATATATATATATATATATATATATATACACACACATACTTTTTTATGGCTTATCAATATTTTCCAAATTATTTAAAGACAGAAAATATTTTTAGATTGGAAGAATTTGGGGGATATAATAGTGATTTTTACTGATACAAATCATACTATTTAACCCACAAATGTGGGGTGAAGAGCTGGTTTCATACCTTTCCCAAGGGTATTTGTACATAATTGGAATCGGACCTTCTGGGTTCCAATTCGAAGCCATTATCCATTACACCACCCACACATCCAAGCTTTCAGCACCTGGTATTCCTAAGTAATTGTTTTTTTTATTATTCATTTCTCAAGTACATGACTATAAAGTTGTAAAAAATTTTTAAAAATAGTCAAATTCATAACCACTTTTTTATTTAAAATATATAATGCATAAATTTATCTCATACAAAAATTATTTAAATATTAATTGCATAAAAACATCTAACAAGATCATTTACTCACCTTCGTTTAAATTAAATTATGGCACTAAGCATCCTCCATAATTTACCTTGACTTTTCAGTTAATCTGATGAATATTTATGAGCATCTCTTAAATTTAAAAATTTTGAAAAACTAACATTTTTACTTTTGTTTATAAATACTATTTGTAGAATAAAATCCTTACATTTGCCTCATTGAAGTCTATGAGTGGATGAAATATGTTGGCTGAGATAAGTTTTCCTTTTGTCTTTATTCATATTGTCATTTCACTGATATTTAGTTATATCTGACATTTTTGTAAGATGTCATTTGAACTTTTATCTACTCTCTCTATCTCTCTCTCTCTCTCTCTCTATATATATATATATATATATTATAAAGATGGAGAAACAAGTACTCACAGCAAAGATGCATTTTTGTTTCAATGCGAACACATCTCGACAGGTGAGTTTTGTTCCTCACCTGTCGGGATGCGTTTGCATTGAAACAAAAATGCATCTTTGTCGTGAGTACTTGTTTGTATGTAACATCTTTATAATAAATAACTATTGCTCTACACTTGGTATTGAGCCCTCTTTTAAATTAATGCTATGAACATTTGAATTTATATTCATTTCATTCTCATTACATTTGAAATATATATTCAGGGTGTCCATAAAGTCACTTAACAATTTAAAAATTTTATTAGAAAATCAAATGAACAGATAAATATGTGGAAATAGTTACAAAATGAGGAGTAGATATTAAAGTGTTTTTTAACTAGTTTAATACACCTCTATATGGGCACCATTAGTTGCATGAAGCACATCAAGACAGTACTCAATTTACACAATTGATGTTTTCCTCAGATGTTCTTGGTTGTCCACTCCTCCTTTGATCCAACATAGTTCCTGTCTCCATAAATTTCTTGTGCTATGCACAAATTTACGGATGTGATAGTGAATCTCCATACTTAATTCAGTAGTTTGGCTGAGTCTGCATATCTGATTTTGTTTCAATAAACCATGACACACATTGTGCCTTTTTTTAAGGAGTAGCCATTTTTAGGTGTTCATTTAACAGTATCTCTTTCATCAACAGGATACCTGAAATACAATGTGATTAAAAACTTTAAAAACTACTAAGTACATAGAACAAATCTGATTAAGATATCTCATCAATTGCCTTTGTAATATATTTTTTAAAATTGTGAAGCAACTTTATATATATATATATATAGAGAGAGAGAGAGAGAGTAGATAAACGTTCAAATGTCATCTTATAACTTTGTAGAGGCACAGATCCACATGTCAGGTTAAATAAAGATAAATTCATTTACAGACATCATATCATTTATTGTTGGTTTATTTTTTAATACTGAGCACTTTGCAAAAATCTGTTCACCTTGAATGCATTACCCTACAGTAATTTACAGGTTGATCTCTTTTGCTAGGCACAAATGATCTTTGTTGTTTTATATATATATATATAAAAGTAGATATTGAAGTCAACACCCAGAGGCAATAGTCTGTTTCATGCTAAATGGAATCGTCAGACCAAACTGATGTTATATATATATATATATATATATAAAACAATTATTGGTCAGAGTTGAATTAGACTAGGAAACGGTTGTATTAAAAAGTGCTCAATGCACGTATAAAGGAAATAAAAATTTAACATGCAGAGCTTTTAAATTTAGAAAAATTAGGAAATCAGCTAATCACGCTACCTTGGTTTAGACGTTTCAGTATCCTCAGGTGATTTGGACCAAATTGCCTGAGGATACTAAAAGGTTTAAACCAAGGTAATGTGATTGGCTGATCTAATTTTATATAATCAGTTTAAAGAAACCTGGACACTGGCTTACCAGTTAATTGATTTTCACCGCAGAGGATCCATAAGTCCTTTTTTTTCCTCTTGCAAAAAGATTGAAAAATGAACAATTCCATCCATTCCAAAAGATATATCAAACAAAATGATCTGTTCAAGCCACGCTCATAAAAATGGCAAATGAATTTGTGTACATAGCATAGTGGGTTCTATCTATGAAGGTTTGGACTGGTATAACCCAGGAATATAGTCTGCCTGAACATCTGCCAAGAAAATAGCAGTAGAGCAGTGTGAAGCTAGAATGGATCCATCTGTGTGAAAGAGGTTGTACAGTGGAAAAAATTAATCACCTACAAGGGCACACATGTTTTTGAACTCAAGGCTGGAAAGTGAAGATTGGGTAGCTTCAGGCCAGATGTGACAGCAATATTCCAATTTTGGGTCTGATCTGGCTCTTGTAGTGATACAGCATGGTAGAAAGAGTTAAATACTTTCTGGAGTGGAACAGGGAGCCAACCATATTTGCAATGTCTTTAGTGATAGATCGTATATATGAGTTTTACTTGGGTTTTGGTGTGGCAATTTTTATTTTTTAAATCAGATACCCAGCAATACAAACTAAGCTGAACAACAGCCCCAACAAAAAATATTAAGTATACATCATAAAACAGGTTGTATTATGCACTATTTTGTCTTTATTATTTTGGCAGTAATAGTAAGTCCAAGTAAATTTATAATGCAAACACTAGGGATTGTTATTTCACATTGTCTTGAACATTTGTATATCCTTTGATAGTATGTTTTGTAAAGGTATATGATTATGTCCACAGCAGCAGAAGTGTTCTCCTTCCATGTACTGTGTCCCTTCAAGATGTGTGCAATCATGGCTCTCCACAATTTCCTGTCCTTAGTAAATTTTGTCTTTTCTCTATCTCTCCTAATAGCGCCTGTTCTGCCAACCATTTACACAAGCTTGTTAGGTCGGTTATTTTCCTCTACTCCTCTTGCCTTTAATATGTCCTGTGAGTGTCAAATTTTCCAAGCCCTCTTTCCTTATCATGTGCTCTAGAAAATTTTACTGTATCTTTATGATTCTATTAGGTTGGTGCAAAAGTAATGACGTAATAATGTTGTTTTTTGACGTATTTTTTAACGTCAAAAAACGACATTATTACGTCATTATTTTTGCACCAACCTAATAAGTATAAATGTTCTTTTTGTTTTCATTTTCTCTAAAACTGTCATTGACCATGTGTTCAGTCCATGGTATTCTCAGCATCCTTCTGTAGAACCACATTTCTAATGCCTCAAGTCTCTTCATTTTTTTTTTTGATCATTTCACCCAAGCAAGGCAATAAAGCCACTAAGGCACAAGGTGTTACTGAGTGTTAGACAATATGAAAAAAAAAAAGAAAACATTAAGAAGAGAGAACAATAAAAGAACAGAAATTAAGAAAACAGAATCTAACAATTAAAATTGCACTTAAATTTTTGAAGATCAATGTTGATTGGAAATCAAAAAGCTGGAAGAGGATTCCACAAGCAAGAAGTGCAAAAGAAGAAACTCTTAGTATAGAACTTATGGTTACATATAGCTATTTCAGATGTAAAATGATGAGACCTAACTGCCAATCTAGTACTAAGCTTAAATACATAAAGTCTCGTTATCAAAGTGAAAAATTCATCAGAACAATTACTTTGAAAATATTTGTAGAAAATGCAAGGGAAGCTATGTTATGGCATAGATGACGTCTGTATAGAAATTTTCCAGAATTCACTGCCATATAGGATGACCGATAATACATAAAAGTTTGGTACTCATTCCTTTGTTTCTAATGAAATCTTCCGGTTTCTTACTACTTTGCTTAGCTTTTGTAAGGCACTTTTGCTATTCCAATGCACCTTGAGATTTGGTGTTGCGTTTACCGTCCTCTCTTACAACACTTCCTAGATATTTTAATTTTAGCATTTCCAATTTGTAATTCACATGTTAGGCTCTTCTTTTTGCTGCTGCATGTATTTTCTATTCATATGCAGTTGGTTTGCTCCCAGTATAAGTTCTGGGTTATTCTAATATCCTTCCAAAATATATCAAGCATACTTAACAGTTCTTCATGATGTCCTTTGTCAAACACTTTTGCTAAAACATTTTTTTACCCAAAACGTTTTTTACTCCTGCATATCTGGCTTAGAGGCAAACATCATCATCCTTTTTATTATCAACAGTCATTTTAAGTCCACTTCTAAACAAAGGCTTTTCTTCACTCCTATGAAAATTGTGTGTTATCTTCTGCCAGCAAACCCCTCTGTTTCATCTCTCCATCTTCTGTTGGGTCTACAGTGTTTTGCTACTCATTAACAACCTTTTGCTTCAGCTGTTATTCTTTCATTTTGCTGTGTCCTGCCTGCTTGGCTCTATTTTTGTTATATCAGATCTCAATCTCTGCTCTAATCAGTGTTGACCACTTTCTTGTGTCTACACCCCTGTCTCATCTCTCAATCTTCTGTCTGGTTTTTTCCTACTGCATTTGTTATTTACTGGGTACCATCCAAACAACCTTCTGCTTCATCTGTTAACTTTCTCTCCTTTCTGTGTGTTCTCTCCACCTCCATTTTTTTGCTTGATCACTTTTATTGATCTTGGTTCATTTCTAAATTCATTTTCAAGTGAATTTATTAATTTCCCTGTTACATGCCCATACATCAGTCATTGCAGGCACAAAAGACAATGAAAATGAAATAAAACCCCAAATTATAATAATTCAATAAAATCAGACATGAGGAAAAGCACCTTGCCAATATATGTTCATAATATATATATATATATATATATATATATATATATATCCTCCCGATGATGGCCATTTCGGCCGAAACTAGTCGAGGAATCTAAATGGAATAATAATAAAAAGAATGAAAGAATATTAATCTACAACCCAGTGTGTCTGAAGATTTTAATTTTTTAATTTTTTTTTTATTGTTCAAAATTATATATATATATATATATATATATATATATAAACAAAAGGATAACTTACCTGACATGTTTCAGCCTCTAACAAACTTTCCCAAGACAAATATAAGGACTTTGCAACAAGTATTTATAAACAAAAGTCAAAATGTTAGTTTCTCAAAATTTTTAAATTTAAGAGATTGTCATAAATATTCATCAGGCTGACTGAAAAATCTAGGTAAATTATCAAGGATGCTAAATGAAGATATAAACATAATTTAAGAAATAAAAGTGAGCAAATCATCATTTTGAATTTTTTTATTATGTAATTAATATTTATATTATTTTAGTTTGTGATTAATTTATGTATTATTAAATAAATTTATATAAATTAAATAAATGGAGGTTATGAATTTAATTGAATTCTATTCATTTTTAACATTTTTATAGTCATGTATCTTGGTTCTTTCATGAATGAAAATATTTGATAAAAAAATCCAGTGCACAGATTTATATTTTGATAAGATTCGCTAGTGGCATGCTTGTGAATTTTTCATTTCATTAAGTTACTTTCTCTCAATAAAAACCATCGACATTCGAAAGACAAAACATGACTCAGAGTTTCATTAACACAATCATGAAATTCCAAGTCATGCTTCTGGTGAAGGAAAAAAAGTTATATATATATATATATATATATATATATATATATATATATATATATATATATTACACACACACACACACACACACACATATATATGTGTGTGTGTGTGTGTGTGTGTATGAACTTTTTTCATTATGTGTCCCAGAAATTTCAGCTCTCTCTCTCTCCTTTTGATTCTAAGTTTCCATTTTGTTTCTGTTTTCCATAAAACTTCCTAGTTGATCACATGCTCTGTTCTTGGTATTCCCAGCATCCTTCTGTAGAACCACATCTCCATTGCCCCAAGTCTCCTCTTCATCTCTGAAAAAATGGCGTGATGATTTGAATTAGAGATTGAAGGAGTGATTTGTTTTTATGGCTTATCAACTTTTTGTGGGTTATTTAAAGACAAAAGATATTTTGAATTGTAAGAATTCTTCATTTTTTTTTTTTTTTTTTTGACTGAATATTGCATTAACAATTTTTTTAAGAATAAAAATCATTTTTACAGATACAAATCTTACTATTTAACCCATAACTGGGGGAAAGATGGATTTATATGATTCCCAAAGGATTTTGAATGTAAGTGACTTTAACAAACCTGAGTGGAATTCAAACTCAGTTCTCTGCCTTCTCATTCTAAAATTCTATCCATTACACCACCTACATATCGTTGGAGTAGAAAATTAGCAATATGATTGTTTAATTGTACTATGTCTTGCTCTATTGATTATAGCATCATTCAGGGAAGATGAACTAATGAAATAGGATATGTGAGTTCAAGTCTTGTCAAAACCACTTCTTTATTCCTCTTTCAGTCTATAATAGTTTTGCAAGTGATAACTATTTTATTAACAATATTAAAAGAATTAATCTTGAAAAGCTTCTTTTTTCTTTTACCAATCTACATTGCTTGCTTA
>OZ010580.1:122838642-122863642 GCA_963932145.1 Acanthosepion lycidas
TGAGCAGAGGCTGTACATTAGAAACATTAGAAATTCTTATAAATAATCAGAATGTTTGCCTTTTGTGAAGCATTGCGTACTTTTTCTGTCTCCTCAAAGACCATCTTTACTCCTTAGTTGGTATTTTTGATTTTATTTATATGTGAGCATATGGCAGAGTGGTTACAATATCAGCATTCCAACCATGAGTTCCAGGTTCAAATTCAAGTCAAGTTGTCAGGGACATAACCATTTGATAATACTGACCTGGGGAGATGATCCCAACTTTCAGCACTGTTGAGAAGTAGTGGAAAACCAAATCAATAGTTGCCTCAAGACATGTGAATGAAATTTAGTAGACAAAACTGTTCAGAAGTCATCAATGGTTGTGCTAGCATGAAGTCACAAGTCATCATGACTGAGGGCTTGCACACACTGGCCTTGCTCAAACTGTTGATCATATCTGACGATGCACTCTCTCTTCCAGAAGCTTACAAAGTTCTGCTCAACTTAGTTGGAGTACAAACCATAGGATGGTTCCATGTGTTGAAGAAACAAAAATGTGCCTGAGCATGCCTCTGCAACAGGGATTAACTGACCACCCTAGTAGATGGGTGTACTCAGTAACATGCAGCTACCTATTTATATATATATATATATATATAAGTGAACATAGAAGTCAACACTTAGAGGCAACAGTCTGTTTCATGCCAGATGCAATCGTCAGGCTATCTATCATGAAACAGACTGTCGCCTCTAAGTGTTGACTTCTATGTTCACTTTTATATTTACACACACTCTATCTCTGAGATTGAGCACTTTAGCCCATAAATATAGCACATCTTAAGACTATATTTCTTCATATGTATATATATATATATATATATATATATATATATATATATATATATATATATATATATATATATATATAATGTGTGTGTGTGTATGTAATATGTGTATGTGTGTGCACATACACAGGGTTACGACCTATATAGCATTGAAACACCAGTTCCTGTACAATCACCAAAGTTAAGCAACATCAAGTCTGGTCAGTACCTAGATCGGTGACCACTTGAGAATACCATGTGCTCTAAGCTTGAACGTGCAGGTGGTGTAATGGATAATGGCTCAGCAGAGTTCCAATTTCAGTTGGGTCTGTTTGTTGGGAAAGGTATGAATCAACCTCTTCTCCCCCCAGCTGTGGGTTAATTAGTAATACTTGTATCACTAAGCCATTATTATCTCCCTCTAGAAAAATTCTTACAAAAAAATCTAAAAATATTTTTGGCTTTAAATAACCTGCAATGGGTTGACAAGCCACAGAAAACAAAGCAAGCAATCAATCAGTTGACATACATACATACAGCATCACCTTTTGTTTGATGACCTATCGTTTTTCATCAATATTCTAGGGTTTAAGATAGATTGAGTCCTTTTTTTGGGAAAAATGTGCTGAGCTATTTAAAAAGATTTTCAAAGACAGAAAAATGCCTCCTCCTTCAAAATAACTCAAAGAAAATTTGCTATAATGAAAAATAAAGAACTTTCAAATTCTGAAGAATTAAGCATCCATGACAACAGCCTTGTGTTGACTTCTTTTTTTTTTTGTGTGTTTACTAAAGCTCACCCAATACAAGGCTCGAGAAACACTCAAGGTAGAGGGTTACTGAAGGATTGTTGTAATATAAAAGTAAGAGCATGCAGTCAGTAATTAAAATTTCTGAGGGTGAGAAAGATAGAAAACAACTGGCCCTTGACTTGAAGAGGTTGACAATGTAGTGTTCAGGGAAGAATTTGTATTTTTCCGCAAAATAGCAGTTCTTGGGAAGAAGCTGAATGGAATTTCTTTCTTACCACTGGAATATAAAGAAAATAAGGATGCTTCAACTCTGTAGAAGTAAAATCATGAGTCCTAGCTGTAAAGGTTTGAACTATTGGAACTAAAGAACATAGTCTGTCTGACCTCAAGTACATGACCGGTGTAAGGGTCTAGTGTACAGTCACTGGATCTATGATAGGGGGACCCCACTCTATTACATCTCAATTTTCATAAGGTAGCATTCATATAAAATAAATTTTATTGTAACCAAATTATGTGAACTAATGGATCATATGCAATATAGGTGATCAATATAGTGATCATATGCAATATAGGTGATCAATATAGTGATCATATGCAATATAGGTGATCAATTCAACTAGAAAAATTGAAAATAAATACAATATCTAAATACAAATTAGAGACATGTTATAATAGATCATTCCATCTTTAATAAATCAACAATGTTTTCCAGCAACTTTTAACATCAACTTAAGATTTTTCTTGTTAAAAAGTTTAGTAACTTTAACACATTTAACATTATAGATAAAAATGATGAATTGTGTTTATTGTTTTTTACAAAACTTAACATGAGCAAACAAATTCATAGATTTGGATGAAAAAAAAGGACCCCAAAATGATGTCAAAATCTTCAAAAAAATTTTCATCTTTTAATAGTCAGGTGTGCTTAGTTTGATTTGTAACATATATAAATGTAGGTAGAAAAAAAAAAATAAATGTTGATAAGATAGCAAGGTCACAAAGTACTGCTTGGCTTGTCCCCTCTGCCACCAGTCAGTGTTTCAGGGGCAGTATACACTGGCCTTGCATATATATATATTATATATATAAATATATATATATATATATATATATATATATATATATATATATATATATATATATATATATATATATTTTAAACAATGGGTTTTTAATCCCACTTTGTTTACATTTCAAGATTTAAAATCAAAAACTTAAAGTTAGAAGATATAGAAATTAATAAGGTCCCAAATAGAAATATACAGATTTTGAAAAAGGGTAATTATGCTTTGCCTTGCTGTAAGGACCCCTTTATCCTAATGGTAAAGCTCGCCTAGCTAAAAGATGTACATTTCTTGCTGAAAGATACATTTTCTTTAATAAGCTGATCTAAGTCCATAGTCATTAATTTCATTATTTAAAAAAATGGGAAGATTACTCAAACAGGTGTGCCCACTAAAATAATATTTATAGTTTTTAAAAAAAAAAAAAAAAAAAAAAAAGTGTGTAATTAGTAACATTGAAAGGACTTGGAATGAATAAGACTTTTTTATGGAGAGGTAGAAAATGAAAGAATTCAGTTGAACATAACTGGCTGATTCTCCTTTGCTCTTAGAACAGTTGGCTTATAACCATACCATGTTGAAACACTGGTTCTCTGTATGATCATCGATGTTAAACAACAGGTGGGTAACTGCTTGGGAATGCCAGATTCTTTTATATGTGGGTAAATAGATAACAGGTTGGATTAGACAACTGAAAGCTGAGTTCTAATTCCAGTTCATTATATTCACCTATGTGCAAATACGCTCAGGAAAGATATGAATCCACCGCTTCCCTCCCCAGCTATGGGTTAATTAGTATAACTTGTGTCAGTAAATGTCATTACTATGTAAAAAAAATCTTTACAGTATGAAATTTTTTTCTGGCTATAAATAACCCATAAAAGTTTGATAAAATATATAAAAAAAAAAAAATATATGAAAAAGAAAGACATTACTAAGAAGAGAGAACAGTAAAAGAACAGGAATTAAAAAGACAAAAAATAACAATTGACATTGCATTTAAATTTTTGAAGATCAAACTTGACTGGAAAGTAAAAAGCCAGAAGATATTTCCACACGTGAAAAGTGTGAGAAAAGAAATTGTTAATGTAGAACTAATCATTACTTCTAACCATTACAACTGTAAAATGATAAGATCTTACTGTCAATCTAGTACTGGGCTTAAATTTTAGGTACTACAGAGGAAAGTTACTCAAAACAATTACTATGAAAGTATTTATAGAAAAGGAAGCAAACTGAAGCTGAGATGCCAGGTCAGGACCAATGACATTGAAGATTCATCTTTGAATTTTATCAAGGATCTTTCAATATATAGCAGGAGCACCAGGCCATACATGGCAACAATATTCTAAGCATGATGAATGGTAGACTTATAAATATGTAAGATGGATTTGAGCAAGAAAAATTGTCTAACACAACACCTCTTTCCTAGCAACTGATTCAATATAATCTTTCCACATCATTTTAGTGGAAAATGTTACCCCAAGAAGGCACAATTGAATTGCTGATTGAAGACAAAGGTTTTCTCTCAGTCCTGGGAAAGAAGCTATCAGAATGGAACTTCCTCTTTACTAATGGAATACAAAGGAAATGAGGATGAGTTGGCAGTGTATGCAGCATGACAGGTCCTAGCTGTAAAAGGTCTGGACTAGGGAACTAAGGAATGTACATTGTCTGAACATCTGCCATGAAAATAGACATAGTGCAGTGAGAGGCTAGCAATGTTTCATCAGCAGGAAAAGGTTAGTAAGGTAGAAAACCCACAAGTTTATATATAAAAAAACCACAAGTTTATATATAAACCCCAGCATTTAGTGAATTCAATAGACAAAGTGGCTTCTTCAAAGATGGTAAAATGAGTTTCTTTCTTTCCTGATAGAGAATGCATGTGGTAAACATCTGGTGTGGCACAGGAAAGAATCTCTTAAAATTTTCCAAATGTCCATGTAAGAAATTTAAAATGAGAAATGACTTCCTCAAGGAAAGAAAAATTAATGGATTCATTTATTTTCTACAGCTTATCAACCATTTGCAAAATATTTAAAGCCAGAAAATATTTTTAGATTCTAAGAATTTTTTTTTTTATTATGATTTAGTGATACAATCCTACTAATTAACCCATAGCTGAGAGGAAAGAGGTGGATTTGTACCTTTCCTAAAGGTATTTGCATGTAAGTGAATGCTCAATGGGTATTGGAAATTTGATCTCCAATTAACAATTCTGTGTCATTGTATATTAAACCACCAGCACATCAAAGCTAACAGTACCTGGTATTCCCAAGCCTGTCTAGGTACTGACCAGGCTTGACATTACTTAACTTCAGTGATTGTATGGGAACCAGTGTTTCAACATGATGTGGCCATGAGCCACCCAGAAAGAATAAGATAGAAAAAGAGATACTTTATTGTCTGTTGGAGTAATTCTGAAAGATATGTGAAATGTCAGGTGAAACAGAGGAAACTAAGTAATTTGACAAATGGGCAAATTTATTAATTCTACTCAAATTTCCTGTACAGTACCATCTTGTATGTATGTACGTATGTATATATCCATACCACAGGTTGACCCAAGCCTTGTTAGTGAAATTGGGTAGATGGAACTATTGGGTGTTGTCAAGAGCTGTGCTAGCATGAAGCCACAAGTCATGATGTTGATACATCCACACCCGCATTGGTGTATTGGTAGTTTCTAAATTTTGAAAGAATATTTTTGAATTAATTTTTTTTTGCATCCAGACTCTTACAATATATAACCATTCTTGGTGGATTTTCTGTTATCACAGGGTGGGATACTCACTGACAAAGGCGATGGTGAGAAAAAGAATACAGATCAATTTAGCTAAATTGAAAAAAATATTCTTTCAAATCTCTTCAATCAACTTTTGTTATATCTATATATTTTCAATCAGCCTCTGATGATTGCATCATGGATGAAATTCACAGTTGTGCTGCCAGTCGTGGAAAAAAAATGTATATTTATTATTAGTATTAATATATATATGTTTCACTGTTCTTGGCAGATCTTCTGTTATCACAATGTGAGATATTTAATAACAAAGATGATAGAAACAAAAAGAAAAAGAATATAAATGAAATTTGTTAGATTATATACACAAAACTTATTCTAAAAAAAAAAAAAATTCCCAGCATCTCTCATTCATAAAAAAACCTAGTTTTATGAGCCTTACAGTCTGGTCTAAAATTGTTCTTGTTGTTTGAGGCTCCATATGCCTTTGCAAGGTCATAGACCATAGTTTTAGGATATTCGAACCATTCAATGATTTCCTTGGCTTTGTAGCTGGTATGAAGGCTCTCCACAACAGGAGCTCAAGAATCATATTTTAAAAACCTAAGCACTTCATTCGTCAATGGCCAGGCAACTACTGAGATGTAGTACTTTCTAATGGCACTCTCAAAACCTTGCTACACTGTGACATCACATCACTTTTGCCACAAAAATTCTGGATTTATCTGCACCCCACTGTGAGTGTATATGTGTGTGTGTATGCATATATATATATATATATATATATATATATTTTAATAAATACACATATACCTATGTTTGATGTGCAACTTATGTTTTATTGGTTACCCAGCTTACTTTTCATTTACCTAACCCTATACACACTCACATATATATATATATATATATATATATATATATATATATATATATAAAATTTATTCGAAAATTATAACATAAACATGTTATAAAATCACTACAAAAATAGCCATTTTGTTTCAACACCTCTGGTGTCTTATCAAGTGATGGGGTTGAATATAGAATAAAGAGTTTTAAAAATTTCAAATCAACCCAACACCCCTCGAGATATATATATATATATATATATATATATTTGCAGGTCAAAAAAATCTTTTTTTATCATAATGAATTCCACCCAATACAAAGCTTGAGACCCACTTATGGTAGAGAGTTGAAAATAAAATGACAGTGCTAGACAAGTTATGTGATATGAATGAAAGATTATTAGGATAAGGAGGAATGGTGATGCTTAGCTCTTCAATTGAACAAATGTTCATGGAAGCACTCTTGTGGCTTTCTGCTCCACAAAGTGGCAGTTTTAGGGGAAAAAGCTGTCCGAGTTAAACTTTCTTCTTACATTTAGGACACAGAGGAAATGAGGGTGATTCAACTCCTTGAAAATGGCATGGGAGGTCCTAGCTATAAATGTCTGAACTTGTAGAACTAAAGAATGGTTCTAATCTACATATTTGTTTGGGGAGTAGCAATAGACTGGTGACTGTCTTGCATCAGTGTTTCTGTGGGAAAGAAATTGCAGAATGGAAAATAAATTTTCCATCCACAAGACTACATAAACAGTTTTAAGCTATATCAAGGCTGTTATTTTCCTGCTTAAATATAGTAACAATTTTTATTAGCATTATATGGTTCAGTAAAAAAAAAAAACAAATTTGACAGTTACAATGAACCAATGCCAACTTATACATAGAAATGACACAAGTAAAAATGCCAAATATCGGCTAAATAACCAATTACTTAACTGCGAATGAGAAAATCAAGCTTTTCATTTCACTATTTTCAAGCTGCTGTAATGGTAATGGTTATACTAATATTAATCTTTCCTTACAAGGAATTTGTTATGTGCTGTGGCCTAATAACAGCCAGCCATAGTTTGGAGACCTCTGAATTAGGATATAGGATAGGACCTTCAAAGATTCTTTTAATGTCATGCTTCTTTAGGACATATGTAGTCATTTCTCTCCACAGCTTCCTCTTTTTCAATATCTGTGAATTGCCATGACTGATCTTGGAAAGATAGTGAAGGGATTTCCTGTTACTTTATCCACAGTTTTAATTCAGAGTTGTTCATCTAGACCAGTTAGCCTACAAAGGCTTAGAACCCAGTCTGCTCAAATATTTACCTGAAGCTGGTGGGCATGGGGAAAAAATGGATTCATGCCTTTCTCAAAGGGATTAGTGTGAAGCAAACTCAGCACTCTAAGTTTTATTGTATCTGTTTTTATAATCAGTGTGATTATGATTCTGAGCAAAAGAGAAATTTTTTTTTTTAATCATATCATCCTAAGCAAGGTGATAAAGCCACTAAGACACTAGGGGTTATTGAGGGTAAAAGAATCTGAGAAAAAACATTGTTGGAGAGGAGACAATAAAAGAACAGGATTCAAGGAGACAGAAATATGATGATTACAAAGAAACAATATTTTGCTTATACATAGAAATGATATGAATAAAAATGTCAAACACTGACAAATGCTTTGACTAAATAACCAATTATTTAACTGCAGATGAAAAAAGCAAGCTATTTCTTTCAGTATTTCAATAGCTGCAAGGGAGAATAAAAACACATTCTGGGGTGAATGACCCACTAATTGCTAGTCATAGTTTAGAGATCCCTGAATTACAATAGGACCTTCAAAGAATTTTTTTAATGTTATCTCTCTTCAGGATATAGACAGGTCTTTTCTTCACTATCTCTAATTTGCCATGGTTATTTTTTAATAGGATAATGGAGTGGTTTCCTGTTTCCTTATCCACACTTCTGAATTCTGTCTAAAGACAAAAAAAAAATAACTGCCATTATAACTAATTTTCATATTTTATACTGTGGAGGAGGCAAGGTGGAGCAATAGATAGTGGCTAAGATTGAGGAATCAGAGAGCTGAGTTCAAATTCCACTCAAATCCATTACATTCACTTACATGCTAATACCCTTGGGGAAAGTATGAATCTCCTTCTTCTCTCCCCAGCTATGGGCAAATAGCAAGATAGACCGAGTTGCCTTGGATGGCAACTGGTCTACTGCAGAAAGAAATGGCAATAATCAATTCTTTAGCTGCAAATGAGAAAAGCAGTCTCTTCAGTTCAGTATTTTCCACAGGGGGCTGTAAAAAAAACTTTTAGTTGGCTGGCTGTGATCTGCTGGCCAGCAGTTTTGGAAACCACAATCTGAAATTTTGTAGATAAAATTAAAAACTTCTTCTTCTTTTATGTGCCATGTCCATTCAGGATGTAGACGATTATGGCTCTCCACCTCCTCCTCTCTCTTGTTTCTCTTAATAAGTTTTGTCTTTTTGTTAATTCTCCCAAATCTTGTTCTGCCATCCATTTTCCCAAACCCATCAAGTATGCTACTTTCCTCTGTCCCTCTTTCCCTCTATCTATCCGGTGAGTATCAGATTTTCCAAGCCTTCTTTCCTCATTACATGTCCCAGAAATTCCAGCTGTCTCTCCCTGATGTTAAGTATAAGTTTCCTCTTCATTTCAATTCTCTTCAAAACCTCATCATTGCTCACATGTTTGGTACATGGTATCTTCAGCATCTTTCTGTAGAACCACATTTCTGTTGCTTCAAGTTTCTTCTTCATCTTTGAGGAGATTGTCCAGCATTTGCTGCCATACAGGAGGACAGATATCATGTAACAGTTCAGTACTCTTTTCTTTGTTTGTAATGAAATTTTCCTGTCTCTTAATACTCTGCTTAGCTTTTGGAATGCATCTTTGGCCATCCCAGTACATCTTTGGACCCTGGTTTCACACTTTCCGTCCTGTTAGAACACTTCAACGATATTTAAATTTCTGTACCTGCTTGATTTTAGTATCCCCAACCTGTAATTTTCATTTTGGACTCACCCTTTTGCTGATAACCATGCATTCTATTTATGCTTAATTCTTTCTTTTCGCTTAATTTCATGATCTTCTTTTGGAGGTTTTCTAGTTTCCTTTCCATGTCTGCTGTCAGGACTGTGTCATTTGCATATCTTATATTGTTAAGATTGTGGCCACTAATGATGAATACTAGTAGAACTTCTAATTCTCTCAGAATTGCATCGATGTATAGGTTGAATAAATCCGGTGAGAAGACACATGATACCCCTTTCTATTTTCATATATCTGCTGAACTCATTTTCTGTCCACATGCAGGCAGTTTGCTGCCAGTATAGATTCATGATTATTCTTATGTCTTTCCCGAATATGTCAAGATTGCTGAGCAGCTCTAACAGATCTTTGTGGTGTACTTTGTCAAACGCCTTTGTGTAGTCTATAAAACATAGGTACACGTTCTTCTGCATTTATATTGCTCTTTCTGATGACATTCTGAGCATAAATATCGCATTCCTTGTTCCAGTGTCTTTAATGAACCCACACTGTTCTTGTCCTATCTCTGGCCTGATCAGAATTCAGATGATGAGTTTTGTTATGTGGCTCATTAGGCTGATTGTCTGGTGGAGTTTGCATTCATCTGTGCCTGGTTTCTTAGGCAGTACTATGAAAATAAGGTCTTCCATTATATCCCCACTGTTGTAGATTTCATTTATTATTTCTGTGATCTTGTCTATGCCAAAGTTATCTAAGGCTGCCAGCATCTCTATTACAATTCTGTCTGACTCTGCTGCTTTGTTTCTATTCAATTTGATCAGTGCAGCTTACACTTTGGCTTTTATTATTTCCAGTCCATTGATATTTCTGTTCATTGCAGGTTGTTCTCTTTCATCGAAAGAATTCTCCTATATATTCATCCCATGATTAAAAACTTACTGAAACTATTTTCTTAAGATACAAAAGTGTTGTAATCCATTCATTATATCAAAACAAATCTTATTAAATTCACTAAATATTCTGTCTGCTTCAACCCATAACTCAAGTTCAACTAAAGCTGCCAAAATTTATATGGATACTAATGGAACCCTAGAGCATCATTTTATATATATATATATATATATATATATATATATATATATATATGTGTGTGTGTGTGTGTGTCTGATTGAATAAATTACAGGCATTATATCTGCTAAATTTTAATAAAATCTGTCATACTCATGAATAACCTAAAATAAAATAAAAAAAACTGTGAAAAAACTGTTCCTTTACTGGCATTTCAGAATATTACTGCAGTATTCATAGTTGATTCTGTTCAGTGCCAGCTTTAATTTTTTAATATAAATTGCTTCTAGTATCTGTAATCTGAATTTGTTGTTTTCATGGTGTAGGATAGTTATGTTGTTGATTAGTAGTTTTTTATATTGTGAATGTGGACAGGAATGTTGTTGTAGATGTTTCACAATGGAGTGAAAAGTTTTTCCACGTTTTAATGCGCACATAACCATGACATTATAACATAATTTTTTCACTTTCTAATGAACATTCAGCACATTGTCAACCATTTTGCATTTAAAAGCATAGTGAAAAAATTATGGTAATGGATAACAACGCATAACTTTGTATAAATACTTGTACTAATGAACAACATATAGTTTTTTATTACTTGCACTCCTGAAGATGATCTTGAAAAAAGATCGAAAGTACTTGGGAAATGAAAATAAAAGAAATTCAAACAGCTATAACACATTTCTCTCATCATTTAACATCAATACATGGAAGGTTATTCGTGAGTATGAACGGATTTTATTAAAAATTAGAAAACATAATGTCAGTAATTTATTCAATCAGACATGCCTAAAAGAGAATTTGCTGCCTAAATACACAAATATATATGTGTGTGTGTATATGTATAATAATGTTTGGAGTAGTAAAAATCTCTGATTAAAAATAAATGCATTAAGTCTTTAGAAATTGCTTTGTTTATTTTTCTGGTATAAAACTGAGCAGATATGGTCTCTCAAAAAAATAATGAGAACGTAGTTTCCTTAAAAAGGAAAAATAGAGCCTTGCTTATTGTGACATTCTTTGTGGCTGAACAGTAAAGCGCACCATTTTGAACATACATCGACAGTTCACTAAAAAATAGAGATTCCTCTCAGGTCTTGAATAAGCTATCAAATATTGCATTTCATATAATAATGTTTGAAATAGAATGATACTGTTATATTTTTGTGTAAAGTTTTTTACTTTTTTATAAAGAGAGAAATAGAATAAACAAAATATTGTAGAAAATATTTACTCTACAAAATATTTACACACTACAAATACAAGTAGTTAATCATATAACTAGAGCAATTTTCTTGAATTAAAACTAGCAAATCTTGAATAAAAAGTATTACATTGATGTAATGGAATAACCTGTCATCCCCATGAGTAACTACATTATAGGTAGTAACTACCTATAAGTATCTGCAAGTCAACAGACTACAGAATCTAGCTGGGATCTGTTCCAGCTAGACAGTCGAACTCTCTGCTTTCGGGCGGAGAGGAACTCGGATGAGGCTTCACCGAAGGGCAGAGTCTCATTTGGGGAGGTTGACTGACCCTGAACCCGTTGATATGGGTTTGAAAGGGAATATTTTTGGCTGAGCCTACAGGCTCAGAGAACCCACGTTAAACCGGCCTTGTGCCACATGCAACCCTCGTGGGGAGGTAGCTAAATATACTAGCTGGGATCTGTTGAGTACAACTCAGACTTACATGAGAACTACCGACCATCCAATAGTAGCACTCACTACTGGATTGACTTGCGACAACCTTGTGCATAACTGTTACCTTTATTCTTATTGTACTGGTTTTACAATAAACCTTTAATTATTCTATCCACTGTGTTTTCAAGTATATATTCCTATTAGCATGGAATATAATATACATTTAAGTTGATATCCTTTACAATCCATCATAATATCCTTGGAACTTCTCTCGATTAATCATCTGACAGACCCCTCACTGCCTTCCATCAGCATGGCTGATGCTATCCTCCAGGAAAGTGACTCATTGCACCTTTTCAGGCTAATGTTCTCAGCTGACATGAAGTGGAAAGACTATATTGAATCCATTACTAGGTCAGCTGTTAAGAAAGTCAGTTCACTGTGTTAGGTGAATCATCTCTCTCTCCAGAATCTATCTTACATATCTATAAGTCTACCATTCATCCATGCTTACAATATTGCTGCCACAAATAGTCCCTCTACTTACCTTGAGCTCCTTAATATGATCCAAAGAAGAATCAGCAATGTTATTGGTCCTGATCTGGCATCTTAGCCCCAGTCACTTTCCCACCACTGTAAGGTTGCCTCTCTATGTCTTTTCTATAAATACTTTCAGTGTAATTGTTCAGATTAGCTCTTCAAATTTAAGTGCAGCACTAGGCTGGCATCAAGATCTCATCAATACAGTTAAGCTGTATGTAGCCACAAATTCTATGCTAACAGTTTCTTTTCACGCACTTTTCGCTTGTGGAACTCCCTTTTAGCTCCATGCTTTCCTGCCAACTTTAATTTGCAAAAATTTAAATGCAATGTCAATTGCTATCTACTGTCCTCTTGATTACTCTTTTCTCTTTCTGCTCATCATTAATGTTTCTGTTCCTAATTCTTCCACACCCTGTAACTCCTTATATTTTAGTGGCATTACGATCATCTACCTGCTATTCTTTAAGAACAAGACAGGCAAGTCTGGAGTTTTCTTCTGTAATTTATGGAAATAAATAACCATCCATTTAAATCACTGGTCAAACAGCATTTTCCTTGACTTCAGTGATTAGATAAAAACTAGTGTCTCTCTATGCTGCATTTTTTTAAGGTTGTGTGTTATTTACTGGATGTGTAATCATCTCGAAATGAAAAATCAAAGTCGTTTGAATTCCAGTCAGGTTCATTACATTCACTTTCGTGCAAATGCTCTTGGGAAAGGTATGAATCCATATTTCCCCAGTTATGGGTTAAATAGTCCAGTCTTTCATCTGAAAAAAATCATTGTTATTCTCAAAATATTGTTAATGCAATATTCACTTGAAAAAAAAAAGAATTATTCTTACAATACAAAAATGTTTTGACTTTAAATAACCCACAAAGGGTTGATAAGCCATAAAAAAACACAATCAGTCAATGTAAATTTGATCTTATTTTCACCACAAGAGTTTTCATTTGAACATTGTCCATGTTTTTGTACTAAATACTCAGTAAATTTTGTTTTTCGAAACATATAAACTTTATAGATTTTTATTTTTAGTCAATACGAACCAGATAAAAAGTTTTAATATATGTTAAATTTAATTGCCTCAAATTCTGAAAAAAAAGAATTATTCTTACAATCCAGAAATACATTTTGGCTTTAAATAACTCACAAAGGGTTGGTAAGCCATAAAAAACAAATCAATAAATCCTATAAAGAAAGAAGGGAAAAAATATTTCTGTTTATTCATCTTCAGAACATTCCATATTCCTTAAGGTATTTTTCAAAGCATTCTATAGTTCTGATTTTGTCAATTGTTTTGGTTTGGTTTTCTTTCAGGCACCATGAATTATTTTTGCAGCTCTTTGCTTTGATTAACAATGATGATTCAGATTAAGTTTACCAATTATATTTGAATCAAAGAAAAAAATACAGCCATCAAATGGTGGCTTTAAACGTTCTATCACGATGAATGTAGGCATCCGTTTATCTTGTGATAAATTACATTTAAAATTATTGTACTTAAATAATGCTACAAGTTTGTGTTAATTCACAAGCTTTTATTTTAGTAACATTATTTATAAATATAAACAAATGTCACGCTTTATCTCAAATATGGTAATATAAAGAAAGCTTAAAAAGTCCTTAGAAATATTGTTGTTTTTTATAAACATTATTTTGAAGATATGGATTAAAACCAACAAAGTGATTAAATAAGGAACAAGTTGCAAAATCTTTATAAATTCAATGTTTCATTATTTATTTAGTTTTGCAAAACTTACAAAAACCATACTAACGTAAAAAGTTGAAAATTCATTGTAAACACAGTATAGTATCTTAACATGCTGAAATTGAAATTTATTTTTTTGTACCCCTTTGATTTTTTAATATATTTTATATTTGATTTATCTCCTTATTACCCTACAACCACTTTCCCCCAAATGAAACATAGCAAGCCTTTCGCTGATCTCTGGAAAGCGTTCAGAAACTACATCCTTTTGTTACACCAATTATAACATTCACGGCTAAGACTTGCTGTGCCACGCACATTGTAGTGAACCAACCTCATTCCTTTCGTCCTTAACGGCTAAGACCCACCTTGCCATTCACATTGTATCAATCCACCCTCATTCTCTTCACATTCCATTGGTGAGAAGTAAGTTCCACTTGAACAGCTTCTACCTTGAAATGCTTTGTGGAACTGACTCCCAAGAGGATGCTTCCCCAACCCTACAAACTTAACTGTTATCTTCCCCATATATCCCCATAAACAGTGCCTATTACTTTGTAACCCCCTATCTTGAGTGGCTTTTGCACCTTGTACAAGATATTGATCATTGTAAAAAAAAAAAAAAAAAATTAAAATAAGTTTGCATCTGCTTTGCTTGTTTTGGACAGAATAGAAGTTGGCTTTAATATTGTCGACATTCCAATTACTCTCTCTTCTCTCATCAACTTTTGAGGAAATTAAAATATTGTGATATCTTGTGTCTAACTTATTAAATGGATGATAATTATAAATTTTAGCCTTTGTCAGTGTGCTGTCTCTGCCAAATCTCTCTACTTCTTTTTCCTTTATTATTACTACTACTACTACTACTACTACTATCATCACCACCAAGGCCTGTGTTCTGCAACACATCTGCCTCATTGTATTCTAATGTCTTTATTTACAATATCAAGGCCTCTCTCATAATATAAACTTGATGTGCCTCTGCTTTCTTCATACAAATGAATAATCTGTGAAATTGGCAACAAATGATTTTTCTATCAGAGAGTCAAACTCCAAGACTGGTAAATCAGACACTAATTAAAGTTTAACTAGTAAACGGAGACTAATTTCTGCATACATCATCAAAATTCACAACTCTTGTTTCAGGTAATAGGCAATGTCTTTCTCTATCAATTCTTCGAGTTCAGATCCCTTCCCTACTCCTGCAAAAATAAAAAAAAAAAACACCAATATGAATATGTCTCCACCCCTCCATCATTTCCACAGATTTTTGAAAAGCAACAGAAGGACAATTGTGCCCCTTGAGTTGAAACATTTACTATAGATATTTACTAAATTCAGCTTGGACTGGTGAATGTGTATAGTGAGGATGAAACTCACTGCAGAGAAATAAAGACCAACAAGGCTAGCTTGTTAACCATTACATAATAGCAAGTTGTCCCTAAATATTTACAAAGCAAAGCTTAACTTGTCTCAAGGTCACAGTAGTAGGTCACTCGGTGAGGATTGCACTCACTACATTATACTGCTATCTGGCATATGATCTAAAATCCAGGTAAAAAAAAGTCACAGAAAAAAAGGAACAAAACAAGTTTAGCCCACAGCAGACAAACTCACAGCCCCTTCTTATGATTCCAAAAATGGACAAAATCCCAGCCCCTTCTTATGATTCCAAAAATAGGCAAAATACTAGCCTCATAAAAATAAAATAAATTGAAACTTTTAATTCAAATTTGAATGTCAAATTGAAACTTTCTTCATATAAAGTCAAGTCTTCTTATGGGATACTAGGACTCCCTAACTTTGAAATATATTGAATATATGACTGTAACATTGTTAGAAAACGTCTTTTGCAGCTTAAAACTATCTTCATATACAATCTCTGTGGCTTGTTTACAGATGCAAACTTTAAAAACAAATAAAGTCAGGTGTTTTCACATGGAATACTAGGACTTCCTCAAATCGAATATGTGACCATAGCATTATTAGAAAATGTTTTTTTAGAAGTTTGATCAATTTACTTAACTATGAATTTTGTTGCAAACAAAGTGGACTCATAAACTCGTGAAGCACCCAACAGAAATAGATGATGACTATTACCGGCCACTAATAATGACTTTTTGCCTAGCCAAAATTGTGACTTTATTACAAACCACAGTGATCTCAGTGCCAAACAAAACCTACATTGTGTTCATGGCTCTACTAATGATAACAAATATTAAATTGGTGTTTGTCTATTTGCTTTACAAGATATGAATTCTTGTTTATCTCAATTTTTATAATCTTTAGAATTTGGTCACTTTTGGACATCACACTGATTTTACAAATTTTGCAGCTTGATGCTTCATTCTTTCAAAATGCACCACTAAAAAGAAAAGAACATTATTATCATCACCTTTAATATTGGTACTTTGTGGGTGGGGGTATCTTGCATCAAAAGTGGAGCATAAATTTTAATTCATTCAGTACATAAATAATAAAATGAATCTGTTTCCAAAAAATCAAACTGATTCTTTCATCAGCTTTTAGTCCTTAAATGTTTTGGCTTTTTTTTTCTGATCATTGAATCTTTTATTTTTTTTTAAACAGTGAATTAATTTCACTACATAAAAATGTTAGCTGAAAATGCTCTTGTTAATTTATGCTTTTGCTATACAAATTTTTACTTATTTTTATTTCATGCTATGACCCTTCAGCTTATGTATTATACAGTATTCCATTATGTCTTTCATGACTTGTGTTAGTCATAGTTCTTGATGAAACTAGCGCAAATTGTTTGTAATAAAGTTGGTGTTATTTCCACACAAAAACTTATTTTTTAAAAATCAGCCTGAGAAAATGATGTCAAAAACTTGACTACCGTGTGGAACAATTATTGAATACTCAAGATAATAACACTAAGAGACAAGTTCAGTTTTTTACTCTATTTATAATTTATTCTGGGCTGTTCATATAAAATCACTTTCTGACATTTTTACATATCCACCACAGTGTTTGAGTAACAGCTGAGACCTGCAGTCATAAATTCTACAACAAAATAACAGTAAATTTAATCATGTTTCTAAATAATTTAATGAAAGCTGTACAACCAGTTTTTCAATATGGCTGCAAATGGAAAAATTTTATGAATTAACATGACCAAACAAAAATTAAACTGATTTTTTCAAGTAAAAAAAAAACTAAAAACTTTATTTAAATCTTATATTTTGCTTCATCAAATGCAATTGCCTTAGATAAATTATATAAAAAAATAATGAAAAGTCTTGTACTACTTTTGCTCAATAAATTTTTTAAATATTATCTGACTTTTATAATCCTCCAAATGCATACCAACAACTCAAGTTCTTCTCTTTTGACCCAATGAATCAAGAAATGCATTTAAATCTGGCAAATTCAAATACTATTATATACTTATTCTACAAATTGTCATGCTTGTAAATTAAAGACTAAAAAATTCCAAATCACTTTACCTATATTGTTTTATAACAATGAATCATTTTTACATTAAAAACAAACTTGAATGAACAGCAATAGGTTACAAGAGTTGTCTCCCCTAACAATATACAAACTCCTTCGTATTAAATATTTCATGAGAATTTTGGCTGTACTTGCAAATATTGCTTTCTTAAAGAGCATTTCAAATAGCCCATTTTTGTTTTTTGTTTTGTTTTTTTTTTTTCAAACCCATGGGAATTTAACAAGTCATTTTCCTTCCCTACAGTTTGTTTCCAAATGTGAATTAATAAGTCCATAACCTAATATAATTATTAACAGAACTTTGATCTGAAATTTTCACTGTATATTATTAAATTTATGTGATAAGTTGAGAAACATTGGGTTAAGTACATTGATAAGAAAATATATTATATTTAAATATAAATATTTGTTGTGCGAAATAAATGCTTTCTTCCCTGTTAGGCTGTGGATTTATTTATTTATTTATCAATGTGTATATACAGGGGGCAATGGATAAATTGTCATCAAAATTATGCAAAAATGAAAATAACACTGACAACAGATATCTTTAACAAAATTACACAAAAATATCTTGAAATACTAAAGAGTAGATTTAATCAATAAATTGCCATTGTCTTCAAAAACGGCCTCCAGATGACTTTGGAATCTCCTGCAAGTCTTCTGGATGGTCTCCTCGTTTATGTTGGTGAATGCTGCCATAATCCTTGCCTTCAGTTCATCTTTGGTATTACAAGGAATTTTGTTGGTCTCTCGCTAAACTGCACCTCACACATAATAATCAAGAGGGTTGCAGTCTGGGGTGTTAGGTGGCTAGTAAGGGTGATGTGGTCACAGAAATTGTCTGATAGCCATGACTGGGTTCTCCTGCGAGTATGGCATAGTACAGAGTTTTGTTGTCAGACATAGGGTCTTCTCCTACAGCCACCCTCTTGACCCAGGACAGCACTACCTACTTAAGGCACTTGATGAGGTGTAATCTAAGGTGGGAGTTGATTGGAGTAAAGAAACAAATTAGACACTGGTTTGGAGAAATGACCAAAGATTTATTTTCATTTACAAGATATGAAAATGTCTTTGGTAAATCATATAGTGTTCAAAGGTACAGTGTGTGAGAGTGTGCTTAATCTGGCTGACTGATTGTTGGCTATCAGTTTGGGCTTGTTGCGTTGATAGTGGTCCATTCTCTTTCTGTGTTCGCAGGAGGTCATTTTCACAGCCTAATGGTTGGATGAGCAGTCAGCCATCCTCAGATAGACTTTATGATTAGTGTGCATGCATGAAGTCTCTCCCTGGCTTCTCTTATAGCCTATATAAGAGAAATACACGGATGTAGTTGTAGGGATCTGTGGCAAGTGAGAGTCATGTTGATAATGGCAAGCACTCTGGTATATTTGTGTTTGTTTTAAATAGAGTGTGGTGTGTGTGTGTGTGTGACTTAGCTAGATGAAAATTGGTTTGTAGAGATATATGTTTTTTATAATTGTATAAATTTTCACAGCCTAATGGTTGGATAGGCAGTCAGCCGTGCTCTCAGGTAGCCTCTATGGTTAGCATGTGCATATGAGGTCTCTCTCTCTCTGCTCTTTGCTCTCTCTTTGCTGTCCAGCTTCTCTTATAGCCTATATAAGGGAAATACACCGACGTAGTTGAAGACATCTATGGCAAGCGAGCGTTGTATCGATAATGACCACCACTATGGTATATTTGTGTTAGTTTTAAAATTAGTTTTTAGTATAGTTTGGCATGTGTGTGATGAAAACTGATGTGTAGTTAGAGAAATAAATCTTTTCTAATAATTGTATAAGTTTGGCTTTAATTTGTTATCTCTATGTGTTATGTTGTGTCTTTCTGCTACAGGCCTCCATGTTGAGTCTGAGGCCCTCAACAACAAATCTGGAAATTCTTTTCTCATCAAAATGATAAAAGTGAGTTTTCCGAGCTTCCATACCTTCGTAATCACCATTAAACTCATCCAACTCTTTCTGAATCCTCTGCACTGTCCTCAGATTGACACCCAAACAGTCTGAAATGTTTGTGTTTGAACATCTGATGCAAATGCGAAGCAATACAGCGTGCCATTTCTAAATTTTTGGCAGAGTGAATTGTGTCATGGTGCTCTTTTTCTCACAGGCACTGCCCAAATGACCCTACTCTACTGTGCAGTCAACAAAAACATAAACAAACAATGCACTATTTGTATGGTTGGCATAGCATTTTGGTTATCATCTCTTTTTACTGACCACGTTGGTAGTAAGAATGAATCTGTGTTTGGATATTTGAGAAAATGATTCCAGTCCTTCATATAATCAGCCACTTCTAAATCTACAATATCCCCTACCCCAATTAAAATTATATATATATATATATATAGAAAAAACAATATTGGGGATTTTTATTTAGATTCCTTGTGGTTTCTACTTAAAAACAATAAGCTAAAACTTGAAGGAGGAATTTACTTGATTGCCTGTAATAATTATTTTTGTGTCCTGGTGTGTGTGTGTGTGTATTTTAGCTACATGTGTTTTAAGGTTGCATACAATAAAGGAAGAAAGTCACTTCATATTATAACAATCAATGTGCCGAGGAGAGTAGAGGGATGTCTTGACCTACCAATAGTTGGTGGTGAAGAGAGAGAGTTCAGCCTGTTTTTAGGCAGGAAAAGTTTTTGTTGCATTCTTGAAGAACTTTTATTATTTTGGTTTTATTTAATTTATTTTAAGCAAAGTTTTAATGTTGTCTGTTTTATTTTTATTTTATTTATCATATTCATTATTATTATTTTATTTTTTTATTTATTATTAATAATAATGTCCTTAGAAACCAAGCTTGTACAGAAATATCTAAACTGTCTATACGGCTGCTTTATCAGATCAATGATTAGAAATGGCTGCAAATGAATGAAGCCTGTATGCCTTAGCAAGGACCATATACTTATTCAAACCTTGTGGACAGACACTACAGAATCACAAAGAACTATATCAAATAACAGGATTAACATTATTTGAGGACTAACAGAAGCTGCAAGAATTAAAATGGATACCACATTTAAGTGAATGAGAAACTAATCATATGATGTTGACATTCCACACTATTTCAAACAAAAGATTAGGAAAGAAGCCCCCATCAATTCTGGAAAGAGCAATAAAAGTTACTGGACTTGAGAAATTTATTTTCCTGAAAAATTGTTTTAAGAGAAAGATTTTATAAATTTCAAGCAAAGGTAGCTCTGGCTTCTCAGTCAATGAATACCAAATGTTTCCTTATAAGGAAACAACTAACATTACCATTAACATTTTGATACCATTTCTTATATCTCATTCTTTGATGAGGCATAAAGTCTTGCGCTTCTTTGTTAAAATTATAGATTCCAGGTTGAAAAACAAACAAAAAGAACTGGGACTATAGTGTAGTATCTGTTCTATGAAAGAAACAAGTATGTGCAGACATACCTCATAAGATGAAACCTCTGGAAGAATTGGAAGTTATCAGTTGGTGCCATTATACTGTGGGTGTTGATATCTTCCTTAGAATTTTGAATTTTTTTTTAATTTAGAAAACATGGTGTGGTTATTGAAGGAAATGTGAGGGGGTATTTTACCTAAAATTGAACAAAATTTAAAAATTGGGCAATTTTGTTGTGGATTTGAATTAACCAACAACAAAAAAATATGGTATTTAAATATAAGAATATAAAATATTTTTATTTTCATGTTTTTTTACAACTAAATTTTTCTTAGCATGTATAAGTATTACAGTTCTTACAGTGTTTGTTTGTAGTTATTTGTTAAGATGAAAAGAAATGATTTATTCATGTGTATGTGGGAGAAAGAAGAGGCAAGGGAGAAAGTGAGAAGGAAAGTGTAAGTGTCATGTAGCTTGATGAGGAAACAAGTCAGGGAATTTCTTTTAAGCAAGCTGTTGTGAAATGTTGCTGTCTGTTTCTCCTCACTGGTTTGTCCGATTAGGAACTTTGCTTAAATAGTTTTCAAATGGATCACAAAGCATGTTTTTTATTGTTGGTGGCGAATGCAACCTGTTGTTTGTAAAATGTTAAATATTTATTTTCAAAGCATTAATTTGATAACCAAATGAATGCACAATTCTCCAACTCAGAAACCATTTTTTTTTATATTTGGTGTTTGACTGTCTTGGTGTTTATTTCTATCTTCACTCCACAATTTTATTATAACTCTTTTTTTTTATAGAAGCTAAACAGCATTATCATTTAAATATGAATTTGATATTTACATTTTTCAGACTATTGTCCTCATCTATATTGTCATATACACATTTTGCTGTTGTACACCCTGGCTCTCTTCAGGTGTTATATGTTAGAACATCGAACTGAACTCTTTATTTTGTCCACCAGGGTAGAATGTTCTAGTTCCACATGCCATGCCTTTTCTGGATATCTCAATTTCAGTTATCTCCTGAATCATAACTCAACATGGTCCAGTGGATAAAAGCATTGGTTGAAGTAATCTAGTGACTTCACCCAAAGAGTTCAATACCTGGCCACAGCAGAGGAGAACAAAAACTTGGAGAGTTGAGTTACTAAAAGGGAGATAACTGAAACTGAGATATCCAGAAAAGGCATGGCATGTGGAACTAGAACAATCTACCCTGGTGGACAAAATAAAGGGTTCAGTTTGAAATTCAAATGTATATCATCTGAAGAAGGTCAGAGCATACAATGGCTGAAAAGTCATGAATATGGCAATAAAGATGAGGATAATATTCTGAACAATGCAAACAGAATACCTCATCTCAGAAATATTGACAAATAATGAATTTGGTACTTCAAAAAAGAATTTTTGTTTTTAGCTATTTAGATATTTCCCAATAGATATTTTTGTATTTTTAACAAAAAAAAAAAAAAATGGACAACCATTCTAAATTGATTTTACTTTGTGATACCTTAGAAAAAGTTTTGGGGAAAACATTTTCTTATTCTCTCTATCTTTTATACTCTCTTCTGTTTTTGTTTTTTTTTAAACATTTTTACAAAATTGTATTGGCTTTGATTCCAGCTTCTATGTATTTTCATTACCCCCTGGCAATGATTTTTAATGTTACAAATAAAAGTCATACTATAGATGATATACAATAAAAATACTTATGCTAAAGTTATTATATATTGAAATATATACAGAGAAAAAAACTATACATCAACACTAATATATAGATTCAAGCATACATGCATAAACATACAAAAATCTACATGACTGCATAAATATGTACATAGAAAAGGCACACATGCACACATATGTATGTATGTATGTGTGTGTGCCTATATATATATATGAATAAAGACAGGGAAAACTTAACTTTGCCAACACGTTTCATCCTCTGATGGACTTTAAGAATTGTTAGACAGAAATCCTTGAGAGTGCCACTAAGTAAATTATTTTCCTATTTAATAGGTGTAACACTTATTAAAAGAGAAAGTGACTTACTGAGATGGAAAGTTCTTGAAAGTGCCACTATTGTATCTTACCAAAACATAAATCTGTGCTATGAACTTTTCAAATATCAACTTTCCTAAACGATATTCTCTTTTCCCAAGCCAAAATAAAAAATGTTTGAAATTAAAAGAAAACTATTAAAATCAAAACCTTCTATTACTTAAAATAAATAAATGCATAAATTTATTTATTAAATTAAAATAAAATAAAAAAAATAATAATTATATTTTTAAAAAAAGAATTCAACAACAACAGAATTAAATTACATCACTTTGTATCTCCCATAGTTGCCTTGACCTTCAATTAGCCTGAAGTACATTTACGAATATTGTAAATTTTAAAATTCTGAAAAACTAACAACATTTTTATTTGCGTTTATAAATATTTGTTTCAAAATAAAATCCTTACATTTGTTTTGATAAAGTCCATTGGAGTATAAAATGCATTGGCAAAGATAAGTTTTCCTTTTGTTTTTATTCATATTGTCCTTTCACAGATATAATTTTATTTATATCTGAATTTTTGCACACACACATACACACAAATATATATATATATATATATATATATATATATATATATATACACACACACAAACACACACACAGAAACATACCTATGTATAGTATAGAAGACATACAAGGATGTGCTGAAAAGTTCTAGACCTGACACACTTTCCAAGACCTAACCAAATTTACAAACATCAGATATTTTTTTTTGTAAGAGCTTGTTTTGGTGTCAAAAAGTTTCAATACCTCCTTGTATACATGCACACACACACACACACACACACACATATATATATAAATTTAAACACCTAAATGTGTATACAATATATATATATATATATATTACATAAAATCAGCGGTATTAATAAATAAAAAATCCCTTTCTTTATATATATATATATATATATATATATATATATGTGTGTGTGTGTGTGTGTGTGTGTGTGTATATCTATTTATGTATTGTTATATACCATACCTATGAACACTAATGGGTATGCCCCAATCCTCATATATATGTTGGACACTATTGTAAGTGGAGGTAATATGCTAAGTAGTCCACCACTAGCAGTGGTTTACCTACTTCGCGCCGCTGGTGAGTATTTTATTTTGTTGATGTTATAAAGAGTACCATTTTATTTCCAACCCCCATTTTGGTTATTCCTGATTCAGTAACCTTTCCTCGGTTACAATATATATATATATATATATACAGGTAGTAATCCATTGGTATAAGCCAAGTGAGTATTATTAACACAGTATAGAATTTGAAATATTAAATGTGAAAACTGACTCACAATGTGTGCAAAATCTTTTGGGCAATTGGAATTAAGATACCATTAGTTAATGACCATTTTCACCTGTGAATATTAAAATTTAAATTTTAAAATTCACAGGTGTAAATGATCATTAACTAATGGTATCTAAATTCCAATTGTATGAAATTATATATATATGTGTGTATTGGTGTATATATTTAAATATATAAAATATATGCCCTGACAATTGCATTTAACATGAAATAGACTATCACCTGTGGGTGTTGAATCCAATGTTGAATTTTATATTTGCATACACTCTAACTCTGATATTGAGCACTTTAACCCATAAATATAGCATACCGTAAAACTATATTTTATCATATATGTGTGTGTGTGTGTGTGTGTGAGGTAGATCAGTTCAAAGTTCGTAACCTGATACAACTATGAAGTTAATTTTGATCTGAAATTTTCACTTTATAAAGTTCGATATAAGTATGACTTAACTACATGCATTTAAAAATAAACCTATATATATATATATATATATATATATATATATATTACTTCAAATATTATTATAA
>OZ010580.1:122868642-122881343 GCA_963932145.1 Acanthosepion lycidas
CTATGTATGTTATTCAGTACACCAGTAATTTCTTTCTTTTTCAGGACATTCCAAATTGTTGTGTCGGCTATGCCCAATGTTTGTCCAATGGTTCCAATCAATTTTCATTCTTTTCTCAGCTTCAAAATGGCTAGCTTCTCTCCCAAAGACGCCTCTCTCATCTTCATGTTGGTTTATCTTTTTTAACAAAAAATGCACTCTTCACAGGTGAAACCCAAGGCTAAAACCAAGAGTGGTCATTCAGAGATATTTAATGTTTAAAAAATCTAAAAGGCAATACTTGGCCAGCAAGAAACATCTGTTAGTCACATGTTCCATTAGTTTACATATAAACTCTTACAAAGATTAAGGAAACCTATATTAATAGTCAGAGATCAAGTATACATGGATGCATATGAATTAGTGCATATAAATCTCCAAAATAGTTGACACTATGTCCATTTGTCACTGTGCTTAATTTATGGTCTTGTGTCAAAACTGTTGGACTTCAATATATATATATATATATATATATATATATATATATATATATATATATATATATATAGCGAGACTCTTCGCATAGTGAATCGAGTCACTGTCAGTCACTGGGTGTGTTTCTAGAAATAAATACGCTAAAAATCCACCTGCTTCCCTGCCGTGTGCCGACAGCTTAGTGGTAGAATCTCCGGCTGATACCAATTCAGTCGGGTTTCGATCCGAGCTAGAGGCAACCGGATGTCTAGCCACACTGATAAGCTGTGAAACAGCGAAACAGTCTGTCTGTGGATGACGTTATATATATATATATATATATATATATATATATATATATATACACTAAAGAACCCAACAATATTGGTGTTGTGATCAACAGACAACTTGCCAAAAGACCTAATACCTTAAGCAAGAAAAAATCCTGAACAAGGAAAGAAAGAACAAAATGTAAACACCTACCTACACAGTAAATTAAAGTGCTAGACAGAGCAAAAATGCTTCACAGCATCAAATCGCTACTCAAGTTTCACACTCTTGCAATCTTCAAGCAACTATATTTATATGTGCGCGCACACACACACATATTTAATAAACCATTTGCTATACATTTGTATAACCCAACAAATATCACACACACACACACACACACATATATATATATATATACTCACACACATGCACAAACATATATAACTGTTTCTAAATTACTTTCGGCAACTAAACATCAGCCTTCTGTCCATTGCTTTTATGTTTTGTAAGTATTAATAATTAAGTATTATATTAATAATTCTATATTATTTTATATATTATATAAAGTAACTATTAATTAATATAATATGTTAATAATTGAGTCTGAATAGACAAAATAGATTTCTTCCAGGGAAATTCTTCCTGGATTCTGGGGTCTTTTTGTTGTGTTTTTTTTTTAACTTTTTATTGTAAATAAAATTAATTAAAAAAAATCATTTGTGTCCTTTTATTTTTTCTCTTTCTCTCTGCCTTGATTTTTATTTTCACACCATTTTTGAAATTTTTGAACTGAACCACTATATGCTATAAATAACTCTTCATTTCTTAAAACCTTTGTCTGGAAGCCATTTTACTCTTCTGTAAATCTATATCATAAATAGAAGTGCTGATGTTCTCTCCTATAGACTTTCCAATATGTAATGTATATGCTTACATCTCTGTTGTATGTGAAGGAATTAATGTGCTTGTACAATTTAATGTACACACAAGCACAGACACATACACACACAACTTGACACAAGTTTGAAATAAGCTGTGCCTTTTCTATAAATATTTTCATGGTAATTTTTCTGTTTAACTTTCCTCTACGATAGGGTAGCTTAAGTTTGTTTTATCCTCAGTTTCTTCCATCAACTTAACTAGGGTACGTATTGCTCATTAGCCTCTTTTATTTCTGTCTCCATTTTCTTTAGTTTAATTTCCTCCTCCCCTCCCCTGTTAGATGACAGAGATGTCAGTTCTCTGGTAGATGTGGGTTTCTTTTCATTTTTTAAGTGTGTAGTTCATATTTGTTTTCGTGTTTGGATGAGTGTGTGTTTGAGTGCGTATTTGGTTGAATGATTGTTAATTATCTGGTCCTGCATTAATTTAATTTCCTGCTAAAATTAACGACTGTGATTTTTTTAGTTTTTTTTATTACTAACACTATTTTGTTAAGTTTCTTGTATATAAATTGTAATCATTGTAAATATTCATTCGGGTTTCATTTATAAATGTTGTTATATTATTCCTCACAACCCACAGAAAAATTGTACATATGGGAACTAGTTAGGACTACATAGAGACTTGAGGTATTATGGTGGCTGTTTCAAAAATGATAATCAAGAATGTGTTGTTTAGTTGCTTGTATATAAATTGTAATCATTTTAAATATTCATTGGGGTTTCATTCTTAAATGTTGTTATTTTTATTCAAATTGTAGATATGATAACTAGTTAGGACTACATAGAGAATTTGAGGTATTATGGTGGCTGTAGTAAGAATGTGTTTTTTAGGTGTAAGGAATACTGTGGTATGTTTGGGTCAGTAATCTAAGTTGAATTATACGACAGTACAAGACCAGCTTTCCCCATTCCTCCTTTTGGACTTGTGCCACATTTTTGTATTTTACCAAAATAAATAATACTTTCCTCAATGGTACCTAGACTTTATGAATTTAATCTCTGTACAGATGACATCTACCCCATAACGTAACTTCCCTTGCCTTTTCTATAAATATTTTCACAGTAAATGTTTGGATGAATTTTCCTCTACAGTACTTTGACTTTATGAATGTAAGCACAGTACTAAACTCCACTGCTATTGAAAAGACGCAGAGATGCCAGGTTGAAATTCGTTCATTAACATAAGGATAAGGGAAACTCATAGTGTTAATGAGTATTATAGACAGATGAAAAAAAATTGAGTTGTTTGGACGTAATTCTAGATAGAAATCATGCATGAAGGAAAGATGGCGATGCCTTCAAAAAGAAGAATACACTTCCAGCAGTCAAATTTGGTGGTGGCAGCATCATGGTTTTGTGATGTTTTTCTGTAAAAGGAACTGCCAACATATCAGTAAAAGGTGGTAGAATGAATGCCACAGCATATCAAAATATTTTGGAAGCAAATTTAAATGATTTTGATTGAAAATCTTGAACTTCCTCCAATGAGAAAATGATCCTTAGCACAGTGCAAAAGCAACGAAGAAGTCGCTTCCTGAAAATAATGTATATATCCTGAAATAGCCAAGTCAGTCCCCAAATTTAAACCCTCTCAAGAATCTGTGGTGTTATTTGAAAATTCAAATCCAATTGAGAGCTTCAACAAACATCCCAGATTTGAAGACCATATGCGAAAAAGGACGAAACAAAATACCAACTAAAATTTGCAAATCACTAATTGAGAACTACAAGAAGAGGTTGGTTGCTGTTGAAGTGAATAATGGCTATTCTACAAAGTATTAAATGAAGATTTTGTATTCTTTTTTAGTATTGTATGGATACTTTTTTTGCCCATTAAAATGGATAGATGGGATTTATTTCTATTAAATTAAAATTTTTTCTGTTTTTTATGCATGTTTTGTTATTATGCATCTGTGTACAGTTAATTATATAAAAGGTAGGTTTATTCATTAGCTGGAAATACAGTAAATTTAAAATTTGTCTGTGTACGAATATTTGTTTCCCCCCACTGTATCTGTTCCTCATAAGTCAATGGTACTTAAATTTTCATTGAGTGTTAAAAAACAGATATATAATTCTCCTTAGTGTGTGTATATATATATATATATATATATATATATATATATATATATATATATATAGTGAGATCAGTTAACTTTAACATTCCTAATAATGACTGATCATGGTAAAAATACCTAAACAAAATATGAGTTTTTGACAGTTTCTTCAAAAGTTTGGATATGCAAGAACTACTATGTAAATAGGAAAATGCAATAAAAAATGAACCAGACATTGTTGGGTCATTTTATTCCTACTGCATAAATATATGTCCTGTGTGTGTTTGAAAGAAGCACGGGGAGAGTGTAGTGAAATGTCCTCTGGTTAACTAAGAAGACACCTAAAAAAAAAAAAAATTTGATGTCTGGTAAGATTTTGGGAATTGGGTTGGGTTAAGATGTTTTCAGCATCATCATCATCATCAAATATACATATATATATATATACATTAATACGTTTCATGTCTCTTTTTCCTCTTTCTACTTGAATTTTGTCACTTGACATTGTCTTTTCATATCAGGTCTCCTCAAAAGACAGGAAGTCTGTGGCCAATGTTGCCATCCTGTGGAATATACCCAAGGAAGTACTTATACTCATTCAAGAATGTCATATCTCATTTTCTTTTTTTTTTAAGCTCTGAGGTGTGAGGACCTTATTTCTTTTAATTTTGTCATTATTTTCATCAAATATACATCTGCAAACCAACATGTACATCATTCTATATCAATAACTACCAAAAGTACATGATTTTTTATTGTGAAAAAAACAAATTATATCAGTGATTTTTTTTATAGTGATGTTCCCAATCGAGTTTGAGGGTTACAGATTAAGCCGGATGGTTTGTGGAGATATCAAGGGAAGATAACAGTTGACCCTAAACTTGAATAGGTTAATTGTTGTGATAATTTGGATTAAAACTAGTAATAAAATAATAATAGTGAAAATGCTTCATTGTTCACTCACTTGGTTAGAGGCATTATCATTATTTACATTAATATTAACATCATCATCTTTGTTGCTATTATCAACTAATTGTCTGAATTCCTGGTATAAGGATTTATCATTATTTCCATTCAGACTAATATCCTGATCTTTGTTGCTAATATCACCTGATAGTTTTCTGTCTGAATTTCTGGGATTACTAGTTATCATTATTTACATTAAGATTAATATCTTTGTCTTTGTTGTTATTATCACCTGATCATGTTCTGTCTGTATTACTGAGATGAGGACTTATCTTTACTTACATCATTTACGTTCGTATTAATGTTGTCGTCTTTGTGATTATCTTTGCATTTTGGTAGTTGTGATCTCTGGCCTTCTTCACGTGTTCGTTGATCTGGATAACCTTTAGGGAATTTCAAACTAAACTCTTTTTTAATCTACAGAGGAACATTGTTCTGTGTCCATGTCGACAGACATCTTGTCTTGTTCTTATTTCCTACTACTAAATAATTGCTTGCCCTGTTTCCATTGTGTCTATGTCTGTACTACCTGGTCTTGGGATTGATCTCACAGTTACTGTGTCATGAAATTCACAAAGCAATGCTTAAATCCACTAAGCCATAGATAGTGAACAGAGAACATAGAATTTGAAGTTCTAAACCTAGTGTTCTTCTTTCCTGTCTACACCTGACACTGCTGCTGCTTGTCATGTTTGGCCACAGTCACCACCACCATCTTTCTTTTCTTACTAATGCTGCTGCTAATGAAGCCTTGCTGTCATTTCTCTTTATTTATTAATGACTCTCATATAGTATTCATTTCTATGTTAGGCCAACTGAAGAGACCCCATAGCTTAGTATATGCACTGATTCCTTTGAACATGTGATGCTCTCGTGTTCTTCTCTTTATTTAGCAATAAATACATTGTTTGTGGCACAAGGCTTTCTCTAGTGTTGTTTGCTGTTCAGTACTTTTACTTCATTCCACAGGAGTTGGTGATCACTCTTTTCCCTCCATACATGGTCAACTATACCTGATTTCATTGCTTCAACTCTAATTATGGCATTTCAGTCCCTTTTAATTTTAATCATTTTGAGAGATACTCAGAACCTATCTATCTTTTTTTTAATCATTTCATCTCAAGCAAGGCAATAAAACCACTAAGACACGGGTTTACAGAGTGTGAAAGAATATAAAAAAAGGATAAATATTATTAAGGAGCAAGAACAATAAAAAGAAGAGGAATCAAGAAAACAGAAGATAACAATTGATATTGCATTTAAATTTTTGAACATCAAACTTGACTGGAAAACAAGAAACAACAAGAGAGTTCCACAAGCAAAAAGTGTGAGAAAAGAAGCTGTTAGCATAGGACTTACAGTTACATCTATCCATTTCTACAGTAAAATGCTAAGACCTTGCCACCAATCTAGTACAGTGCTTAAATTCATAAAGTCTAGGTACCAGAGAGAAAAGTTCATCAGAACAATTACCATGAAAGTATTTATAGAAAAGACAAAGGGAAGTTACATTGTGACAGTGGGAAAGTGACCAAAGCAGAGATGCCAGGTCAGTACCAACAATGTTGCAGATTCTTCTTTGGAATTTATTGAGAATCTTTAAATTTATAGTAGGAGCACCAGACCATATGTGGCAGCAATATTCAAAGCATGGATGAATGGTAGACTTATAAATACTTAAGATAGATTCGGTTGAGAAAAATTCTCTAGCATGACTCAGTGAACCAACTTTCCTAGCAGCAGACCTAGTAATTACCTGTCTATCTTCAGTGTATCTCAGAACTTCATTAATGTCTTACATTTCCAATAACATTTCAATATGAGTTTCTATTGTTCAAATATAAATCTCTTATTGTTGTCAATTATCTTACTATAGCAGAAGGAAAAGTAGTGGAGAATGAAGATAAAAATTTGTTGCATCAGTATTCCAAATAAAGGAGGCCTTGAAAATCAGCATTTAAAATCCTAGCTGAGCTTGAATACTGATACCAGGCAACATAGAAAAATATACAACTATCCCAAACACATAGCTAACTCCAGTATACTCCTTTCCCTCATGGATTTCTTAAAAAAGAAAAGACATTTCAGAGTTATGGAGTGATAAATTATGGACACATTTTTGGATGTTCTACATATTCATAGGGGAGCTGAAAACGTTTTTAAACCAATCAAAAACACTTTCCAACAAACATTCTGATGTTAGGTCATTTGGTCAGAGTTTTTGAAAATTTTCCAGTATCCCCTCATATATCTGCAATTAGCTTTTATGTGCACACACACACACACACATTAAATATACATAAACTTACGTTCGTTGTGCAAATTAAAGTTTCATGGTTTTACCAACTTATCAGACATGAACTCATTTATTAATATGTACTCCTTAGATCTGTCTAAATGCACTGAGCACTCTTTTGTTTACACCTTAAATTAAGTAAATATTTATTTGCTTATCTGTGTATGCATGTTAATACATTTGCTAATATCTAATTATTTGATTTATATCCACATTTATATATATATATATATATATATATATATATATATATATATATATATATAACACAATTATACTTAAACATGAAACAATAGACAAAAACTAAAAATCCTTGAAGCTATATACATCAAACAGTTGAAACCTAACCTAAACAAAATCAACTATGGAATCTCTACAAATATAATTAGTAACAGAAGCCATTGATTTATACCAATTGCTTCCTATACTTAATACTTCTCGAATTCACTCTGCGCGTGCGATTTTCGCTTCTAGCATCTTATATGCACGTGTTTATCGTTGCTTGGAAATCATTCGTGTAAACAATAACAGACTATCATCACTGTCTTGTCCGTATATTGCTTAATATGTTGTACAGTAATTGACATCTTTGATAATGGCTTATGTAAGCTGAAAGCTTAGATTGGATTAAAAAATATGGATCAATATTGTGATTTTCTTTCTTCATTTAATGGTAATGTTATTAAGCTTATCAGATGTTATGAAAAGAATTTACATAAAGTCTCATATATATATATATATATATATATATATATATATATGAGACTCAGGTTTGAATCTCACCATAGTTGAGACTTCTTGATGTTATTGAACTGGAGGAGGCAACCCAGCGTGTGGCACCTTTGGAAAGTGCTTGAAACCATTCCACAGGTTGACTCAAGCCTTGTGAGTAAAATTGGGTAGACGGAACCCTTGAGTGCTGTTGATAGCTGTGCTAGGACAAAGTCACAAGTCATCATAACCAAGGGCTTGAGCATGCTGGCCTTGTTCAAATTGTTGATTACGCTAGATAACACACTCTTTCCCAGAAACTGTAACTAAGATCTGCTCAGCATAGTTGCAATATAAACCATAGGTGGGTTCCGTGGGTGTTGAATGAACACAAATGCGCCTGAGCAAGCGTCTGCAATAGGGATTGGCTAGCCGAAATAGTAGACAGGTATCCTCGAATACAAGTGGCCAGCCATACATACATACATACATATATATAAAAATCCAAAATGTTGATGTAACCAGCAGACTACCTACCAAAAGACATAAGAAAAAAGGTGTGGGAGGAATATTATTAGGTTGGTGCAAAAATAATGTCGTTTTCTCACATATGTTACTATGTGAGAAAACGACATTATTTTTGCACCAACCTAATAATAGGAAAAAAAAAAAAAAAAAAAAAAAGCAAAAATCTTATACAAGAAAAAGAAATCAAACTAAGAAAAAGGAAAAGACCAAAAGGTAAACACCTACCTAAGCACTAAATTAAAATGCTCAATGTCTAGGTTATCCAGTAATAAATTCTTCAGAATGTCAAAAAATATATATCTCAAAACTGAATAATCCATTATTTATGAGGTATTAGCAGGAGATGTTAAACACTGCTATCTTTCTTTTTTCACTTAAACCAAGTAGTGCCTCTGATATGTTTCTTGTCTTTTCCCATAATCAAAATGGAATAGTTCATTATTTATGAGGTACTGGAAGGACATAACAGTTGTACAAACTAAGGAACTAATGAAGGGGGGACAAGCACAATTATTATATGATTATTTTATTACTAGTTTTACTCCATCTTATTATTGTTGCTTTTTAGATTAATCATTTTCATTATTATTTTATGGATATTACTTTGTAAAGTGTTGATTAGTACATTGGGTTGATCAATTATAGAATGTACTGCTTCTCAAGTGTTGTGGTCACCAATGTTGAATGGGTCAAATAGATAATTCAGCTGCGTGTTGAGAAGGTAATCAACATTCATACATAATACTTAAAGCATCAAGGAAAAAGAACAATGAGAACCAATTTTGTTTAACGAAGAAATATGTATATTAAATTCAACAATAATACAAAGTAGTTGCAATATGATTGAAAAAGGGAGAAAAAAGAAGCTTCTCCTTGACTGTAAGGAAAGTCTGAGATTTGTCTGAGTAAATGTTCAGAGTTCAGTGTTGAAAATAGAATATTTCTTTCAGAAAATTGTTCAGTAGTTGCAACTTACAGAGTTGATTTAACTTGGTGTGTACACTGAGAACTGGTGGTGTGTCACATAAAGTTCTGTAGTGTGTATGTACGTGCGAAGTGAGTAGGATGAAATACACAAGCGAGTAAATGAGAACTATTGTCTCTGGGTACCTCGACTGTGGTTCTGAAATTACTACTACTGGTTTTTTGGAATGAATCCAATATTTATACTATCTGGAGTGGCTCCAAGCAGAGACGCTATAGTACATTTTTGAATATACATGAAAAATATCCGATTGGACGGAAAATGGACCAATCAGCGATTTTGTAGCAAAGCTTGTTTTGAACAAAGTGTAGAAACAAATTTACTATGGTGGAATGCGATAGATAAATTGTCCTGTTATTTTTAAGTATGTATTTATTGACCAATTAGAATTGGAGAAAATGTAGGCGTGGCACTACAACTTCATCTTATTTCTGCTGCTTTTTCACTGTAGCATTTTCATTATTATTATTATTTTATTACTTGTTTTACTTCATCTTATCTATGTTGCTTTTTAGATTCCCTCTACTTTTCTTACTTTCAGTATATCTTGTGTCAAATTCTACAAGCCCTTTTTCCTTACTGTGTCCCAGAAATTTCAATTGTCTCTCTGATTCTAAGTACAAGTGCCATTTTTATTCCATTTTTCTTTTAAAATTTCCTCGTTGATCACGTGTTGCTTCTATGTTTTTATCAACATCCATCTGTAAAACCACATCTCTTTGTGAGTGAGTTTGGCATCAAATCTCCTCTTCATCTGTAAGGAAATTGTCCAGCATTCACTGCCATGTTGGAAGATTGGTATTACAGTAATACCAATCTTCCAACATGGCAGTGAAAGAGTGCAGAACTACTAAGTAATACTATTACTTAGTAGTTCTGCACTCTTTTCTTTTTTTTTTCTAACACAAATGTGTCTACCCGGCCTTGTGGGTGATTATTTTCCAATTACAACCCCTTTACCTTTTAGACGAAACATTTTAACTATTGTTATCTCCGTGGCTTGTGTTTTTTTTTTTTAACAAGCTATATTCCTTAGTTCCACCAGCTCTGACTTTTACAATTGAGACCTGTCATGCTACGTGCACAAGGGTAAATCAGCCCTATCCTCTTTGTGTTCCTATAAGAAATAAGTTACATTCGGACAGCTTCTTTTCAAGAACAGCTGCTTTGTATGACAGACCCACGACATGATGATGTTTTTTTTTTCCTAATCACTACAATCTTGACCTCTCAAGTCTAGGATTAACCGTTACCTTTCCTGTATAACTCCACAAATTTCACTTCTTACCCTTTCTTACACTCCTACAACACAACTCAGTAACTTTTAATGGCTCCTGAGCCTTGTATTAGGTTAACATTTAAAAGACTCTCCGTTTTGCAAGTGAAAAAAAAAAAATCAACATAGTTCAAGGGAGGTAACTCTAATTCAGCTAATTTTCATATTTTCCGTGGTTGGGTAATAATGATTATCAAGTCGCCTCAGATTATTATTGGAGTGAGTTGAAAATTTAATTATAGTTTTTACCTTGTGCCAAGCTAAGTTTATAATTTACTGAACAAGAAAATTGATAATTCCATAAGATATCTTTATAACTTAGGAAGAGAATATGAAGTGATTTAATAATATAGAAACGAAAAAATATATGCATTCACATCACTTAATTGTTAATGCTTCATCTAAAAAAATTAAAAAAAAATCCTGCTTTTACTAATTGCGTATGTAAATAATGATGAGGACTTACAGTTACATCTAGCCATTTCAACAGTAAAATGCTAAGACCTTGCCACCAATCTAGTATGGTATCAAGTTGACAGGGAAGAATGGGGGATATAAAGAAATTATGTATGAGGTGCCTGGGAATATAAGTGAGGAGACTGTCCAGCATTCTCTGATTAGATATACATATCTATTCAGCACTTTTCCTCTCCAGTAATTCTTTATTTAGTTTCTGGAAGTCATCTTTTGCTGTTTCTACATACCTTCAGATTTTTATATTTAACTTTCCATTATAGTACTACACTACCCGGATAATACAATTTCTGGTCCTGCTTGATTTTGACATCTCTAATATGTAACCCACACTGTAAGGTGCCTCTTTTGCTAACAACCATGCATTCTATCTTCTTACAGTTAATGGTTAGTTTTTCCTTCCTTCTTTCCTCAACTACTTTTTCTAATATATTTAGAGATTCTTGATAAAATCCAAAGAAGAATCAGCAATTTTATTGGTCCTGACCTGGCATCACGGCTTCAGTCTTTTTCCTACTGCTATAAAATTGCTTCCTTGTGCCTTTTCTATAAATACTTTTATGGTAATTGTTCAGATAAGCTCTTTGCTATGGTACCTAGACATTATGAAGTTAAGCATAGTACTAGATTAGCAACAAGTTCTCATCAATTTACAGTTGAATTGACTAGATGTAACTGTAAGTTCTATGCTAACAGCTTCTTTTCTCACTTGTGGAAATCTTTCCAGTCAACTTTGACCTTCAAAAATTTAAATGCAATATCAATCATTATTTACTCTCTTCTTAATTCTTATTCTTTTATTGTTCTCTCTCCTTAATAGTAGTTTTTCTCATATTCTCTTACACTTAGTAAGCTCTTGTGACCTAGTGGCTTTATTTCCTTGCTTGGGGTGAAATGACAAAAAAAAGTTCAATTTCTGCATCTGCTTGATTTTGACATCCCTAATATGTTGCTAACAATGTAAGTTGCCTCTTTTGCTCACAGCCATGCATTTTATCTTCTTACAGTTAATGGTTATTTTTTTTTCTTTTATCAACTACCTTTTCTAATAGTTCTTTCCATTTTCTTTCTTAGTCTTCTCTTAACACAATGTCATCTGCATATCTTATATTGTTACAGTTAAGTCTACTGGTATGTCTTTTAATCTTTTTAGAATCATCTCACTGTACAGGTTGAATAAATCAAATGAGAAAACTTATCCTTGTTTTACTTCTCTTTTTGTGTATTCACTAAATGTTTTCTCTATCTGCATGCAGACTGTTTGCTCCCAGTAGAAGTTATGAATTATTCAAATATCTTTCCCTTATAAATCAAGATTTTCTAATATTAAAAGCAGTTCTTTGGAGACTGGCGATGTATTTTTTTTGGAAATGAGAGCTTGCAGGTTGATACAAACACAAAATAAAACTAAAACATATATATAAAACTTAGATAATACTATATTTTTAATCATTTATTTTCAAATGTATTACATAATATTTGACATTATGAATAGATATAAACTCTAATACAATTCTTTTAGCAATATTTTTAAAGATGAAGAACCAATGAGAATGATGAAAATTTTTATTCTCATATAAAACTAAGTCATCATCAGCAACAGTCCCAGGTGGCCGGGTGTGGTCTTAGGGTTGTTGTTTCATATATAATATTTCTTGGGCAAAATATACTTGGCATGGCTCATCCTACTACAGCTCAGCAAAACTTACTGCAATTGCCATTTCTCAGTTGAATTCCC
>OZ010580.1:122881543-122924043 GCA_963932145.1 Acanthosepion lycidas
TACTACACTACCCGGATAATACAATTTCTGGTCCTGCTTGATTTTGACATCTCTAATATGTAACCCACAATGTAAGGTGCCTCTTTTGCTAACAACCATGCATTCTATCTTCTTACAGTTAATGGTTAGTTTTTCCTTCCTTCTTTCCTCAACTACTTTTTCTAATATATTTAGAGATTCTTGATAAAATCCAAAGAAGAATCAGCAATTTTATTGGTCCTGACCTGGCATCACAGCTTCAGTCTTTTTCCTACTGCTATAAAATTGCTTCCTTGTGCCTTTTCTATAAATACTTTTATGGTAATTGTTCAGATAAGCTCTTTGCTATGGTACCTAGACATTATGAAGTTAAGCATAGTACTAGATTAGCAACAAGTTCTCATCAATTTACAGTTGAATTGACTAGATGTAACTGTAAGTTCTATGCTAACAGCTTCTTTTCTCACTTGTGGAAATCTTTCCAGTCAACTTTGACCTTCAAAAATTTAAATGCAATATCAATCATTATTTACTCTCTTCTTAATTCTTATTCTTTTATTGTTTTCTCTCCTTAATAGTAGTTTTTCTCATATTCTCTTACACTTAGTAAGCTCTTGTGACCTAGTGGCTTTATTGCCTTGCTTGGGGTGAAATGACAAAAAAAAGTTCAATTTCTGCATCTGCTTGATTTTGACATCCCTAATATGTTGCTAACAATGTAAGTTGCCTCTTTTGCTCACAGCCATGCATTTTATCTTCTTACAGTTAATGGTTATTTTTTTTTCTTTTATCAACTACCTTTTCTAATAGTTCTTTCCATTTTCTTTCTTAGTCTTCTCTTAACACAATGTCATCTGCATATCTTATATTGTTACAGTTAAGTCTACTGGTATGTCTTTTAATCTTTTTAGAATCATCTCACTGTACAGGTTGAATAAATCAAATGAGAAAACTTATCCTTGTTTTACTTCTCTTTTTGTGTATTCACTAAATGTTTTCTCTATCTGCATGCAGACTGTTTGCTCCCAGGTAAAGTTATGAATTATTCAAATATCTTTCCCTTATAAATCAAGATTTTCTAATATTAAAAGCAGTTCTTTGGAGACTGGCGATGTATTTTTTTGGAAATGAGAGCTTGCAGGTTGATACAAACACAAAATAAAACTAAAACATATATATAAAACTTAGATAATACTATATTTTTAATCATTTATTTTCAAATGTATTACATAATATTTGACATTATGAATAGATATAAACTCTAATACAATTCTTTTAGCAATATTTTTAAAGATGAAGAACCAATGAGAATGATGAAAATTTTTATTCTCATATAAAACTAAGTCATCATCAGCAACAGTCCCAGGTGGCCGGGTGTGGTCTTAGGGTTGTTGTTTCATATATAATATTTCTTGGGCAAAATATACTTGGCATGGCTCATCCTACTACAGCTCAGCAAAACTTACTGCAATTGCCATTTCTCAGTTGAATTCCCCATATGTGCAAGGCTTGGAACCATTACACATACATTTACTTCTTTTGAGCACTGGACATTGGAGGAGGAAGAGGAGGAGAAAAGAAGATGAAGATTATTATTATTATTTTTTTTTTCTCCTTTGATTTCTGTTGCATGCATATTTCATTCCATGTCCCAACCAGAGACCTAAGGTCACAAATGACTTCATGACATTTTCCACTGATCATTTTTTGTAAAAAGAAAAACGAACCAAAAAAATAAACTAAGAACACACACATTTTACATGCATAAAGGTAGAGTAATGCTTTAAAGCATGGTCTACCAGGAATCCCTTCAATGAGTCAATTGGACCCTTTTCCAATCAATCCAAGGGCTCCAACTGGAATTGGAATTATTGACCTCCTCATATACCATATTTTTGAGATTTCTATTGATGATGATGATGATGATATCATCATCATCATCATCAATGATAAATAATAGAAAGTAATCAATAAATAAATAATTATAAATATATTGGGTTGGCCAAAAAGTTTTCTTTATTAAGTAGAGAATTTACTTATAAACTGAACAAACTTTTTAGCAAACCCAATATATTTACAATAAATAATAAAAACTAATTATCAAATATATCTATTATTATTGTTTTTGCTAAAATAACGGTTTAAATGTATTGGGTTAGTGCAAAAATAATGACGTAATAATGTCATTTTTTGACATAACGTCAAAAAATGACATTATTGCGTCATTATTACGTCATTTTTTGACGTTACGTCAAAAATGACATTATTACGTCATTTTTTGACGTTACGTCAAAAATGACATAATTACGTCATTATTTTTGCACCAACCTAATAAAATAATGGAAAATAATTGACTATACAGAATAAATGGTAAGAGTAATAATAAAAAACATTAGCCATCCCTTATATGGAAACATTTGGCATTTATTGACCAAGCAGTCAGTACTGCTTTCAGTTAAAATTTATAAAATCTTTCTTTTAAAACAATTTTTCAGGAAAATAGGCTTCTCAAGTCCAGTAACTGTTATTGTTCTTGCCAGTATTGAGGGAAACTTCCTTCCTAATGTTTTGCTTGAAGTAGTGTGGAAAATCAACATACTAAAAATAAACATTACAAAATAAATGTTAGAATTTGAAACACCTTTCCTAGAAATTTGAAAATACATCCTCCTCCTTAAAAAAAATGTAAATAAATAAATAAAATTTAGTTATTTATTCATAGAACCAAGTCAATGCTTAAAATTGTTTTGATTTCTTTCATCAAAATTGACTCTAAGATTTACATGCATCAACATAAACAGTAAGTTGAACCCAGCTGAACTTAGGAAAAAAAACTTTACAACGGGAAGTTATATAAATACACAACCTATAAGGTGAGAAGGCAGAATCTCTCATACTCTTGAAGAAAGATAAAATGTTAAAAAAATGATCTGAAACCACATATCTTTGATTTAACTGAAAGTCCAATTTACGCCAGAAGTGAATAATCATTTTTTTTATCCATTGAAAATTTAGTTGCATAATCTTATCAGACATTGCTAATGTTGTGGGCCGATGTACATGTTGAGAGATAAAAAATATGTGTTTCCTGAAATACCCACAACAAACATGGCAATCTCAGGATGTGAGTTTACCTAAAGAAACAACAAGAACCAATAAATATGTACAAACAAATGATAATGTATTAACAATAAAGGATTACAAGTGACAAAGATGTGTGTGTCAAAGGAATGTGAAAACCTAATAACTCAAAGTATGTGTAGTGAGTGAATGTGCATACATATATGTGTTGTGTGTGTGTGTATGTGTGTGTGGTTTGTCCATGTGTTTCCCAAACAAAACACGTTCTCTGCAAGAAATTTATATGTTGATGAGTAAGCCGAAAAAATAAGAAGAGAGTGATAAAAAATTATTGCAGAGTATTTATAGTCCTGAGAGCTTCTCCTATGAGCAGTTTTGAAAATTAGGAGGTAACCTGACACTAACAATATGTTAGTATAGTTAATCTTATTCTCATTACTTGCTGAACTAATTTTGAAGCAAGCTTAATAAATATCAAAGCTCAGTTTACTAGATATCTAAGCTCAGCTTAGTAAAAGTATCTAAGTTGTTTACTAGATATTTAAGCTCAGCTTACTAGATATCAATGCTCAACTTAGTAAAAATATCTCAGCTTACTAAATATCTTAACAATGAGCATCTATTGATGAATTATAGCAAGAGAGTTGTGTTAATGGTGATATTCTAAACGTACCTTAGATGTGGCACAAAGCTATAAATATGGAGCACCCAATGAAGATCAAACTCACTATTCAGTTGTAATTGATATAGCAAAATAAACTTGCTAACTATTACATCACATCAAGGTCCCCAAGAGTTGTCTTAATGTAGTGAATTCAGTCCTTAGTACTCCAGACTAAAATATAGTCATTTCCTACATTTGCATTTCCTGAGGCACCAGGCTAATCTTTAAATATTTCCATTTTTTCTTATTGTAAATTAATTATTAGTGGTAATCCTTCAATTGGCATAAAATAAACTATTTCCTGCATGGTGTAAAATCAATAAAACTAAGGTATATACATTTATTACAATTAAATAAATATATAAGGCTCTTTTATATCCCTTTGTGCATGATTTATCTCAAACCTCAGGTAAAAATGTTAGGAAGTTCTTTCTAGACTCAAATCTTACATTTTTTTTCTTTATGCATCCATTTCTTCTTCTCAGTTTTCTTTTTTTTATGTCATGTATCTTCAGGATATAAGTGATCATGTCTCTCAACAGTTTCTTTTTAAAATATCTAATATGGTGAATTTCTAGGCATAGCTTACATGTGACATAAGGCTGAATGTATGGGACACCCAGTGAAAATCAAATTATTCAGTCATAACTGATTTAGCAAGACAAGCTTGTTAACCATGTTGAAGTATCTTACCTACAAATTTCTATCACTGTTCTTGGAAAATATCAAAGTGTTTTCCTGTTGCTTCTTCATGGTCTTTGAATTCAGAGTTGCCCTAATAACTGGTTACACTAGCAAGATTTGAGAGACCAGTCTACCTTACTATTTACTCAGAGATGAGAGTGGGAGAGAAATGGATTCGTGCCCTTTTATTGTGCATTAGCACAGTAAATGCAATAGCCTCAGCTGGAATTTAAAGTCAGTCTACCAAGAACTAGTATGTCACTCACACATCTCAGGTTTTATTTGGCAGAAAACTATATCTATTACAAAGAAACCCAAATTTTCTTTTTAGTTTTTATTTATTCTGTATTTTCTCTTCTTATGCAAGTAGGAATAACAGCACATTATTGAATATTACAGTTATTTAAATAAATAAACAATAATAAATATATAAACCTTTTTAAACTACAAAACATTAAATATCGTCTATCATCAAATTCAAAATATCACAGTACAAAAAAAAAAAAAAAAAAATGTCCATGCACACTTCTCAAAAGATTGAATAGCTAATAAATTTTTTTTTTTTTTTAATCATTTCACCCCAAGCAAGGCAATAAAGGCATAGAACACCAGGGGTTACTGAGTATTAGAGAATATGATAGAAAAATATTATTAAGGAGAGAGAACAAAAAAAGAACAATAATTAAGAAGTCAGAAGATAATGATTGACATTGCATTTAAATTTTTGAAGGACCAAAATTGACAGGAAAGCAAGAAGCCAGAAGAGAGTCCCATGAAGGAGAAGTGAAAGCGAAGAAACTGTTAGCATAGAACTTATGATTACATCTAGCCATTTCAACTGTAAAATGATGAGACCTAACTGCCAATCTAGTAATCTGCTTAAATTCATAAAGTCCAGGTACCATAGAGGAAAGTTCATTAGAACAATTACCATGAAAGTATTTATAGAACAGGCACAGGGAAGCTACATTATGGTGGTGAAAAACGAAAAGTGACTGAAGCTGAGATACCTGGCCAGGACTAATAACATTGCAGATTCTTCTTGAGATTTTATCAAGAAACTCTAAATATATAGCAGGAGCACCAAACCATATATATGGCAGCAATATTCAAAGCATGGACAAACGAATGGTAGACTTATGTTTTCCAAATTTTATTTGATGACAGTTTATTTTTTACAAAACAAATTTTTCTTTTTATACTATACTTGACGTCCTTAAAGTCAATAATAATACTATTACTATTTCTCGTCAACCATCACATTTTTTATTTTTTTATTTTTTAGTTATTTTTTAAAATCATATCTTACAGCTACCATTAAATCTGGGGAAAGGAATAGCATCTTTGATCGTCTCTATTCCCAGTAAACACTGCAAATACCTTTCAAATCCCAAACCAAAACCACCGTGTTTTACTGTACCAAATTTTCGCAAATCAAGGTACCATTCATACTGCTTTCCCATTCTTAATTCCTCCAGTCTTTGCTGGAGAACGCAGTATCTTTCTTCTCTAATACTTCCACCAACAAGTTCACCAACTCCGGGAACGAGAAGGTCCACTGCAGCCGCTGTCCAGCCATCGTCGTTCGATCTGACATAGAATGGTTTCAGCTCACGAGGAAAATCATAAACAAAAACAGGTGAATTATCGAAGTGACGCACCAGAAATCTTTCGTGATCTTTTTTCAGATCGCTTCCCCAGCTGATTGGCGAGTTGAAATTTATATTGTTTTTTAACAGCAAATTTACAGCTTCTGTGTAGGAGACTTTGTGGTAACTATCCGTTGCCAACTTTCGAACAGCTTCCCTGTAATCGGACGGTATTTGCTTTTCAAAGAACTCTACATCGTCACTGTGTTTTTCGTAAATTTGCTTCGTGACAGATTTGACAAAGTCTTGAATAGAATCAATCAGATCATCGACACCATGATCTGCAAAGGCAATTTCTGCTTCGATCATGTAGAATTCAGAGAGGTGAAGTTTTCCCGTTGATTTCTCTGCACGGAAAGTGGGCCCAAAAGAATAACTTTTACGAAACGCACCGCTGATAGCTTCCAAGTGCAGCTGACCAGATACAGTGAGAAAGGTATCTTGATTAAAGAACTTTTTCATATTGCATTCCTCATTTTTGTTCACAATGTCTTCGTGAGTGACTACTTGAAATACTTCGCCGGCCCCTTCACAATCCGAAGAGGTTAGGATTGGTGTGTGTACAAAGCAGTAACCATTATGTTGAAAATAATTGTGTACGGCGATTGATGCAGCATTTCTCATCCTCAATAAGGCTCCGAAATAGTTCGTCCGAGGACGCAAATGTAAATATTCTCTGACATAATCAAGCCTGTGTTTCTTTCTCGCTTTGAATGGATATTGAATAGGATCACAATCGCCAAGGACTCGTACTGACTTTGCCTCAACTTCTAATGCTTGCTTGTCGGTGGGACTCTTAGTAAGTATTCCTTCCGCGACCAAGCTGCATCCATAATTCACTTGGCTTCTCTCGAATAAATCAGCCTCGCAAACAATTTGGAGATGTTGACTACTGGATCCATCGGACACGTGCAGGAAGACATGATTTTTGTGCTTCCGCACAGCTCGAACCCATCCTCTTGCTAACACTGTAATTCCGTTTTCAGCATCTGTTACAGGTCGCTGTAGTATTTCCCGAATCGACTGATAGCCGGTAGAAAGATATCGCCATTGCTTAAATGGAGTTTTGAATGATTTTTTGATAAAACTGGAGAGTAATGTCCTTCGACACAGGGTTGTTATCGACATGTTTGGTTGAGAGTTACTGCCCCTTTGTGTAAATACCATCAGAGTTATCGGCCTTGACATCATGGCGGTATCAACCCGTCATCGTATTAAATTGTTATTTTGTTAATAGTGCACCTTTTTTTTTCTCTGTTTATTCCGTCTCTCCACCTTAGACGCTTGGATATTTAAGTCTGCCCTTACAAGTAATATAACATGGCTGTGTCAAACGTCACCCCACAAGCAGAAGAGGGCAGCTATTATCTACAACTATGCAAGAATCCAATTCGTTTCGAGCTTGTCAGTAAAGCGACCAATGTTTTTTTCGATGACTCAAATAAACAGGTTTTGTATCATATATATTTTTATTTTATTTTATACTTTTTAGGTATTTCGAATATTTTACAATTTATTTTTTTTATAATTCTATATATATTTAACTTAGAATTTTCTTAATTTTAAGTTAAATAATAAATTACAGGCTTTTTCCTCTTGTTTGATTCAAGGAAGTAAGAACAACTACTAATTAATTTCGTAGTGCAATGCAACAAATGTTTGGGTGAGGTATTTTTTATACCAGAAAAGAGAGAAATATATATTTTTTTTTTTCTTTTAAATATCTCATGACTTTAAAATTTGGTGTTTTCATGCGTACACGTATTGTGTAGTGTACACATGAAAATTGAAAAAAAAGTGTTTAAGATGCAAACAGAATGAAAATAAAAATATTAACTATAATCCTTTTAAAGTAAAGGATGTAGTCAAGATTTTAAAACTAATAATTAAAGTTGTTTTAATTTAACATAAATTTAACTTTAAGACCTGTCTTAAAGTCCTAGCGATGGGAACTACCTGTTCATGTTTTGTAAGAGCATTGAATGAATGTTTTTTTTAGTCAGTTATTGCAAAATAATAATAATAAATCATAAATGCTAATCTAAAAATTAAAATAAAACTAAAACACTACTACTTTGGAATTTACCAAATTTTAATCCCAGGACAGCTTTTTTTAGTGTTCGTTATCCAATACACGACAATGAAATGATTTACCAGAGAATTCTACAATTTTGAAAATATCAAACCAGGCAAGATTGAAGTTTTAGTTGTATCTTATGTTTGATGCTGTTTGTTATGTATCTTGAATTTTTACCAAGAGTAATCTTTCGTTTTAATTTAGATAATAGCTTGTTCAGATTTTTTAGCCATAGGTTACTTAAGTTACTACCGTTACTTTCACTATCAGTTCTTTTCCAAAAAGCGTAAGCAGATCATAAGATTATTCAGCTCTAAATAGATCTTGTGCCTGACTTGAATTATTAGTCTACTAAATAAATTTCTGATTTCCTAAAATTGATAAGAAATAACTAGAGTATTTATTAGGTTGGTGCAAAAATACTGTCGGTTTTTGACGTATTTTTTAACGTCAAAAACCGAGATTATTTTTGCACCAACCTAATAGAAAAAGCTTTGAAAATCAGTATCAGAGAAAAAAAATTCGAATTTTTAAAAAGTCAACTTTTGAAAAAAGTTTTATTTTTAATTTTAACTATTTTTTTGTCTTACTTTAGTTTAATTTTGCTACATTGTTCATGTTGCTTTTTTTACATTCTACAAATTAAGTAACTTTTTAATTTTACTTATTTATTTTCCAATCCAAGCTATTAATAGTTTTAACTTTTAAGAAACAAAACTAAAATAAAACTACTTAAAAATAAAATGAGTTATGCTTTATCTAAAAAGTTCAAGCTTTAACCTATATTTTCATAGAATGCATTAAGATAGTCAATAAAGTACAAGACAAAGAACTTTTTGAAACATTAGGAAAACTTAATCTAGATGGAAAAGATATATACATAATCTGCTACTTGTATTGGAATCAAACAGTTTGTGTGCAAATAGAAAACAGATTGTGACAATGATGTATACTCTTCAACTAAAATACTAGAATTGAACCAACTATTTTTCTATTAAATATCCATGTGCATCTTGTGTTTGCTACTACTCCCACACACCAGGTATAAATAAAAGAACAACATATCAAGTAGGCAGTCCACATGATAGTTTGGGTAGCAGCTGGATATAACAGTCTGAGTCAAAGTCAGTAAGAAATCTTTCTGTGTCTCATCTATTCTCTGTATAAAAACTATACAACTGTAACAGAGAATCAGGTCAGCCTGATAAGAGATACAGAGTTGGTTGTATGTGGTGCTTTAAGCACCAGGAATTACGTACTCTTCCACAATGGGCTGTTGAGAGAAGACCTTCTTCTTAGAGTAGGTAGCACTGCCTATTTGCATATGAACAATACCAGGCAGGTATTAGCCAATAGTCAGCATGGGTCTGGGACTGCGAGAGCTATATAACACCAGTTATTTTTTTCTCAGTTGAAAGAGGTGCTCTCAATGTGTGGATGTGCAAAAACCATACAACACAAACACAGTAACATTTAAAATTTTATATAGGTTATTTTATATATCGGCTTATTGACCTGCAAAGCTTCAACTTTTAAGCATGGATAGTTATGAGGTTATTACAAATTTTATACTCTTCTAGTAACACACTTTAGAAATGGGGTGAGAATTTTTCTATTAAATATCCATGTGCATTTTGTATCTACTATAATGTCCACATGTGAGGCGTAAATAAAAGGATAATGTATTAAGCAGAGTTTGCATGATAGTCTGAGTAGTAGTTGGATGGATTTTTTTTTTTGAGGGGGAGGGGGGGTAATCATTTCACTCCAAGCAAGGCAATAAAGACACTAATATGCAAGGTGTTACTGAATATGAAAGAATATAAGAAAAAGAAAAACATTAAGGAGAGAGAATAATAAAAGAACAGGAATTAAGATGGCATCGCATTTAAATTTTTAAAGATCAAAGTTGACTGGAAAGCAAAAAGTCAGAAGTAAGTTCCACAAGCAAGAAGTGTGAGAGAAGAAACTGTTAGCATAGAACTTATAGTTATGTCTAGCAATTTCAACTGTAAAATGAGACCTAACTGCCAATCTAGTACTGCAGTTAAATTTGTTTTGTATCATTTTTGTTCAAATACATTCAACTATTGTCATTATTAAGAATTTTAATGTTTTCACTTTGAATAAATTTTTATTCATTTCAACCTGGAAAGAGATTTATGTTCAATACCCTTGCCAAAGGTTTGAATTCATCTCTTCCCTCAGCTAGGGTTAAATAGTAAGACTTGTATCATGAAAAATTGTTATTCTCAAAAAAAAGTGTTAATGCAATATTTACTCTCAAAAAATATTCTTACAATCCAAAATATGTTTCAGCTTTAAATAATCAACAATGGGTTGATAAACTGTAAAAAACAAATCAGTCAATCAATCCTGGAGACAAACCTTGTTGGTTGACTTCAGTGTTTGAATTAATTCTAGCTATCTAAGTATACATTTTTGCACATACATATGCGCACACACACATATATAGATTAACATAGTATCTATAAAAAAATGAATGTATTTTTACAGAGATATCAGCACTTCTGCTTGGATCAAAGTGTAGCATCCTTGCATTCTATAAAATGTGTTATACATACACACACATGCACATTATTTCTGAAAGGATTTTTATCCAATTTTATTTCTTATTACTATAAATGCTATTAGTAAGACTTCTCAATTTAAGTTGGTTATTAAATTCATTGTTTAAGAAAATAAAAACCAGATGTCAGCTCAAACATGCGTACCCACTAAAAATAATGTTTACAGTAATAAGCACACACACACACACACACAAGGAAAATTAATGACAAAGTGAAAAAAATTTTTGTGAGGCATGGTTCATCCTTTAGTTTGGTAGTAAAATAGGAAACTTCAACAAAAGGGATTTTAAAATTATCTATTTTATTAAACATATCGATGTGTAAATCTTCTAATTAGCCATTGTAGTTGCTATCCCATTCGACTGGGGATTAGTTTCCATACATGAAAATAACATATCTACATTCATTGACATGTAAGTTCTTAACTCCCTGTAATCACTTTCTATCTCTCTAACATTCCCACGTTTGGCTCAGCCAATTAGAATCAGCATCCCTATTTTGTCTACTATCTAAACCTTAAAGGTTAGCCTCAGAAGGTCTGAGACAAAATATACTGCCAGTAAAAATAATAGTTTGTAACTATTATTTAACATTTGTTAAAAAAATTGATTACATCAGATTATGTGCTTTCTGCCAGGATCTCTAAAGTTTGCTCAGCTTAGTTGCAATTTAAAACACACATGGACTCTGTGGGTTGTCTGTAATATGGATTTGCTAGCCGCCCTGGCAGATCAGTCTGCTTGAAAATGGGTATTAGCTGGAGATATATATATGAGGTCTAATCAAAAAGTGTCAAGACTAGTGCTATAAAAAAAAAACTACAGCACATATCAATTTGACATTTAATCTCCTGCAAAGTAGTTTCCTTCTGAAGCCACTGACTTTATCCAGTCGAACCTGAAGAATGTTGTGTTTGGCCAAAAGCTGCTACACAAGCCATTGTCACTGATTGAACATCTGTGGTGTGGTGAGACTACTACACTCTACACACTTTCCTTCAAAGCACTGCTATAAACAATAGAAGTGTGTGAGAACATTATAACAGTGTGTATAAAGTTCAAGGTCAATCTGAGCCAAGTGATTTCATGCTGTGAACTTTAGCTCCATTACTATAGCAATAGTCACAATACTTTTTGATCAGATCTCATATAAAGGAATCAATGGATTTTTTTTTATTTGACATTATTTCTATTACTCAATGTGCTTGAATAAGAAATAAAGTAACGAAAAATTCTGTTGTTTCCTTAGAAATTGCTTTTACATTTTGGATATGAAAAAATGGGCTGATATAGGATTTTAAGATCTGAATGAGAACTACAGTAGAATCATTGAACATTATTGGGCTGTGATGCTCTCTGTGGCTGAGTGGTCTAAATTATTCCAGATCAGACTGTTGTTTCTTCTACAAAGGAGGATGCAGGTTCAAAACCTGCTGGAGAACATTTTTTTCTTTTCTTTAAGTCTCAAATGCACAGGCTGTAGACAGGATTCCTGCCTTTTTTTTTTTTTTTATAAAACAAAAAAAAAAGAAACAGTTACTCAAACATCGTACCCACAAAAATAATGTTTTGAGTAGTAGAAACTTTATGTAATGTCATCCACACACACACACACACACACACACACATATATATATATATATATAGCTAATATTAGTGGTAAATATACACATATATATGCAAAATATATAAATATATATACATAGGTGCATACACGTACATGTATATTTTTTGAATGAAAAATTCCAAGAGGATAGAATCCAGGTAGAACTTGATGTCCAGGATAGAGTAAGGATATAATAAAAAGGCTTAAACACTAATGACCATGGAATATTAGTGTTTAAGCCTTTTTATTATATATATATATATATATATATATATATATATATATATATATATATAGGATTAATACAAATATTAAATTTGTTACTTAGCTGATTGATATTATTATAGACAACAGACATTTTGGCTTGATTAAATTTACTTCAACTTTTCCAAATTATGAATAACCCTTCTCAGGCAAGGAGGAAATTCTGTCAGAAACTGACCAAAGTTCATTTTGGAAGAAAAGAAATAAAATCTCTGTTACCCTGATGATGACTTAAAAAAGACAAAAGCTTGGAGCATATTTTTTATACTTTTCTATTAAATGAATTAAACATTATGTTTTAAAATAATAAAATGAATTTAAGAACATTTACAAGGATAATTGAACCCAGAATTAACTAGACAAGATTTTAATTCAACCAGTTTGTTTTTTTTTCTTTATATCCAATAATACTGTTGTTAAAGTTATCAGCAGTGTTGTGAATTTTATTAGAGTTCTTATTCCAGCCTGATTCTCCCATGTGCTTGGTCATAAAGAGACAAAAGTTTACCAAAGTCACAGACAGAAATTACGCAACCTTGTCTGGAGTACACAGTGTGCCTAGAGAGATTCATACTAGACTTCACCATCAATTCCAATATTGTAGAATTTTTGGAAACTTGAATCAACCCTATCAAGTTGACACACCGGACCACTACTGAGGTTGGAAAAGAAATCCAGATGACCGATAGGGTTGGTATTACTCAGCAAAGCTAGCAACTAGTGTCCAAGAGGAAGAAGAAAAGAGACTGAGCTTGGAACCAGGGAAGCATGGTGGGTGAGGTGATAGGTGTTGTGAAACATGTCAACAATAAAAGGTAGACTTTGTATATGTTGAGGATTAAACTTGTATCACTAAACTGTTGTTATTTCAACAAAAGAATTGCATACAAAATATTAAAATTTTGGCATTAAATAACCCATAGAGGTGTCAATATGTCGTTAAGCAAAAACAACCAACCAACCACTCAATATTTTAACTTTCTGATCTATTGTCAGGGTTCAGTTCAAAATTTCCTGAAGATTACCCATATTAACAGACACCTAAAGAAATCTGGAGAGCACAATGGCCGAATCATTGTGATGATAACGATATTACTCTGATTGTAAATAATAACAACTCCTTATCCCAGAAATTCAGACAGAAGGTGATCAGATGATATTAACAACAAAGATAATGATGTTGGTCTGAATGTAATAATGATAACTCTTCATGCCTGAAATTCAGACAAAAATATTTTTCCCTGATTGAAACTTTTAGTATTTTTAATCTGTTCATTTAAAAAAAAAATTCAACTGTTTGTTTATTTATTTGTTTTCAGGTGTTTGCAGTGCGAGCAGGTGGCACTACAGGTGTGGTGGTGAAGGGACCAGATGAAAAAACAAACTTAACATTCAGGTAATAGACTAAAGTTTAATAATTGTGTAACTTCATGCTATTAGCAATTTTGCAGGTGGGCAAAGTTTAACTTAACTGCTCCTGTGTAATTTGAAGTTATCTATTTTCTTAAATTTCTGCTAATGTTTTTTCTAATTACAGAATCATTCTAACATGAAAAGTGGGAACGTTTATACAAAATGTTGCTCAAAATTCCTGTGAATTTGAACAGTTTAATCAATCTGTTGATCTGAAAACTGGACATTTCACATATTTGTTGAAATCACTCCATTAGAAAAAAAAAACCTCATTGGCTAAAATTTTTCTTTCTTTGCGGAAGTTAATTTGTTTCTTGCAATTTTGGGTAAAACTTTGTGTGTGAGATTTTATATCTATATACACTAGGTACCTCCACTTTTTTACTGAAAAAACAGCATAGCATGTTAATAAAAACAAAGTTCTATTGTCTAAATATTTGTTATTATTAAGAGGAAAGGCACAAGTATTTTTTTTATTGTTTTATTAAATTTTTAATCCTTTCTAGCATATTTGAAATTTTGCTTAAAAATCTTTTTTTTTGTTTGTCAGCGGTCGATATATTATTTAGTGTTTTAACACTTTTTTTTTTCCAGGTGAAAAACACATTGATTTGTAAATTCTTGCAAAAATCAAATAATTGTCGGATTTCAATCAAACCCTCAGTACATATTCACAAATGAATGAAATTATTTTAAAAAAATTTTGTTTTCAGCAAATCTTGGTAAAAAAAATTTTTTTTTTTTTTTTTTACATATGTTTAAAAAAAATGCTACTTTACTTAAAAGAGAAAGCAATTTACTAAGACGAAATCATTAGATCATTCACAGTAAATTTGCATTCAAATTTTTTCAACATTTCACCTTTCTTGGCAGATCTTCTGTTAATCACTATGTAGGTTATTTAATAACAAAAGTGTTAAACACCAAAAGAAACTAAACGAAATTGGCTAGATTTACCCAAACATATCTAAACATTTAAAAGTACCCCCTCCACATCATGCGCATTTGTAATTACATCAACAGAAACTTCACTTTAGTCGACTGAAGTCCTAATTGGAAAACATGTCATACAAAAAATTTTTCTTACTTTCTTATTAATTTTCCTAACATTGCTCTGGTATATAAAAATTTATATATCATCTCCTCCCATATATATATATATATATATATATATATATATATATAACACCTACTATGATAAAGCTGACAATGTGAATGAATGATCATCAGGCCAGGTTCAATCTTTTTATCTTTTTTTCCTTGTTTTCTTTTACTACATTGACTAGGAGGGCCTGTAGTTCTTCCTGTGTTTTCTTTACTTGAGTTATTTATTTAATCTATTTTCTAGGTCTGTCGAAAATCCATCGAAGGCTCTTTATCTCTTTATCATACAATTTAAAGATCAATAGCAGCAACTTGGTCCCAAGAAATGCTTGAAAGAAATCTATTGTGTCAAGGGACTCGACTCTTGGTTTTGAATTCTGGGTTGTCTCCCTTCGTTTTCTAATACATTTAGAAACCATTCTGCTATTTAACTCATAGCTAATGAGAGATTGAAGATTTATAACTTTCCAAAATTTTCATCATCAAAGTATGAACTTAGTTCACAGATTCTATTTTCCATACTGTTAGTCACAAAGCCATTTGCTCTTCTATATTTATAATAATTTTATATAAGCGATTTTTTAAAAAAAATGTATCTATTTTAATTCAGAAAATATATGGCCAAGATGTATAAAGTTATGAAACCCAGTTTAGTAACCATTGTTTTATATATATATATATATATATATATATAAAAACATTAATTTCAGTAAATATTTTATTGTATATTTTTATATAGGTTAATGTTGTAGTTACTGAATCTTCTTTAAATAGAAAGAACTATTGAGCAAATGAATGATAAAGTGGAGAAAATTCTGTGTAACACTCTAGAAAAGCCTCATGGGACAAAACATGTTAAACAGAATTTTTCTATTATGTCATTCATTTGCCTAACATTGTTCTTATATATAGAAATTTATATCTCATGTCCTCCCAGAAAGGACTGTTTGTTTCATTTTTTTTTTTTTTTTTTAATCATTTCACCCCCAAGCAAGATAATAAAGCCACTATGGCACAAGGATTTAGAGAATACAAGAAAAACTACTATTAAGGAGAGATGACAATAAAAGAACAAGAACTAAGAAGACAGAAGATAACTGACATTGTATTTAAACATTTGAGGATCAAAGTTGGCTCCTACTCCTCACCTATCCATTAGTGATTCTGAAATCTTTCAACTTTATAAAATTTTCTGATGCAAGCAATATAGATCAGAAATAAAGCTATAGTCTCCAATTGAGCATTGGCATAAAAAGCAACAAAAATAAGATAAAAAGATTTATGTTAATTTAATTTTTAAGTCCAAAGGCCATTGTACAATACAGACTTGTAACTGACATTAATAATAATTAAATAATATATATATATATTAAATTCTCCTTTTTTTTTTTTCTTTTTTTTTTTTTAGGATGGAGGATAGGGGTGAAGTAATATCCATCAAATTTTCTCCTGACCACAGAATTCTCGGCATACAACGATGTCTTAAGTCTGTAGTAAGTATTTGCTGTTTGTGTGTGTCTGTACACACTTGAATGTGCCAATATAAGCAGATAGATCACAAGTTTCTGTTGTATGTTTCCATTAAAAAAGAACAAAAATATTACAAAAAGAACTTTCAAGACAAGATATATACTGAAGGAATGTGAAGGGATATATTAGCCAAAAACTTATGTTAATACCAGCAAAGATGAAGATAATAGTTTGAATAAAAATGGAATAAAGCAGGGTTTTCCAACTTGGGCAATTTCAACTGTTGGGTGGGCAATGAGCAACTGAACTGAAAATAGTGGGTGATATAGGATTTTGAGTATTAAAAAGGTAACACCAACAAAAATATTTAAGGGAGATAAACCTGTATAAAAAAAGAACAGTAGGCTAAATGGGGAATAACTGGGTCAAATTCTTAGATATAAATATCCCTGCAAACAAGGAATGTTTCAATATTTCCTATTGTTTTGTGAAGGATCATTAACATTCAAATAGTTCTTCAAACAAAATAACATTTTTTTTTTTTTTTTTTTATATAAATCAGATAAAGGAAAACTGAGAACAACTTTGCCAGTGAAATTAAGAATTGACCTCAAGATAATTTATATTTAATATAAAATTGTTTTTATATATTTTTTTTTTTTTTATCACATTAGCCATCTTGAATTTATCATGGTATGAAAAGTGGCTGTCAAAACATAATTTACTCATCACTGTATGCTTTTGAATATTTACTATACAGGTAGGGAGTGAAAAATGTGTTAATGTGAAAGTGTGCGATAGTGCAAAAAGGATAGGAAACCCTGGAATAGAGAAAAAGAGTCCTTTACTTTGTTTGTTAATCATCCTATTATTATAATTGTGCTTGTACCTCCCTTTGTTAGTCTGCAAGACCATTATGCCCTGCCAATACCTCATAAATAATGGACTATTCTGTTTTGATCATGTGGAAAAAGGGAAAAGACACTACTTGTTTTCAGTGAGAAAAAGAAATAAAGAAGAGAAGATAGAAGTGAAGAGAGAGAGAGAATCAGATTAAGCTGATAAAAACGGATACTACACACTGATCTTAGTCAAAAGGCCAAGAAACGACTGTGTTGAAAGTACCATTTTTCAGATGCACAATATCGAACAATGGAAACTAAATAAGGCCACTGCCAAAAATTCAGTTACCATAAATAAAATAACATCGTTCGGAATTATTTTAAGGGAAATGTTTGTAAGTCAGGGATTTGGCTAGTATAATTGTGTAGGGAATAAGCATTCCAAATGGTGATGTTAATTCACTTTTATCAGTTGTTTCAAGCAGTTATTGTTTAGAATTTAGTTTATCATTTCCATAATATACTGTAACACTATAGCTTCATCAATTGCAATCACAACAATCAAATGTAATACAATAGGTGATAGATACGTGTTCTGGCTACTGACTTGGCAATGACTCCTCTGCCCAGATTGTGTTTAGAAGATCTGAAGAAATTGCAAATTCAAGCTATCTGCATTTTACTAAAATCTAAAGTTGACAGATTCCCCAGATTAACCAAAATCATGAACTACCTTAACAAGATTCCAAGAGTTTATTTTACCTACATTTTACCTATTGGTTACATAAATGTTTTAACTACCATCTTTCTTTCCCTTTACTAAAACTTGACAGCAATTATACAGTGAGTCTGGCAGTTTTAACAGACTTCTGCTGTTTTTTCTCTCCAACAGCATGAATCAATTCTACCAAAGTGTGAAGCACACACATATATATGGAAAGTAATGCACTAGTTTGTCATCAATGATTTATTGACATAATTTGACCATTAATTTACAAAAAAATAATCTTCCTTGTATTAATCTATTCTATCTTTAAATTGTAGGAATTCATAAATTTTTCCCATGATATGGTGCCAGATAATTTAGAGTATTCACAGACCTGCAAGGTAAGTTTTTTTTAATCATTTATTTATTAATATTAGGTTGGTGCAAAAATATTATCGTTTTCTCACATAGTAACATATGTTAGAAAACGATAATATTTTTGCACCAACCTAATAATTTCAAATTACCTGGAGTTGAAAAACTAGAGCAGGGTGTACTTTCTCTTTCTTTTTTTTCTTACTTGTTAGGTATTTTTTAATAATCATGTTGTGTATAAAATGTGAAATTATTCCAGTAGGATAGTTAAGTGTTCTTTGAAAAATGTTCATTGTATATATATTTAACCTTATTGTACTTGATTCAAAAGTTCTATTATAGGATTTTCGTTTCTTAATATTTTTTTATTCTTGACAATAAATCGCTAAAGACAACAAAGGTTAGAAAGAAAAACTGACCAAAAATGTACCAGTGTCAGAAAGTATTTTGGTAGTTTATAGTATTTTAAATAGCCCTTTTGAGAGAGTAAACAAAGTGTTTAAAATAGCCCATTGGGCACAGTAAACAGTGGGGACATCAGTTTTCTTAGTAAGTTGGTTAGTATTTTATTCAAATAATTTTGTTCTGCTAACAATCATAAAAAAGTAAGCTATAATGAACTCTGAAAATGAGAGATTAACGATTTTACTTGCATTTAATCAATAAAATTATTAAAAACACATGCTACACTTAAAAGTTTGTGATATTTTATTTTACATCAAGTTCATTGAAGTGATGATGAATCAGTCTGTCTTTCTTTCATGTGTGGGTGTGTATGCAAAAATAATTTCAATAATGTTTAAAGTGGTTGATTGTCATCAAGCTCTATGATGACTTTCTTTTAAGACATTGAAACAACAAATAAACCAATAATCACTACCGAAAAGATTTTTTGAAACAACAAATAAACCAATAATCACTAGCGAAAAGATTTTTTGAAACAACAAATAAACCAATAATCACTAGCGAAAGATTTTGTACTGAGGCCAATGTCTTCAAATGAAATCTTCACAGAACCTTCCAATTTTATGTTTATGCTTCAACAAATTCTTAATGCCACAGTGATTGAAATAAATAATTTTCATTTTTATTATGATTGCAAATCCTATAAAATCACTTATGGTCATAGATACACCACATCTACTGCAGCAGGAGTGTTTCTTGGACAAGACTGCCTGACAGAGCCCAACTCTCTCCAAGCGGAATCGAATTCAGAGTTTTCCTTGGATGGCAACCAATCCCTAGATTGGTTGCCATCCAAGGTTGTAGGAATATATTTTTAAATACCAGAACAATGCTAGGAATTCCAATGACAAAATGGAAAATCTTTTTCATGTGATGCTTTTCATCCTTTAGGAATTCTTTGAAATACATCAAATGAAAATCTTTTTCCACATTTCTCATTGATTTTTCTAAAGTAATGGTTGATATATAATTGAATAAAACATAATTGTACTTTTATAATAAAGTTGATAAACAAATATGATAGTTTCTTATGAATCAACTTAATACTTGTTTTAGTGGTTTGTTGCTTATTTATATAATGATAATTTCTGGGTGTATTTGTTTAATGTTTACCATCACGAATCTCATAAGCTGTTAGGGTTGTAGCAGCCCCACACCTACTGCCACCATAGCAACAGAGGTATTTCTTGGGCAAGATAGCTTGACAGAGCCCAACCTTCTCCAGGCTGGTTCAAATCCAGTTTTCTTTCTCTTACAAGTAAGGCTATAGGGTCAAATCAATCTTACTATTTATCCATAGCTGGGGGAAAGTGATGGATTCATACCTTTCCCAAGGATATTAGCACATAAATGAATGTAATGAATTTGAACTTGGCTTGCTGATTCCTCAATCTGAGCCATTATCCATTACTTCACTCTGCCTCCAGCCTAGATTTTCTAAAACATCTATATAAAAATAGATTATAATATATAGAAATAATTATATGTAAAAATCTCAAAAAGCATTTTATTACAATATACTAAACATTTCAACAATAATTCAAAAGAAGAGTTTGTGATATTTTTCTTTTTGTTTATATCATCTTACAGAGTAAATCCACGCAAATCCGCGGGTTTTGTTGGTGCAACTGCAATGAGATTGTCTTCATCACAGATCAGGCGGTGGAGTTTTATCAGGTATAGTAAGGGATTGTTTGATTAATTATCATATTTGTGTCTTTTTTGAAATTGCCTATTTAGGCATGTAGATAAAGATACTTCTTTTCATAATTTCTGTCTGAATTGCCAAGATGAGACATTATCCTTATTTACAGTTGTACTAATGTCCTCCTCATCTTTATTATTACCACATTTCAGTCATCATACCCTCAGGCCTTCTTCAGTTCTTCTGAGAATTACTAAAAAAAAAATGGAGAAGACAATATATATGGACAGTAGAACGAGAACATTCTATCCATGTTGATTAAATAAAGGGTTCAGTCCAAAACTCCCAGAAGAAAGACATTGATCTGAATGTAAACCAATGTAACATTTTGTTATGCCTACAAATGCTTAAGTCAAAAAAATAATATTGTAATTCTAAAATAAAAATATTAATCACTCTGAATTTGGCAAAACAAAACAAAAAAATGAATCTTATCATGAGAAGGTGTTGGTGGTGTGACAGCTAACAGCATAAAGAATGGTTTGAACTCCAACTGGTAAAAGTTATTTACTCACTATATATTAGGTTGGTGCAAAAATAATGTCGTTTTTTGACCTATTTTTAACGTCAAAAAATGACATTATTACGTCATTATTTTTGCACCAACCTAATAGGAGTAATTATCTGCTACACTAGCTTGTTAAGCATTATCCTAGTCAGTGATACTAGACAATCTCCTCGTAAAGAGAAGTTTTGACACAGCTGAGATGTGTCTCTACAGAAGGATGCTGAGAATACCATGGACTGAATATATGAACAACATGGAAATTTTGAAGATAATGGAAACAAAAAGAACACTTAGAATCTGAAAGAGACAGTTGAAATTTCTAGGACCCTTAATGAGGAAAGAGGGCTTGGTTAACTTGACACTCACAGGACATATTGAAGCCAAGAAGAGCAGAAGTAAACAGCCCATAATCCACCTTGACTTTCAGTTAGCCTGAAGTATATTTATGAGTATTCTTAAATTTAAAAATTTTAAAAGACTAATGACACTACTACTGTTTATAAATACTTGTTGCAAAATAAAATCCTTACATTAAAGTCTATCAGGGGACAAAATGCATCAACTAAGATAAGCTTTCCTTTTGCCTTTATTCATATTGTCATTTTAAAGATATGTTTTTAGTTTTATATCTGAATTTTTGCACACACACACACACACACACACACACATATATATATATATATTATAAATTGACTGATTTAAAATATGGTTTTTTCACTACACAGTTCTAACCATGTTTCAAAAATGGAAGCTAAAAGCTTCAAATTTAATTTTGTAATTAAAGACATTAGTTCCATTTCATCCTCAAGCAAATTTTGGAGTCACTTGAGGATGAAATGGAACTAATGTCTTTAATTTAATTACAAAATTGAATTCGAAGCTTTTAGCTTCCATTCTTGAAACATAGTTAGAACTGTGTAGCGAGAAAACCATAATTTAAATCAGTTAAATTATAATATTAATGCTCTGTAAATTTACATTGAGCACTATTTTGTAAAAATAAAAATATCTATAAGAACACTGGATTATATATCTTACTGTTCTTTCTTTTTATTTATATATACATACATACACACATATATATATATATATATATATATATATATATATATATATATATATTCTCAAACAGGTTTGGTTGAATAATTCAGACATATCATGTTGATTAGTTTATGTTGTGATCCTTTCAAGTTCACAGATTAATTTCTTGGTAGCCTTAGAAAATTGATTAAGAAAAATACCAAAATTTTTTTTCAAATAGTTTTTATTTTCCCAAGTGCTTTCAACCTCATCTGAGATCAACTTTATGGGGGATAAGTTGTATGTGTTTTTGAAAATTCAAAACATTTCAACTGTTCATTTTTACTGCTTATGCAGCATTCTAGAGTTCAAAGTTCACATGTTTTGTTTTTTTTTTTTTCTAGTATAAGGGAAGTAATTTTTCCATTTTTGCTCATACATATATAATTTTTTTTTTATAAGTATTTATATGATATGTCTAAATTATTCAACCAAACTTATTTGAATGAAAATATGCTGCCGAAATATACACAATATATATAATATATATATATAATTAATGCAAATATAAAATTTGTCACTTAGCTGATTGGTATTACCTTCAGCATCCCAACTCTAGAGTTTCATAGACAGGTCCTCAAGCAATCACTCTGTCCACTCTCCAGGGGATGAGGTGTGCTAAAATGTTCTCAGTTCAACCAAGATTCCCTTCCAAATAATTTCATGTTTGGTCATATTTTGAAAAATGGGTCGAGCTAAGAACATTTCAGCACCTCCATCATTTGAGTATATTCTTTCATCTTGGGCTTTAAGAGCTTATGTTTTTTTAGATAAACACTTTGGCAACCATTGTTGTATCTTTCACTTCTGACTTTGGAGTGAATAATAGATATTCAACTTTAAACTAAGGACAACCACAAATTGTGTAAAAGAAGTTTTCAGATCTGTGAAATATTGGTGAATAATGGCACAGTAGCTGGGAAGATAAAGTGAAAAGCAATAGCAAAAGTGCAGGTTGTCTTAGAAAGACTGCAGACTTAAATAAAAAAAATTGATACAGTGAAGTTGGTTTTCTAGCAAACTGAAATTGTTTCCCTTTCTCTTGCATACTCGATCTGGGTGAAATTTTCATGTCATCAAAAGTCTAGGTTGGTTTAAGAAAAATTCCTTTGACATTTATTCTTTTCATGAAATTGTTGACTGAAACTCATTTGGTAAAAGAATACTAATATAGGTAAAATTTGTTTTCTTTTCTTATTTAATGAGATCCCTGCCAGATTGGCAGCTTATCTTTCCTTTGACTTAAGTCTAACAGCTTAGTGGAGAAAGAACTGGCTGGTCATATTTCAGTTATGTGCCATGCGTGATACACACTTAGGTGATCATATCTTTTGATACATGACTGATGAGGCAGATTTTTTCCTGCAGTAGGTTGCCATTTCTTTCTGTGGTAGACCAATTGACATCCAAGGCTATAGAACCCAGCCTGTCCAGCTATTTACCTATAGCTGGAGGGAGAAAAAGAGGATTCATACCTTTCCCAAGGGTATTAGCACATAAGTAAATGTAATGGATTTGACTAGAATTTGAACTAGGCTCTCTGATTCTTCAATCCAAGCCATTATTCATTACTCCGCAGTGCCTCAAAGACCAAACTAGTGATATTCCATCATTGCCAATCAGATCCAAAAATATCACCAGTCTCTCAGGGTGGCACCATGCCATGAACGCCTATTGAGACAAAATCAATTCAGACCTCAAATAGAGATGATCCATCACTAAAGAGGCTAGAAAAATGTTTGGTTCCTTGTACTGACTCCTCTTACTGTCCTCTACCTTTACAAGAGCCAGATTAGGCTGAAAATGGACTATTGCTGCTATATATTGGCAAGAGCGACCCAGTCTTCACTTTCCAGTTTCGATAGTCCAAAAGCATCTCTGCTCCCTTGTGGGTAACAAATTATTTTCCATCCTACAACCCCTTCCTCACAGACGAAATGTCGCAAGCCTTTCACTATTTCTGTGCTCAGACAAACTACATTCCTTTGTTCCACCAGTTCTTACCTGCACAGCAAAGACCTGCCATTCTGCTCACATTGTAGCAAACCACTCACAATCCTTTCGTATTCCATTGGTGACATTTAAGCTCCAATTGAGCAGCTTCTTCCCATGAACTGCTGCTCTGTGGAACCAACTCCCAAGAGGATGCTTCCTCAATCACTGCAATCTTAACTTGTTCAAGTCTAGGGTTAACTGTTATCTTCACCATATATATGCATAAACTATGCTTCTTACTCTGGAATCCTTTACCTCAAGTGGTTTAGTACACGGTGAACATCATAATAAAAAAATCAAAAAAATCTCGACATGAAGATTAAATGTTATGTAAGAAATTCTATTTATTTAAATATCAGTTATTTGTTTTTGTTTCTTTTGCAGATATCTCCTGAAAAGAAATCTTTAAAATGCTTGAAAACTTTTTCTCTTTCCATTAACTGGTTTGTATGGCTGGTAGGTACAAAGTTACATAATTTATGTTTTTCGTTTTTGATAATATTATCCTAAATCCAAAATTGGCTATAGTGAGTGTAATGCCTGTAATATTTGCTGAAATCATCTCAGACTAACAAAACTGATGTAATCATAATTAAAAAAATAATAATAAAGAAATTATATTATGTACTTTTGAATTTATAGAAATAATTGTTATTGCTATGTCTCAGATCAGCTTAATGTAAACTTAAAGAAAAATATATAAATAAAAATCTAAGCAAATTTCTCTTATATTGTACTTTTCTCATTTTAATAAAAATTACTCCAAACATTTTCATAGAATTTCTATAAAATAAAAGCAAATTCTTATTAAACAATTCCAGATAGAGAATCAAAAACCAAATTGACATTTGAAGCACTAAGAATCAGTTTTGCTTTATATTATCTTTTAGGAAGCCATTTTGTACCTTAATTACCTGAAATTTTGAGCAGCATCTAATGTTTGATACCAATCAAGAATTTGAAAAAAAAATTATGCAAATTCTGCTAAAATGCTCAAGCCCAGACAATTTTCTATTAAATAAAAAAAATTCTGTGTATTCCTCTTTCAATTTATTGATGTTTAATTGTAATCTAAAGTTTTAATTTTGTTTTAACTTTCAGCCCGTCAACTGTGTTCTTTTAGTTTCTTCAGGAACTATTGGAAATACGCTAAATCCATTTTTGTTTAAGGTATGTAATTTTTTTAACACTAAAGTAAGGCTGTCACACTTATTGCTTTTTTTTTTATATAACCACTCTTTTGAAATGTAGCAATTTATTCAAAATAGTTAGAAAATTATTGGATCATTTCTGATGCAAAAATACCTTCACTTTTAACAAACAATGAAAATGATGACCAAGTTACTACAACAACCAACAAATTTTAATGCAACTACTACTTTATTCTGTAGGTAACCTGCTGCCTTGCAGATTAAGTGCAATACATGTACACATCAATAAACATGTATCCATTGGCAATAAGGTCTGACTTACAGTCACATGATGTTGAAACACCAAGTCCCATACAATCACTGAAGTTGAGCCATATCAAGCCTGGGCACTACTTAGATGGGAACACCAGGTGCTGTAAACTTGGAGGTGCATTTGGTGTAATGGATAATGGCTGAGAATTGTTAATTAGTGAGCCAAGGTACAATTCCTGTTGGGTTCTTTCTATTCATTTACACACAAATACCATTGGGAGAAGTATAAATCCATTTCCCCCCAGCTATGGAGTAATTAGTAAGACTTGTATCACTAAACCATTATTATCTTCCCAAAATGTTTTCTGGCTTTTAATAACTGGCAAGCGGTTGATAAGCTGTAAAAAAATAAATAAATCAATCAATCAATCAATCAAAGCAATAAGTTCTTCACCAACATAAGACTTGTATACAACAAAAATATATTAGGTTGGTGCAAAAATAATGACGTAATAATGTCGTTTTTTGACGTTAAAAAATACGTCAAAAAACGACATTATTACGTCATTATTTTTGCACCAACCTAATACTATAGATATTAAAGTGTAAAAAAGACTACAGGGATTAGAATCTTTAAGATCAATACATTTAGCTGATGAAGAATCTTGCTTGAGAGTGTTGCGGGCGTTTGGTGGTTGTGTTTAAGGTTAGAAAACAATCATCTTCTGGTATATTTATCCCACAACAAAAAATGGTGGACTTGCAATGTGAGCCTGGATAATATTAGGTTGGTGCAAAAATAATGTCGGTTTTTGACGTATTTTTTAACGTCAAAAACCGACACTATTTTTGCACCAACCTAATAGAATAACAACAAAACTATATATATATATATATATATATATATATATAAAAACAAACAATAAGGATGTAATAACAAAACAAGGGTATACATAGACTATAGAAGATTGTTGCATGTTACAAAACAATGAATATGAAAGAAGACATTTAAAGACTAAAGAGTATTTTTGTGTGTGTAGTTTGGTGTAGGCGAAATTTCTAGAGAAAATGAAGTGAAAGTGTGTACGTGCATGCGTTCCCCAGTGGTAAACACATTCTCCGCATTCAACCTAAATCATATTGTCGAAGAGGAAAATAGGAAAAAGAGAATAACAAAGAATGTTACTTTCTATTCATAGGCTTAAGGAGTGTCCCCTAGTGACAGTTTTTTTAGAAATGTAAGTGGGGTAATTCCACAATACTTCCCTCCATATGGGGAGAATTTTGTTCTGCTCATATGTCCATAAAGTTTGTGTATGTTTGTTTTGTCCCTTGTAGGCTGAAAAGAAAAAGAGCTGAACAGTTTGGTTGTGATGTGTGTTTAAACATGTCAACAAAAATGTACTTGTGTTACATACTGTGTTATCAGGGTGCTATATAATGTAGTATGCTCTGGAAGATACATCAGAAGTGTAGAAAGACAGGTATCAGTGGTTGGTATTAAGATTTTGTTATTTTCCAATGCACCACATTGAATTGATTTTTGTCTGGAAGACCTGGTTTGATGTGCATGGATGTTGTTGGTGTACAAAAATTTTAACCTTTATGACACTGCAGGTGAAAATTGTCACCGTAGAATTTTCTCTCTTTGCTACTCTAGACACATTCTGTTGCCTTGTGATGGTTGCTATAAATAAACACTTGTCGACTGTTATTTCCAGTATTTTAAGCTGGAAATTGCCTACTACTACTTTGGAACAAGGTTCTATTTTCCAACACCACTTTGAATTCTTCTAGACTCTACAAAAGGTGTAATACCAATTAAACCCATATTAATTTTTTTTTTTTTTGTAAACAAAAATGACTGCCTCAATATCCAACAAATTCAACAATTCAGGAGTTTTTTTTTTATTAGGACTCTGAATTTTGAAGGCTTTACTCAAGTTGATATTTATGGTGAAGTGGATGATGACCACTAGCAGCTACTATCATCCACACCTAATTAATTTTATGGAAGCTACTGGTGATCATTGATATACCTGATAGCCTTTCTGGAGGTGAATTATTTTGTCTATTTATAAGTGACGAAATAATAACTTTATTGGTCAACGAGACAAATAAATATGAGTCAGGTGAAAGAAATAGCAAACAAATGCTAATGTCTTCTCATATGTAAACACAAAGAAACGCATTGCTCTTTTTTTTTTTTCTTTTTTTTTTTTTTTGACAAAATGAAAGCCTTCTTAACAATTTTGCTTCTTATTGCACCACCAGAACTCCACAAGGAGTAATAAAAGTTAAAGTACATTAAATTATGTATTTTTTAATGTATTTGTTTTTTATTTCAAATTTCAATTTCTTTTTGTTTTCAACGTCAAGACATGCATCCAAAACATAATGCATCACATCAAAATATTACTCATTCATTCTTTTATTCATGTACAAAAATTAAAATCTATATGCACAATACAAAGAAAGTCAACAATTTTAAAACAGTAGGTGTTCGTGTTTTTGCACCCTCGAAAAAAAATTATGCAGTGGTAGGGAGAACAATTCCAGAAAGAAATTAGCGTGGTAAAGGTTAATAAAAGCTTCAATTTGTAAAGTTGTTAAGCTGATGTACCACAAGTTGAATACATGTTTGCAAGATCTTTAAGATATCTGTTATTATTGTCTATTTTTCTTGGAGGCACAGCTATCTCCGTGTATTATTAAATCATACTTGCAGATTTCTTAGTTTGTTCATGTTAAGATCTTTGAAGAGTGAAAAAGGTCAGTGAGTCACCTTTGGGATTATTTCAAACTTTATCTGTTACGTCTACGAGAAACAGAGCTGTTTAAAGTTGAAAATGGAGTTTGAATGGTATCTTCTCATGTAAAATGAGCTGTGTTTTGTATGCTTTAAACTAGTATAATGAAAGTCGTATTTTTTGCTTTGGTGAAAAAAAAATTTGTGATGTCTGCTAGTTGAGGTAAAGTCAGGTGTAATGGTGTCTAAGTGAAAGAAAGGGTCAAACAAAAAGCAGTAGAGATGAGATGTGTGGTGTTTGCCTGCTGACCATGACATCATGGTAGTAATTGCAATGGCAATTAGGGATTTTTTGGTTCGCGTTTCTTGCCAAAAAAATCTATTTGCTGACTTGGAGAACATAGTTATTTCATGTAGATGTGTTTTAGAGTTTTGAAATTTGTGATTTTGCTCTTTACATCAAGTCTAATCACAAACTGTAAGTTATTTTTGTTGTAAGTTTTACGTGTCTGCTGTACATCATAGGGTAGGTAGAGAAGTTGGTCAAAGTTTTTCTTCACTGGCTCTGTTTGAAAAGTATCTAAACAATGCATGGATTTGTTTATATAGTTTTGTGTTTCTTGTATCCAGGAGAAAAATATTGTGTCATGGTTCACCAATATGTTGTAGGTGACATGATAATCTGGATATATGAAAAAAGAAGACTTTTAAACTAGTGACTTGTTTGTGTGTATAAGTATGAGAAAATGAAAGGTGCATATGTACATGTATGTATGCATTCCCCAGTGGGAAATGCATTCTCTACATTTTACCATTTAAGAGGAAAAATAGGAAAAAGAGAATGACAGAGAATGTTACTTCTTATTTATAGGCTTAAGGAACAATTCCCTAGTGATGATTTTTTTTAGGAAAGTAAACAGGGGTAACTCTGCAAGAGTCACATGACATCACCATAAATATTTTATGGTGATGTCATATGGTTATACCGAATTTTAAAAAGTATTTAAATATGAGAAAGACAACATTTTTACATAACCCTGGATTTTGATGATGGTAAGAAGCATGATTGAAACATCTTGATCACTAACATTTAGGCATTAGCTACTCAGTTGATTCAGCCATAGATTCTCTTGTTAGGGTTGTAGAGGCACTACATTTGCTGCAACAGAGGTGGGTCTAGGGCAGTGGTTCTTAACCTTGCTGGAGATACTGAACCCTGCAAGTTTCATCTGTGCATTCACTGAACCCTTCCTCATTGAAAAAATAAAATATGATTTCTTTAAAACATATGTATATATTTTATTAGTGCACAAATGAACCATGCATCAGTTGCACACGAAATCACTATGTTCAAAGAACAAAACCAACAAAACATGACTTTCACACAAAAACGTAACTCTATGAATATTTACTGCAAATCAATTTGACTTTTGCTGTTGCCTGAAGAAAGATAGATTTACACCTTTTCAAAGTGCATTAGCACAAAGTAAACAAGACATAATCAAGCCAGAATTGAACTCAACACATTGATTTAACTTTTTGTGCCAATATCCATTGTACCCAATGTGCCTCCCACTTGTATGTAAAGAAAAGCTAACTAAAAAAATAAAATGGCTGTAGTTTTTAATGAAACATGTATAATTGAAAAGCTACTGCCTAAATGCACAGGTCTTACTTGAGCATATACTCATAAATTCTCTTTGTACAATTCCTAACAATTTCTCTGATTATTGTTTCTGCTAAAAAACAAAAAAATGACTTTGATTGTAACCTGTATAAGTGTTATCTGACAATCACATCAAAAATAATTATATCTTTCTTAAATGTTACTTTTTCTCTAAATGATTTTTAGCCCAGCACAGTGAATCGACTACCCAAATTTGATGTTGACTTGCCTACAGTTCCAAAGCCTCCTAAATTGGCACTACTTCAAAGAGATGTCACCATGACATGTTTGTGAGTATCATTTGGCCTTACTCAAGCAAATGTTCATCTATCTATCCGTGTTATTTTTTTCCACCTCGTTAAAAAATTACAACTTTTCCACCTTCCAACCAGTTTTTTCAATCTTCTGAAACAAAATGATTGTTATGCCTACTCACCTATACTGACTTACATAATAATAGCAAATTGTAATCCTATTGAAAGTGTGCTGGCATATTGCATCAGTGTTGATTGATAGCTTGCTCGTTAGTGTGAAGGCTGACAGTGTTGTGAGCAGCATTCTTAAAAGCAGACAAGACTCAACATTTTCTTTTCTTATACCTTTTGCTTTACTGACAATGTTCTTGGTTCTTTTTATACTGTATTATATAATGTGTTTAAAATAGGATGTAGAATCCTGTCAAAGTTTTTAAGAAATTTCACTGATGGAAAACGTTTCATTGAATCTAGATTTACTTATTCATTTTGTCTTTCTAGGCTTCATCAGATCCAAAAACAAAAAGAACTGTGTGTATGTATATTTGTGTGTATGCTTAAATAATGAATCCTAGTAATTTTTCCCTTAGCTGGCGTTTCTTGTAGTTTCTATATATTTAATTCATTGCAAAAAAGCTGGAGAAAATATACTAGCAAATTTCGACATGAATTAAGAATTGTAAAGAAAAAATACAGAATAAATATTAACAGCTTTTTTAAAATCACTTATTTTCTTTTTCTTTAATCACAAGAAATGCCCATTTAGGGAAAAAGCACTTTGATTCATTATTTAAGCATTCACACAAATACACATACACACATTTCTTTAGTTTTGGGATTTGATGAAGCCTTGAATGGCGAAATGTGTAATCGAGTTTCAATGAAATGTTTTCCATTTGTCGTATATATATATATATATATATATATATATATATATATAATATTTGAGGGAAATTTATTTCATGAGCTGCATGTGATGCTTTGAGCCCCTGCACAGATAGTGGCTTTTTTATTTTTATTTTTGCTTTTTTAGTGTTCACATCCCGAGGACAAGTTTTGGTGTAGAATGAATCAAAAAGATATGTAGTTTGAAGCAGAGTATAATAATAAGCACCTGATGAAAGCTAGAGGTCACTATAGCCGAAAGGTTGTGCAAATAACAACAAAAATGAGGCTAATATTTTGCCTGTAAATAGTAATAACTCCTCATTCAGGGTTGCATAGACCAGTTGTATTTCTATGCTCTTTGATATTAAAAATTTTTTAAGTGATGAATTATTATTATTTACATTGATTTACTCAGACTAGAATTCCCATCTTGGATAACATCACAATAACTTATTGAGCTCAAAATTCCTAGAAAGGTACCAACTAAAAACAGAGACCTGAAAAAGTCTGGAAGTTACAATAGCTGAAACATTGTGATGATAACAAGGTAGTAGTTAGGGTAAATCAGTGTATAATAAATAAATTATATATATATATATATATGAGGCACAGTGAAGTAGTGGGTAGCTGCTCGTATTGAGGAATTGAAGAGCCAAGTTTGAATTCCGGTTGAATCCATTACATTCACTTATGTGGTAATACACTTGGGAAAGGTATTAATCCGCTTCTTCTCCCTCCAGCTATGGGTAAATAGCAGGACAACTCTGACTTCAAAACCTGCAGAGGGCCATCTGTTTGGGGACCTTGTGGCATTTAGTGTACCAGGTCTCTGTATTCACCCCTTCAAAAAGTGTGGGTGGTTCTGCACAAAGCCTTTACCACTATAATCAAATCATATGTGCTGGTGTCTGGGTTGTCAGTTGGAACAGTTTAAATTTAAAGTCAGCCCACCTGAAAATCAATATTAGTATATATAGTCTTAAAACTGATCTAATAAACTTAACTGAAGAGCTGGATATAACAAGAAATAATTAATACAATTTCTTTTTACTGTTCAGATATGGTGTAGTTTATATAATTGTGTTGCGTCATCAACCTAGGGGAGGTACAACTGGTGCAGAAATTGTCTTATACCAACTCCAAAAGTAAGTACATTCTTTACATTTACTCTGTTTGTCATCTATTCTATATACAGTGGTCTCTTGATTAATGCAATTTTTCTTTAATATAGCTCTCTATATAGTCTCTTTTTAATATCTATAACCAGTGCACATCTAAAGTTTAGTTTAATATGCTTGTATGAAGTATACTAGATTTCCTTATATTACTTTCTCCTGCCTTTTTTTTTTTTTTTTTTTTTTTTTTTTTAAACCAATTCACCCCAAACAATGTGTTAATGCCACTAAGATGCAAGGGTCTACTGGGAGTGAAAAAGAATTTTCAAAGAAACCAGAAACTCGATCCTAAACAGTAAACAGGGATAAACTTCTGCTCCTGTTAAAAAATTGGAGAGGCATGTGAATTGGAAGATAGGTGAAACTATCTATTCCTATTGAGGAAAAAATAAATAGTAAATAAAATTTCAGAGTTTATGTGGAGATGTTAGAAGCATAGAGTTGAAGTAGACTTTAGAAGGAGCCAGAAACCCAATCCTGAACAGAAAACAATGGATAAACATGTACTCCTGTTCAAAAGACTGGGGAGGAGTGTGAACAAGACAATTATGTAATTGTGTTGTATAAAATTGAGGTATATAGTAATGTTTACACATACACTATGGACTGTCAGCACTTGTAGCTCCATAATACTGTAATATTAAATGTAAATAATGGGGGCATTTGAGAATAGAACAGATTATGGGTTGTTCTTGTTCTTGATACCATTTAACCCAGTATAACATGTCGCATGTTATTTAAAGAGAACATGAGCATTGCCAAGAGAAATGTTCATGTCCAAATAGAGGTGATTATAGGCCATCAAATATGATACTTAAAATTGATTTGCTTGTCATGTTTTCTTTATTATTTTTATATACTTACAAGATACTGTAAAAATATCTTAATGGTTGTATTCAAAATTTGTTTATTGTGTATGCTTTTCTTTTTTTTTGTCATTCTAGGGAGAGTCCAGCTAAGAAAACGGATATACTTCGATTGGATATGAGTGGACGTTTTGCTGTTAATGTAGTTGATAACCTTCTCATAGTCCATCATCAGGCTTCTCGTGTAAGCATTAAAAATGATTGATTTCTAAGGGTGTCAATTGGACTAAAAAAAACTAAATTACCAATTTCATAGAAAAATCAAAGGAAGAAAAATTGGTTACCTTTTCAATACTGAAATGTGGTCTCTTATTTTATTTTTTTTCACTTCTAAACTTCAATATTGGGGGGGGGGTCAATACTGAGCTTCAGCATTGGGCTCATTTCTTTTCTTTCTTTTTTTTCAATACTGAGCATTAGGCTCTTTTTTTTTTTTTTTTCAATACTGAGCTTCAGCATTGGGCTCATTTTAGTAATGAACATCAGCATTCAGTTCATTTTTCAATAATGAAATCTAATTTTGCATAAATTAAATCAACTGTTATATTGCAAAACTGCTTCTTGATTATATATACATGTTTCATTGAATTTGATGGACAAAGAGAATCTTCTAAGATTTTTTATTCAGTTTTTCTATTGTTCTACCATTTTTCTTTTAATAGACCTAAGATAGTGTAGAAACTGTCCATAATGATTATTGTCTTAATCTCCTTCTGCTAATTCATTAGCCATTTTCAAGTGATTTGTTATGAGTATATTTTTGTGTTATGCTCTAAGCCCTGCTGAATAGTAGTAATTCTAATCTATGTTGTATGGGATTAGTAATAATTCCATGTTTTTACTATGAACAGTTTCTACACTCTTAGTCCTCATAAAAGTAAAACCGTAAGAACACTAGAAATAATGAATAAAAGACTTATAAAATTTTCCTTGTCCATCACATTCAATGAAATTTTATTTTATACTAATGTTCACCAAATACAAGGCCCAAGAGCCACTCAAGGTAGAGGTCACTGTGATGTTGTATGAGCACAAGAAAGGAAAGTTCCTGAGACTAAGCAGGAAACATAACAGCTAACTCTAGATTTGAAGAGGTCAAGATTGTAGTGACACAAACAGACACACATATTCTATATCAGTTTTTACTATGCAAGTTTATTTCACAATAAAGTTTCACAAGTTCTCGTCTGATCACCACAATTAAGCAATGTTGAGCCTGGTCATTACTTACATGAGTGACTGCTTGAGAATACCAGGTGCTGTAAGCTTGGATGTTCTGTGATAGATAATGGCTCAGAATGAGAAATTTGAGAGGCTAGTTCAAATTCCAGTTGACTTCATTATATTCAATCTCCCCTTAAGCTATAGGTTAAATAGTAGGGCAGAATGAGTCCTATAGCCTAGGTTGGTAACCAGGCTACTGTGAAAAGTAACAGCAACCTACTGCGAGAATTCTTCTGCCAAGTCAGTCATGAAATGAAGAGAGACATGATTGCTCAAGCATGCATCACACATGACACCTAAAGAAGGATACTACATGAATTTCAGCTTATAATATCTGTTTTTTTATCAGAAATATTTTCAATCAATTATTTGGTGCTGTAATATTTTGCTATACTACTCAAGGGTTGTTCATGATAAATTTATATAATAGCATTTATTGTTTTGTAATTTCAGATATATAAAGATTGGCATGAGTCATAAGAAAGATATAACGTCAAACGAAAAACAAGATATTGTTAAGTTATTGAGTATTGGGAACAGGTATATAATGATTGGTATGGATTGTAAAAAAGATATAACCTCAGAAGAGAAACAAGATATTGTAAAGTCACTGGGTGATATGAATACAAAATTAGAAATTGTGTTAAAGTTGAGCAGAGATTAAAAAAGAAATTGAAGACATTAACAAAGTAAGAACTGTGCAATTGTGAGTTCAATTTTATGGGTATTGCAGACTCACACTTGATACAAACTGGATTAATTATAACTGAGCAGTACTAAAAAAGAATAGACATGGACGACAGAATGAGAGCAATCCTTGTAGGTTAAAACTAGTGTTCAATTTGAATTTCCTTGAAGGTTATCAGCATTGATAAACACCTGAAGAAGTTCAAATGTGATAATAATGAAGATGTGGATATTAGTCTGACAGTAACTAATTAATAACTCTTCTTCCTAGAAATTCAAGCAGAAACTCAATCTTGTTGATCACTTGATTACATCAAAGCATGTTTTTTGTTCCAGACTTATTTTCATTGTTTTAAACATTTTCTAATTGTAGAAATTAAACAAAAAAATTCATTCAAGTCTGTCATCTCATTTGACCTTAATTTTTTTTTTTTTTTTTTTTTTTTTTCCCCATCCAGACATCTATGATATTCGACATCAAACTTGGTGGAGAATTTGATAATTATGTTGTGTGTCACCATCCTGTACTGTCTCCTCTGCCTATTAGACCTTTCCGTCTGTTACTGCCTCCAGGTAAGAAGACATTTAATCTCTGAATTTGGTAACTTTGTTATAGTGCTTCAATTCATACTATTTTTTTCTCATATTTGGACACCTTGAGTAGACAAGTGGCGGATAGATTTTAATATCAAAAGCCCTCATCTTTCACCCATCTTTGAGGTCAAAGATATCCAAGGACAAAGTTGATACTGACTCCTGAAATTGTCTTAATGATCAGGAAAGGTAGAGTTCATATTGAAAACTGATCATTTCACATTTGGATATTACATTATACATAAAAACCATTTTCATGCTTTTTGCATGCAAAATTAAGGGATGACAGAACAAGAAAATTAAATTATTGTTATACTGTATCTATGGACTATAATGGGTATGTCCCAATCCGTATAAATACAGTAGACTATAATGTATGTGGTAGTCATCAGTATTCTTTTATGATTCGCTTCTATCTCACCACTAGCAGTTGATTACTTACTACACACCACTGGCAAATCTTGTATGTTGTTCCTGTTATAAATTATTGTCGTTCCATTTCCAACCTTCATTTTGGTTATTCTTATTCAGTAACCTTTTCCAAGGTTAAAGCAATTATCTGCTATAAAAAACTTAAAACAGCTAATCCTATCAACAGCAACAACTTAACTGCAGAATCCAAATTACAGAAAAACCAATATTATTTATGAATTCACATGTCCCTTAATGAACTGTGTTCCTCATCAAACCAAATTCATGGATAATTATATTGGACATACCACTACATGCCTATCAAGAAGACTCACATTACATCTCTCTGACCATAACTCAAGTAGGACTCATTTAAACATACACTGAAACCTTGCAAACTACATCCACAACATACTTGTAGAAAATACAACTATAATAGCCTCATCCACATGTAAAAAAAAAAAAAAAACTAATGGAAGCACTAATAATAAAAAAGAAAAAGCTATTATTCATGACATCAACTATGAACATGGCTACAATGCAAAGACTGTGTTTGGAAAATAAAAAAAACATTCCCATAATTCTAGATACATACATAAAAATCTACACATTTGGTTAGAATTAAAAATAAAAAATCTTTGATAATGGATAAAAGAATAGGCAAAAGCACTTGAATATACAAAATATTCAGACAATTTTTACATATTTTATGTGTAGAAAAGACAAAACTTATACAAACAGAAAGAAAATTAAATAAAAAGCTTAAAACACAGTACCTTGCCGATTGTCTTTAATGTAAAAGAGGAATTGTTGCTTATATATATATATATATATATATATATATATATATATATATATATATATATATAATGAATAGTGTGACTTTTACTGCATGTTTCTTTGCAACTATTGTCATGCTAAAGCACACAGATATATAAAATCAACACGTGAATCCAATCTTGATTCTGAATCAAGATCAGATGTCTGAATATCTGATTTTGAGGTTGTGGATCTTGGCAAAGACCTTCTTTCTTTGAACATTGTGGAATGACATTACAGAATCACAAGCAAAGAGCTGTACCAAATAATAGAAACCATATCACTTGATGACTACCAATAGCAGTAACAACTAAAATGGATGTTGACATTCAACATAATTTCAAAAAATGGTTAGCAAGGAAAACCCCATCAATACTGGAAAAAGCAATAACAGCTACTGGACATGAGAACCCTATTTTCCTGAAAAATTGTTTTACAAGAAGGATTTTATAAATTTCAACTGGCAGTAGTACTTCCATTTGATCAATGAATGCTAAATGTTTCCTTATAAGGAAACAGCTAATATTAACATTACTTAAGGGATATATCCATTTCACCAGCATTCTTATTGAACAACATCATAAAATAATAAAATCAACATTGTAAATCCTAAACTGATTCCAAGCAGGGGCAGTGACATTTTTATCCTCAGCAGAAGTAACAATCTATAAATGAATAACTCTATCATAGTACTATGCTAGTTTAATGTTTTGTATTTCTAACTAGATTTTCTTAATTCATATTTGATGTAATGGAATAACCTGTCACCCCCATGAGTGACTACACTATAGATAGTAACTACCTATAAGTATCTGTAAGTCAACTGACTACAGAGTCTAGCCAGAATCTGTTCCAGCTGTACTGTTGAACTCTGCTTTTGGGCAGAGAGGAACCTGGATGAGGCTATGCTGAAGGGCAGTCTTGTCCGGGGAGGTAGACAGACCTGATCCCGTTTATGTGGGGTCTACGGGGATGTTTTTGGCCGAGCCTAGGGGCTCAGAAACCCCACATTAAATTCAGCCTTGTACCACATGTGACTGCACGGAGAAGTTGCTAGTTACTCTAGCTGGAATCTGTTGAGTACAACACAGACTTACGCGAGAACTACTGACCTTCCAATAGTAGCACTCACTACTGGATTGACTTGCAACAACCTTGTGCATAACTGTTACCTTTATTCTTATTGTACTGGTTTTTACAATAAACCTTTACTTATTTTATCCACCGTGTTGTTCAAGTATATATTCCTTTTAGTACGGAATATAACAATATTAAATTATGTATTTTATACCAAATTCATTTTTATTTTTCAGCACCTAGTCTACCAGTTGGAAGTGAGAAGACAGAATTTACTTTTGAATTGTGTATCCTTTCTTTTGAAATTTTATAGAGACATGGACAAAAATACAGTCTTTTGTCTAAATTGCTAACATTGGTAGAAAGACAAACACATAATTTACTTTGTATAATTATATAATTATGAGATAGAGAATAAGTTCCAAATGAAATTTGAACTCTCCCTTTTTCAAGATGCTTGCATCTGATATAGGCTCTCCCATGGATAAAGGGTCTGCAAATGATGCCCTGGGTTTGAGCCATTCCTATTCCCAGAGAAACAGTAAAGTAGTTAAAATTCAGAACTTTAATTCACTGTACACACACAGGTTGGACTTTAAATTAGTATGAGAAATTTTAGTGTCTTTTTTTTGTTTTTTTTGGGTTTTTTTTTTTTTGGTGAAAAACACATTAAGAAATACTTGCAAAAATCAAATAATTGTTGGATTTTAATGAAATTGTCAGGACTTCTTCACAAATGAATGAAATTAATTTTGAAACATTTCTTTTTTAGAAACTCTTGGTAAAAATGTGTTTTTACATCTTACCAACTTATTTAATTTCATGAAATTTCAAGAAATTAATTTTGCTACAGCTTAATGTTTATATTAGTTATAAGCAGAAGTCCTTGAAGAATTTAATTTTTTTTTTTTTTTTTTGTAAAACCACTTATTGAAAATCTGCTCTGAATTGTAAAATAAAAATGCAATAAAACTAAGATATTATTTAATTAGAAAAGCTTTAAATTGCTTTTATGAATAAGATATATGATGGACACTATTGTCTTAAGAAAACATTTTTTTCAACGAATAATGAATATTTACAAGAATTTTTTCATTTTTTTAAATTTTAATTAGAATAATTTGTAAAGTTTTAAATCTTAAATAAATAAATAAAATTCTGTATTAAATTAACAAGGTTAGGTGATATCATTATTAAGTAAAAACTATATTAACCAATCATAAATGGAAAAGCTTACTACAATTCAACCACACCCACCATTTTAAAAAGAATTTTGAATTTTTTTGTTTATGTATAAACTTGCCAATCTTTGTAAATATGGACGTCCATAGACACTCAATATTAAGAAAATAAGAGTAGTAACTATGGTAAATTTTAAATCAAAGTACATAAAATTCAATAAAATATTAGATTATTTAAAATATTTTACTAAAATTTAGCTAAAAAACCATATAAAATGGCACTCATATTATATTCAAGTACTTTTTACAGATGTCTCCTGTAGAAAAAAAAAATCCCTAACAATAAGTCTACTGAAATAGTTGTCAACACCTCATAAAACACCCACCTCCATATTATAAAATGCTTTAATAGTTTAAACTAAAAGTAAGTAATATTTGTTTCAAATCCTATTAATTAAATTTTAAATCTTCCTCAAAGTTTGAGAAAAGTATAATATAATCTCTTTAATAAAGAGAATTATGTTGTGCTTACAGATTTGTAAATATGGCTAAAAACGGCTAAAATCAGACATTTTTAGCAATTTAAAAAAAAAATAATTCCAATTTAAATTCCTTTTGAAATACAGCAAAGTATTTTGCTTATTGAAAATATTAAATTTATTCTATTAGCTTGAAATTAAAACTAAAATAAAATCTTTAAGAAATTTTTTTTGTTTTTTAAAGATTCATTTTAAACCTACGGTATTGCTTTTCTTTGGTGGTACATATATATATTTATTTATATATATATATATATATATATATATATATATCCAGTCTAAAGGAAAAAAAAATTAAATGGCAAATATTGTTCAGTATAGTGCACTTAATTTAGTGGTGAATATTAATCACATTGATCAAGCATTATACAGTTATAATTTCAAATCAAAATTCATCAAATAACTGTCAAGCTATAGACCTTTTTGATCCACCTTTATATATTAGAGAAAGAGCTAATATTATGAAAGTTGATTTGAAATTTTTCTATTTAAGATTTTCTTTTCATTTTAGTAATTTTTTCTTAATCACCAAACAGATTCTGATAATTGGATTGTCTTCCAACCTGACATCATTATTGATGCCAAGTTGGGTAAGTATTTACTGCTGATTTATTGTTTCCTATATCTAAGAAAATATATTTCATTTATTTCTGCAAAAGATTTGAAATTAGTAAAAATATTTACTGAAGAATTTTATACAAATACAGGTCCCTGCTATCCTAAATGTAGTTTTCTTATGTAACCTTTTCTAAGTCAAAATGGTGTAAAATGAAGGAGAAATTACTATTAATTTATATGTGAAAAATTTAGTGTTTGCAGACTTAAAAAAAAAAAAAAAAAAGAAAACAAACCTTGCATGAAATTTTCACTGTTTGACACTTCTGCAATGATTGCAAAAACAAAAAGTCTTAAATTTTAAAAGAACACATACTCTTCAGAATAGACTTGCTTGACAATTTAAATTTTGATTATTTTTTTTTTTTTTTCATAACCTATCCAGTAATTCCAGACTCTGTTTATTTTACACTTACAAATGAGCTGTTTATTCCTTCTTTTTTCTGTTCTGAAAACAATTTTTTTTCAATGGATTTTCCAACTTACCCTTTTGTTGTGAACTGAGTAGGTTTACTACAAGTTTTGAGTGTTTACAAAGAATTGTATGATAGAAAAATGTCTAAGTCTGGGCAGTGAAATCTATTGTCAAGCTTTCTACATCATCCACAGCAGGCAATGAACCTTGACCTTCATTGTCAAAGCAGGCAGACAGAACAGTCTTGTGTTCACCTTTCATATAAGTGGTATAAAGCAAACTTTTGAAAAGTGAAGCCTGTATATGTATTTTTTCTTTATATTTTCATCTAATGTTTATTTTTCTAATTACCAAACAAGAAGCCTAATTACCATATTTGATGCCATAAAAGATCCACAAGTATATTTTGCTGGTTTACGGCCACATCATGTTGGAACCCTGGCTCCTGTATGATAAACAAAGTTAAGCAACATCAAACTTGGTCAGAACCTAGATGGGTGACTGCTTGGGGAATACTAGGTGCTGTAAAATTGGAAGTGTGATGAATAATGGCTTGGAATTGTTAATTGGAGAACCAAGTTCCAATTCTCATTGGGTTTATATTCATTTATGTGCAAATATCCTTGGGAAAGGTATGAATCCACTTTTTCTACCCCAAATATGGGTTAATTAGTAAAACTTGTATCACTAAACCATTATTATCTCAAAAAAATAATTCTTACAATCTAAAAATATTTTCTGACTTAAAATAACCTGGAAAGGGTTGATAACCTGTAGAAAACAAATCACTCAATCAATATATTTTGCTACAATAATTCCTTTTACAATTTTGATAATAATAAGCTTCCTAAAGTGAATGATATTATGGAGTCTAAGTAGAAATGACTATCTGAGGTAAAATTATAGCCAACAGTAATAAGCATAAAGGATAAAATTAGCATAAGAGAGAGACCTCAATTTTGATTTATATGACATGTTTGTTTTTTGTTTTTTTGTTTTTTTTGTTAGTCATTTATTTTGAAAATTTTAGTCTATATACTGTCAGATATGGTAAGTTTGTTATATTTTCTGATCAGGTGAAAAAATCTGTATATGCAATTTACATTTTGGAAATCTAAAGTCAAAAATAAAATTTAACCAAATATTTAAAATGTAATGTGTATCTATATATTCATCTGTTATTCTATGTTACCATTTGCTCATTTTTATGCAAAAGAGTCTGTTGCATAAAAATGAGCAAATGCTTCTGATTCATTATAGAATACTATATCATGTTTATATTAGAACTGATTGGCTCTATGAATAAAATTAAGATATATTTAAACATATGCAGATACTAAAAATTAGTTATCATTGATAGCATGGGAACAACACAAAGGATCAGTTATCATTATTTCATTTTGCTTTTGGTTTAATATTCAGAATGTATTGAACATAAAAAGAACATGCAAAGTTATAGGAAGATTTTGATATTATATATTAATTATTACTAAAATATGCTATCAGTTTATTTATACATTAAAGATAAACTATTAGGTTGGTGCAAAAATAATGTCGTTTTTTTTTTTTTTTTAAAGTCAAAAAACGACATTATTTTTGCACCAACCTAATAGTTTAAAATATCAACATAATGAAATTGTACATTCTTTTTTTCTAGGAAGCCTGTGGTATGTTCAACTG